>QRFJ01000031.1:1752399-1847399 GCA_006176705.1 Cocos nucifera | reverse complement strand
TATCATTTCTGGCTACGGCAACGCCCTTGGTCGATCTTCTCCTACTTCAGACTGGCGTCGGAGGAATTTATCCAACTGCCCCTTTCTGACGAGCTCCTCAGTTTCATCTCAGAGCTGAATGTATTCCTCAGTATCGTGGCTGTGGTTGCGATGGTAGAGGCAGTACTTGCTTCGACCGTGCTTGTTTGGGGGAGATCGTAGTCCTTCTGATCTTGGCACTGGTCTCGACAGTTGGTCCTTAACTTTCATGAGAATTTGAGTTCGAGAAGCGTTGAGGGGGGCGTAGTCGTGGAATCTTTCAGGAGGACTTCTTCGTGCCCTTCTATCGGAGCTTTCTTGATGGCGAGTTCAAGGAGTTCGGACTTTGCTTGTGCTGGGGAGGTCGTGAGCATGGCCAAATTTTCTGTGAAACCTTCTGCAGGAGAACTTCACGCCCCTTTGTCGAAGCTTCCTTGATGGCGAGCCCAAGGGGAGTTCGACCTCGCTTGCGCTGGGGTGGTTGTGAGCGCGGTCGAACTTCATTCCACCTCCTATGAAATTTTTGTAGGGGCTTTTCTGATGATGGGCTTCGAGGGAGAGTTCAACCTCGCTTATGCTGGGGTGGTTGTAAGCGCGGCCGAACTTCATTTCACGTCTTATGAAATCTTTGGTGGGAGAACTTCATGCCCCTTTATCGGGGCTTCCTGAATGGCGAGCTCGAAGGAGAGTTCGACCTCGCTCGCGCTGGGGTGGTTGTGAGTGCAGTTGAACTTCATTCCACCTCCTATAAAATCTTTGTAGGGGCTTCCCTTTGTCGAAGCTTTCACGCTCCTGGGCCCGAGTGGGAGTCTAAGAATGCAGTCGAGCTTTACTCGACTTTCCTTCATCGTCCTTGTCCCTGAAGGCCTCTTCAGCCCGGGCATAACCTTTGGCCCGAGCCAACAGATCGGCGAAGTTCCTAGGATACTTCTTCTCCAGAGAGAATAGCAAGTCATTCTTCTAAAGGCCGTCCTTGAGTGCGGCCATCGCAATAGACTGGTCTAGGTCCCGAACCTCCAATGTCATGGTGTTAAACTGGGTGACATAAGCTTAGATGGATTCTCCCAGCTTTTGTTTGACATTCATCAAGAAATCCAAACTTCGGTGCAGACATCGACTGCTGATGAAGTGGGCCACGAACTGATGGCTCATCTAATCAAAAGAGAAGATCGCACCCGACTTCAACATCGAGTACCGATTTCTAGCTATTCTCTTTAAGGTAGATGGGAAAGCTTGGCACGGTATGGTGTCTGAAGCATCATGGAGTAGCATCATGGCACGGAAGGCCTCCAGATGATCAACCGGATCGAAAGTTCCATCGTAGCTTTCAAGTTGAGGGAGCTCGAAGTTCGATGGAATGGGCTCTTGCATAATCTAAAGGAAGAAAGGGGGATTGGTGCGAACGTCGACATGATGAGCTAGGGCAATGTGGTCGAGCTCTTTAATCCGTCGGTCCATCTCCCACAGTCTATGATCAAGGGCATCATCCTGGTTGCTGATCTTAGGGGACTTTCGACTATAAACGAAAAAGGTCTCCTCCAGAGGAGAATCATGATTCGAACACGAATCTCTGACTCTCTATTTCTCTTTCCAAGGGAAGGTGGGTACGTCAGCCCGAGTACTCTTTCTTGGGATCGATTTTCGACATCCGGATGGTGGATTTCCTGATGGAGTCACCACCGAAGGTTGCTGCATGGTCCGCATTGCCTCCATGAGGCCATGAACCTGCCGGATAAATAGGTTGAACTGCTCCATATCTACCATGGGTATAGATGGAACCTGAGCTATCGGGACTGAAGCAGGAGCAGACGGATCTGGACAGGATTGGACCGTGGAGGCCGTCAATTGTCGAGTCGAAGCTCTCCTAGGAGGCATTTTCTCTTCGAAAAAGAACTCTAAAAAGAGAGATCTTCGAAGAGGAAAGAGAGAAATCATCGTCGAGCACTCCTTTAAGAATAAGAAAACCTTAGAGGTTCGATTCCTTCCTCCAGTGCCAATCTGTTGATGCAGAATCTGATCGTCGCTGAAATCAGCTGGAGCGGAGGTGGATGAGATCGCCATCGAGACCTACAAAATAAAGTTTCATCTGGAGCCGATGGGAGGTTGCTCCGACAGGACCCTCCGACAATCAAGTCAGCTCTGACCAATAGGAATGAAGTGCTCGGGAATGAGTTCCGCAGAGCTTAGAGAAGGAGAGGAGAGCTTAGAGCTTAGAGATCAGAGATCAGAGTTAGCGTATCTGGAGGGTCCTTTTCTAGGTGGAGCTTGATTGATGGTGATGGTCATATCATCCGATCGTAGACCGCTCGAGGCCGCATGGAGTCCGGTACGGAGAGGAAGACGTCATCAGGCGGATAGTGGCAGTCATGCTGATGGATCATGGGCCGCATGAGGTTGATTACGGAGAGAGTGGTGTCGCCGGTAGTGGTGGCCATGTCGTCCGATCACATTGTCTGTGGTAGACTGATGGCGACAGTTCATCCAAATTTGATAGCCATGGCTCTAAGAAAGCGGACATTAATCGGTGGACTTCGATGTGTATCAATTCCAGAAGAGTTCAGACCCCTAAAGAAGTTCGATCGAGGAAAGCTCGAAAGGAGTTCGGTCGAGTTTGGTCGAGGAAGTGTGGAGAGAGCTCGGCTCTCATAGGTGTCTGGTTGGAAGAGCACGGAGGAAGTTCGGCTCTTGCGGGAGTCCGACTGAAGCTCGGCCGCTGGAGAGTTCGACCGGTTGAAGAAGTTCGGCTAAGGTTCGATCGTTGGGAGTCCGAAGGAGCTCATCCGGTTGAAGGAGTTTGGTTAAGGCCCAGCGACTGAAAGTCCGAAGAAGCTCGACCGCTGAGCAGTTCGGCTAAAATCCAACCGCTGGGAGTCCGAAGGAGCTCGACCGCTGAAGCTCTTCTATGGCTACCAGTTGCGTTAAGCTGAGCATCGAACTGGACTTCGGCAGGAGCAGGATTTATCCCCAACAAGATTTGAACTGAACTTCGGCAGAAGCGGAATTTATCTCCAACAAGATTTAATTAGGGTTAAGATTATAAAAAAACTTTGCTTCAAGCATTGATGAGGATAGTGTGGGTGAAGAGCTAAAAAATCTGACTAGAGAAGTATGAAGGCTGCTTTTTTTAAAAAAAAAAATTGAACATGATATCACTTCTGTTCGATTTTTTTTTTTTTTGCCTATCCTTATCATTTACACGCCAATCAGACCAATAACTTATGTTTCCCATGGACCTAAGTGCTAGCCACATGATCATCCATGCGTTAAGAGTTCCATTGATGTAACAGTTCCGAATCGAATCCAGATCTGTCTTCCTTCTTGCATTGAATTAAGAGGGATTGCCTCTTGAATTCGTTCCCTTAGAAACTTGGAATCGCATTCTTCGTAGGTGGATATTGATCAAAAGATGCGACGCTGCCTTCCTTCTTGGTCCACCCATGGAATTTTCCATCAATCCATAATTTTTTATTTTTTTCAAAAAATTTCATTTTTTTTGATGTCTAGATCATTGCTATTATTTTTTTCTTTCTAATATATAATAATCCATTTAGAGTTTTTAATTAATACTTTTTATTTAAATTTTTTAGTTCTTTTCTCCTATGATATTGATGATATCTTGCTAATCTTTTTTTTTTCTTTATTTGTCTGTGTTCGATATTTGTTAGATTGATTTGTATATTATGAAACTATATTTTGTTGGAGATTTTATGTATTTGTTTGGTTATTTTTCTTTATTCTGAACATGGATGATGATATTATGAAGTAATTATATTTGAGATTTATAGCTGGGATTGCCTCGTTCTTTTTCTTTGCAAAAAAAGAAGGTTGATTTTTAGTCTTTTCATACTTTATGTTTCCTTTTTTGGAAAGAAAAACTCAAAGTTTTAGGTTGAACAATTATCTCCTTTTCTATGCGAAATTGGATTACATTCCTAAATAACTAATAAGATTCTGGATCCTTCAATGTTATTTATCTTAAGTTTTTGCATTTAAATTTTGATATTAATTGCTCCAAGATTTTTTAGGTTAGGCCATGGATGTATGAGTGAGTGCCAATATGCTCAATCCATATGAGGTCCTGGCTCTTTGAAAATCTCTTGAGTTCCACCATGTGGCAAAAGAGAAAAATGAGTAAGCTTTAAAGGTAAAGAGCATTAAGCAGAGAAGAACTAATGCTAATATAGAAAGAAGATGAAAATTTTGGAATGAGTTAGGAGGTCCATGGAGAATCTTAAATTTAAAAAAAATAAAATAACTTATAATTTATATAATATACAAAAATATTTTTTTTATTATTTTAATTATTTTTGAAATATATATGGAATAGATATTAATAAATTAATAAAATAAAATATTTTTCTAAAAAATTATATCCTGTGCATGACAAGGGTTATAAGCTAGTATAAATTTAAGATGAAAAACTAAAGATATGTAGAAAATATAAAATTTTAAGACCGATCTTCATGTATCAGTTTGCACCAACCTACCAAACACCCCTGATTAGGGTTGGAAGTGGGCTTGGGTCGGCCTGAGGCCTATCAAGTCAGGCCAAGCCAGCTTTGAGTCGGACTTCGCGCTCAGCCTGAAACATTCGGGTCGAACTTGAGCCAAAAAATAAAGCCCATTTTGCTTTCGGACTGGACTCGGGGCTATCTGTGGCCCAGCCTGGGCTCGAGTCCAAATTTTAGCCCAATCATGAGCTTGAATTTCTAATCCAAATCTAATTTTTTATTTAAATTAATTTAGCTTAAATAAATGATCCGAGTTAACCCAAATCGATCTGTTAGCTTAAATTGAGTTAATCAATTAACTAAATTTTAAGGCTTCCATCTGGCATTCCATCATTCAATCTTTCTTTCGAGTCCCAATTTTTTCCATCGAGTTTCATCTTGAAGAGCCCTACCCCCTGTTCGTCGACCATCACCATCTTCACTCCCAATCCTTCCTGCTCTCCTGATGTCCTCCCTACTCTCTCGTTGATCTCCGCCATTGCTCTCCTCTCGATCCTCAGCGACGTCATGCCCCCCCTCCAATCTCTTACAATCTACAGGTGCTCTCCTTTCCACAAGTCCGGCTCCATCATGCCTCTCTCTCTATTGTGCCCTATCCGCCTCCATCGCCTCCTCCTTTGCCTCCGTCGCATCCCATCATTGCCACTCCTAGTGCTGACCCAGGCATTCAAGAACCCACCTTCGTCGCCTCATCTCCCACCTCCATCGCACTCCTCCCTCTATCATCACTTTTCTCTCTTCGCCGCATTTCATCAATGTCACCGCCTCCGTCGCACTCCATCGTCATCGCCTCCATCGCTGACCTTGTCGTCCATCTTCAGCAACCAACTATAGAACTGATTCTAAGCCGATCGGGGAGTCAAGGAAGATGGCTAGATGGGGAGAGTTGAGGAAGATGGAGGAGTTGAGGAAGATACAAGAGTCAAGTGGGTTGGTTGGTCCAATTAGACTCGAACTAGACTTGGACTTATATTTTTTTTTAAAAAAAAAAAAAAATCTAAGTCCAATTTGAAGCTTAAAAAATTATTTCAAATTGGGCTCGTATAGATATATGCCCGATCCAGCGGCCCAATTCTACCCCTACCCTCGACCCAATGCCCCGCCCACGGTAATCCCCCAACCAAACAAGCTCCCCACTTTAAGATGGAAGGTGGTCGTATCTTTGGCAGGAAAGAAGGATTCACGTGCCATTGCACGAACTCATCGCCGGTCTCAAAGTAGTCCAAACTTATCATTTATCCATTTACACAGCTTTAAAAGTAGCCCATGGGTGATCCAACAATAGATTCGTATGAAGGAAGGTGAAACCTTCCTTCGCGTGAAAGATACAAACGTGATACCCTACGTGTCCCACACCGAAGCCCCACCCTTCTTTTCCGACCTCATCACCCAAAACTCCTCCGTCCACAAGAAATTATTTGGGCCCAGCTGGCCCAGCCTCGAGCGTCGTATAAGACTTTCGAGATCCCGTCCCAGCGGTGTCGCGACCTTCGAGGCTGGAAGAAACTCCCATGGCGTCAGCCGCTGCCTCCAAGGGAGCGCTGCTTGCCGACGACGTCCCGTGGAGGGCCTCCCCTACCGGCACGAAGCCTGTCCCCAGAATCCACCAGAACCCCGTCCTCCGCCTCCCCCAGAACCCTAACACCTCCTACGCCCTCGCCGTTATGAAGGTATCCGGACCATCCCTTTGGCGTTTCTTGATTTCTCTCTTCGATTTTATCTAATTTGGTGTTCTTGTTCTTCTTCTTTAGCGCCCCGATCCAATTGGCGAAGGGTTCGCCATGGAGGCGAAGCTGGAGGCGGCGGGGCCCGACTGCATCGTACCCGGGCTGGCTACTCCTGTGAAGTTGCTCGGATTGAAGGTTTAATTCTACAAATCCCAAAGTTTCTCTATTTTATAGATAGATGTACACGTGGATTGTGAAAGATGTCTTTATTAAAAAGAAACATATTCTATAATTGGATTTGATTATTTGGTCACCAAGTAATTGGGGTCATTGTTAGTCTGGTGATTCTTGAAGTAGTTTTGGAGGAATTGAATTGCTTTAAGGGATTTTGCTTCTTTAATTCCATCCCAGAAAAGCAAAATCTCCTATAGGCTCGTAAACTTGTAACTCAAGTGCTACCGTTGGTGGTGGAATTATTGGTGTTGGGTGATCTGCAGACCAATTTTTAGGGAATCGAATTGGTTTAATGGTTTTCTCTTATTCTTTTGCACTGTGGGAAAAGAGAATCTTCCATGTGCTACTAAAATCACAACTCCAGTTGCTATAACTTTAGGATCTTGTGTCCATAAACCTTGTAGATCGATGTGGTGGGACATGAATGCAGGATGACAAGCCATTGGCTTCTTACTCTGTTTTGAGGGTTCTTGGAACCCTTTTTAGTTGCTCATAGAACCACCATGTTGTGGGTGATTGAAGAGGTTTTGAATGTCCTCTGTGTTTTGCTTTGTATCGATGTTTTAGCAATTCATCTACATGCAAATTCCAAGAACAAGCTTTTTACGTGCCATTGGTTGTTCGTGTTGTCATTTTTCTTTCGTTGTCCATCCCATTATTATTTTAGCTCTGTGTATTTGTGTGTGAGAGTTTTTCATCATTTATGTCTTTATTTGTTAATGTTGATGATTTTCTTTTTGACAACATTCTTGTATAACGTTTCACATAATAAAGTGCACAATTGCCAGATTTGAGAACAGAACATAGAACAGCTGCCAGAGACTTATTTTGGGCCTGTCAAGGTTGTTCTTGTGTAATATGTAGTTCTAATTTGTTTGGCAAATAGTTTATATGCCTTATGGTTCTGGTATCTTCTATTAGAACTTCCCTCCTTCTTAACACTTCTGAGAAAGTTTTCCTTATTATCTTCTTGCGCATTCTCGGTGCAGTTCTGGGCAGTACCTTTATATGTTCCACTGTATGCAGGTCTGGCCTATTGACATTAACTTCAAATTTATGGAACCTATTGGGCGAGAACTGCAGAACATTGGAAAGGTGACTATGCAATTTAACTATATTTTTCTTGGAATATTATATGATAATAACTATTTCATGCATATCTTTTTCAGTGCATGTCTTGGTCAATATAATAGCTCCAGTGCAAGGAATAATATCTGAAAAAAACAAAAGATATAGTAGCTAAGTGATTGCAGAGCTCTCTGTTGAATTAGTTGCATCTCAACCTTGTCCATTTCTATCGGCAAGTCAATGTTTTTCACCATGAAAAGCATTGTTACTATTCGTACTAGTACAAAAGCTTTACTGTTCATACTAGTAAAGAGGAGTATGATTAGGTGATGTGGACAGGAAGTATTTAAGGTTGTGAATGGGAAAAAATGCATCTTCACTGCATACTTTAATACGATAAGTCTGCTGGACAAAACTAGCTCTGGAGGTAGAAGATGTTTTATGATTCTAATAATCCTCTGTATGAACCTAAAATCATTTTGGCAAATGGTCAAGCGGTAAAAATTATATCTGCCAATACTATGAGCTTTCAAATGTTTGGTACCTTGATAAACTCATTTCAGGTATGTGCTTCTTATATACATATATGATTACATGAATGTTGACTTATGCACTCAGACTGATACCTGGTATGGGGCCAATGTCCACCCTATTTGATTAGGCAGTTGACATGTGAATGCTCTTTATATTTAACTGTTAAGGTAATGGAGAATTGGACTAAGCTTGTTGTCTATGACTTGTGTATTCCCTATATATGCTGGTTGGATGCTGGCAGAGTTGTTGCCTGCTAGTATGCAGTGTCAAATGACCCAAATTTTAAGTTAGGGTCGGACAGAACAACTATATACCGGCTAAGATGTTTGCATATATATATGTGTGTGTATATATTATGCATGCATGTGTGCATGCATATTATCCATCTTTGAGGTGGTAAAAGATCTGCAAGTGCTAATATAAGTCCCAAAAATTAAGAGACAGGTTATGTATAAATCTGTGGAAACATCTACAGCTAAATATACCAGGAAAGGCCATAATTAACATAAAGTGAGGTATGTATTATAACATAATTGATCTGTTAGAATATAAATCTGCGTTAATTGCATCTAAATGTGATCAATGTCTTATAACTATGTTCTTAGATTAACTTATTTACAATCTGCTTTTTTGATATTCAATTCTACTGCGGTAGAAGTGCCAAAAGTATGTAAAAGTTTTGTTAGGACAAGTCCAAGACTTTCTCTCTATTAAGATTCCTCACATTGAAGAATTTATAGTTTTTGACTTACAGCAGCTCCATATGTATGTTAATACATGTCTAATGCTAGTACCTTGGACTAATCCAGCTAAATTAGTTAACCATGCTAGCTAAAATGCTCCTTTCTCTCTATCTTGCAATCTAAGTTCGTGGAAATAGCATATTGTGTACTGCCCAATTCACATGTACGTATATTGTTCATCTTAAATTTATATAGTACATTTGCATTAAAATCTAGAACTTCTTCCCATCTCATGAATTACCGAATCTCTGATCTCTTACCAACAAAGTTTGCCGGATCAGTACCAAGGGTTGTACTGGCTAGTTATCACTTTGGTACAATACCAATACATGTTGTACAGAGTTGAGGTGTAATGGAGATGGAGGATCGGGAGAAGAGGAAGGGAGAGAGGGTGAAAACCCTAACCCTAACCGTAGAAAGAGGTGAATTGGAGGTGTGGGGAGAAGACAAGGGGAAGAAAGAGGGAGGGAGAGGGAGGGGGCTGAGAGGAAGGAGAGGGAGGGAGGGAGAGAGAAAGAGGTGTATGGGCGATGATGTCAATTGAGGGTGTCGGTGTTGGCGTCAGTTGAGGGTGTCATTGTTGGCATTGGCCTATGGTGATGGTGTCTGTATTGGCATTGACGTCGACCACTAGCCATGGCGGTGTTGGGTACCGATGGAGCCTCTGGCGATGGCATGGTAGGGTTTCAAAGCTTTGAAAGCGAGAACAAATTCATGACAATGTTAGGGGGCGCTAGGGGATTTTGAAGGCCGAACCGTCCTGGTTCTTGGTCAGTTTTGTTCAGCCCAAATACACCCTGTTTGGGATGCTTCGGTGAATCTTGCTTATCAAGGTTCATAAGTTCCTTTTTCTCTCCAACTTCTGGTGGAGTGATCCATCTGTTTGGACTTTTTTGATGTTTGAACTGCACCACTACCTGAATAACATCTTAACTTCATTTTTTTCTATCTATCTTGTTGAACCAGTGCCAGAACTGTAGCAATGCTATGAATATTGCCCTTGGTTCCATTATTTGCTGGTGAACAATTCCTTGCTAAAGAATGTTGCTGTTCTTGTAAACTACAATCTTTTTGGGCAGCTGAATAGTTTTGCCTCCCAAGATTCAATAAGATAATTTGTCAATAAGGATTGAGTGGTTTTCTAATATCCTTTGCTTTATTTTACATCATTCTTTTAATGGCTTTTGGAATTCCAAAGATTGCTCTGTTTTATTGTGGAACACCTTTTGATTTAGCTGCAATCAAGCAATCATCTTTTTTTTCTCATTCTCCCAACTGTTATGGTACAAACTGCAAAGAAACTAACTACTTGAGATGCAATGAGGAAAATGCTGAATTCATGTTCTTATAGCAATGGAAAATGTAACTGCTAGAGGCCTTTACCTTGGTGTCACTTTTGGCTTATCTTGCTACTAGATTTTAGGTGTGGAATCTTCTGCTTTAGTTGCTCACCAGTGCGGAATGCTTGTTTCTGCCTATGCTCTGATGCCCTTCAATGGTCCGATCTAAATTACTTACCCATGCTAAGTTAATCGGATATTATTTTTCCTAAGTATAATCATAAGTTTGGAATATTTCTTAGAAACTTCTGCTTCTAGTGAAGGACTGGTGCTTCATTGCTTACATTGGAATTTGTTTGGTTGCATGAAAATACTCTCGAGTCACGCAAGTGATGTTGGTGGTCCAATCCTGGAAGTTTGGACATATGCAAGTCAAGTGACTCATAACTCTTTTATATATTTGCTTCCTACTTTCAAGAATTGGCTTCAATTAACAGGGAAGAAAAAGGAAAATCCAAATCATCCCTCAAAATTGATTTTTGAAAGCTGTCCTGTTCAGACCTTTTAAACTTTTATTTAGCATATGTTGTTGGCTTGTTGTGGTCTAATGCATTTCTGTCATTTCTATGAGATAAGTCTTCTTATGTTGTACTTTGAAACTTGCTTCCCCTGAAGCTCACTTCAGATATTTTTGCATGTTCACCAAACTGGTCCCTCCATGCAATCATAGTCTAAATTTTCTCCCATTTGAACACAAGAATAAGCTTTCAGGTTTCGGCTGGTTGATATGTACCTCACATTAAATCTAAGTGAATGACACAATTGGCTAAAGTAGAGGGGCTCTATTTTTTCATTGTGTTTCTTCAAGTTTTCACAATAATAACCTACCTTTCTCTAGTAGCAATTACCTGTTACATTATATTCAAAACATTAGCATTCACTTCCAATTCTTCTTAGGTTTCAAGGATTTTTGCCATGTCATTTAATTCTCATGAGTTGCTGCTTTTCATTCACGGTTCAACTCATCATATTCAACTGATCCAAATCTTCACTATTCGATCCACTTCTTTTCTTCACTTTTTGGGAACATGTTTCTGGAAATCTAGGTATGCTCTCCTTGGGAAGATAAGATTTAGGGCTGAAATCAGATTTTGAAAAAAATCAAAAGTTTGAGATTCAATATGTGCTTTAGAGAAATATCTAGAAAATATATTTTTTTCAGTCCATGGGTAAGCACTAATCATCACTTATTTTTTAAATTTATTTAAATTTGTACTTAGTGTAGCCATGATCGTGTACAAATTTAAATAAATTGCTATCAAATTGAGATAGCAAGCAGCATGCATAGCCCCAAACATACTATTGATTTTACAGAAATTTTTTAAACATCATTTGCTTATTATCATTTTTTTAATTCAAAAATATATTTTCAATGTAAAAAACTAAATGATGAGTGAAAAAAATTGATTTCTGTGATATTATGAAGATCATTTTAGATCTACAATATTTCATGAAATCATGATAAGATACAAAATTTTGGCATGATCTCCCCTCATTTTCCTTTTTTTTTTTTTTTTTTTTTTTTTTTGAGACTTCCACAAAAAGATGGGAGAGGGAAGGAAAGAGGGAGATTTACTTGCTCAGAGTTGGGTTTTAGATGAAATTTGTGCATGTAGGCCCTTATACATTTTTTTTAAAAGGAAATTAAGAAAAGGGCTGTCGGAGGGCTAAGAAGGCACAGGAGGCCTTTTCAATGCCTTCCATCAATTATTAAGGGTGGAATCAGCCTGAAGTGGTACGACTGCTTTGATCGAGCAGATCCAGGTGGTTCTGCTCAGCTTGGGTCGGTTCAAGCCAGATCAGTTCTGTCTTTGACCTGATAGTGCATCCTGCTTGGTTCCAACCTAGAATGGTTTGATACGCATCGAATCGGGTGGTCCAGGATTGGATGACAATCCTTGGTTGAATACTTGGATGCACTTTTTTCTTTTTCTATGTAGTGAATGTGCATCCTTTGTTTTTATGAAATGGCTCATATTAAAGCATCCAGTGACAAAAGCATCTGAAAATTCTAGAACTAGCTATATTTGCCAAACAAGGTGGCTTGAATTTGCAAAAGTAGAAATCAAATATCCTGTTTTTGCAAAACACCTCTGATGTTTTCTCATCTGAGAACCAAGATTGAACTGGCTTTCATTGAAACCTGGTGAAGTGCTTAGGCCTTTCCACATTGTTCTTTTTATCTGAAAGCGATGAATGGTACCTATATTCCTCCTTACTTGCATCATGTCCTAATTTCTTATCGAGATATTGGTTTAGATGGTAACATATCCTAACTGACAAAAAATTGGTTACGGTGTGTAGGACTCCTATCAGAGCCACATGTTTCTTTTAGTGTCATCAGGTGCTCAGTTGTGATGATTGGAGAATCCTAGGTTAGGAAGAAGATGTATAGCTTGACCCTGCAGAAGTTGGAAATTATGGCAAATATACCATAAAAAGTGAAATCCATACTAGCAATCACTGATTCTTTTTGATGATGGGTGAAACTATGGATGTGATAAAAAAATGTCTGCATCAACTAAGTATAATACTATAGAAATTGTTTCCTGACTACATATCTGTGGATCCATAGACATCCAAGTGGGTTGAGAGAATCCAGATGTAATACTCTGTGCTATCATCATACGGAGTAAAATTTTGTTAGCTGTTTCAGTAGTTATGATATTGTATTTTCTTTTTAGTGTTGGTTAATGCAAATCAGAAAAGAGGGCGGACTTTGATGAGTGGTAAGGTTGCTCTATCATGACTTGGATGTCATTGGTTTGAAATACGGAAACAATCTCTTCATACATGAGGATACAGCTGTGTACATTTGATCCTCCTTAGACCCCATAGCAGTGGGAGCCTTGTGCAATGGGCATCCATTTAGAGGGCAGGCCTTAATGCAATGGTAAGGTTGCTCTATTGTGACCTAGGTGTCATGAATTCGAAATCCAGAAACAACCTCTCCGCATGTGGGGGTAAGGCTGCATATACGATCCCTAGGATGCCTCTTAATGCAAATTCAAACTAGAGCATAACATAATGTAACTTGCTTCATCATTTTAGAAAAAAAAAACAGTGACCATGGGCACTGTAGTAAGTGCTACAGAGGTTTTGGCCTGAGACTGCTACATTAAGGTTTATTGCAGTGCCATATGGCACTTGGGGATAAGGAGCCTGATATGTTGGGACAAAACCTGCTAGAGCGGTGCACCATAGACTCAAGGTGCACACTTTATTTTGTAGCTGGCTGGACCAATCTCTGATTGGACATGTTTCTTCTTTGAATGATGCTATGTGATTATGGATATCTTTACTTGATGGTTGATATTACATGATTTGGACATCTTTATCTTATGGGTGATGTTATTAGTTTGATGCATGATAACATTATGTAGTTACATTGTTGACCTTTACATTATATGGATGTTAATATTATCTAGTGTTGTTAGGTGGATGATGTTTTACGGCTTTGCCCTTGATATTTTTTATTATTATTTTTTGCGTGAAATTGATGTAAAATTATTGTTTTTTGCTACTGAAGTAAGAAAAATGGTAATATGTTTTACTAGCCCATCTTCAGTGCTCAACGCCTGTTACCTGTTGTTTGCTGTGAAACGCCCCAGCCACTGTGTCCGCGATTCGCTTTTCAGTATGTTGATCGCTTTACTTAAAAACTTCTATTCACTTTATATTATGAATTTTTTTTTTCCAGACTAGTTTTGGTGGCTTACAGTATATGGATGACCAAAATATGTTTTTTTTTTTGGGGGTAATAATGCAATCTTCATTTTGTTATGCATGCTTTCTGCATTATGTTAGTTTGACATGTAGGAAAACATTGGTGAATCATACTTAATGGAGTTCAACTGTACAAAGTTTTTTCAGACTTGAAGCACTTTAACTGTTCAATTTAGAAACAAATTGTAACTTCTGTACATAATTTGCAGTAGATTTTTTGTATTTCAAGATCTAAGTTACAATGTCTTCAAAAGAAAAACAAAGTCATGACATTTTTTATTTATATTTAATCCAGCTTATTTGGTATTCTTTGATTTTCATAATTTTGTTAAAGAATCCATTATGACCATGTAATGTGTAAGGAATTTCCACCACTATACACTAGAATTCATGTGATTAAGGTACTTAATTCACCTGTCCATGTTGGCCCAATACTGTTACTGTTGATTACATGCTCTTTTCTTTTGTAGATGATGGATTCGGCAGTTAACCTAATGAATGCATCATTTCAAGATCGCTAGGCCCAGATGGTGGTTGCACTGGCCTCGACAAATGTATCCAGAATCTATTTCTGGTTAGCCTTATTGCGGGAGTTACTGGGTACTAGAGTTGATGCAGAGAAATCAGTTAATATAGTATTTGCTACGTGTCTGGTTAGTGGCTGCGTGTACAATTGCAATGAAAATGTATGTTAAGCTGTTAAATTTTTTCTCATCTTACCGTGCAGAAAACCTGATGCCAAATTTGTGCAGAAGTTATTGTGCTTTTGTTAGATACTGTTCGGATGGATGCCAGTATTCATGTCAGTTTTTTCCATTAACATAGGATTTTTGTGTGTGTGTGTCAGAGAGAACGAGAGAGAGAGAGAGAGGGAGAGTACTTGCTATATGTCTGGTTAATGGGTACATCTATGTGATTGCAACGAAAATGTATGTTAAGTTACTTTTTTCGTCTTACTGTGAAGAAAAGCTGATGACAACTTTGCATAGCTTTTTTTTCTTTCGAGGAAGGACTGTGCTTTCATTGACATACTGTCTTGCTGGATTCCAGGTTCCTAAACTGTTTCCGTGAACCAACATAACATTTGGTAGGATGAAATTTTGGCAGTTCGCCATTTCAGAAGAGCATATCTGGAACCATTTTGTGCCTTTTGGCAAATTTTGTTGAGTGCATGAAACATGATTTGTTTTAGATGGACAAAGAATGTGCCTGTAATTGCAGTCATTTATATAGTTTATCAATGACCTTATATTGTAAGTTAAACATTTTTCTTGAGATACAGCTCAAGGCAGGCATCCTGGGCTTGTTGCTTCGCAAGTTCCAGTTTGTACGTGCCCAAAGTTTCAGTTCATAAGCGGCTTCAATAAATTCTCCTTTTCTCAGCCAGTTGGCAATGTTGTTTATTCTATGTTTGTATATTTGCAAAACTTCAGTGATTAGATCACCGATCATGATCAACGTGAAGTTCCCTATATGTTTGCAACTTAAATCTTTCTGGTTGACCATTAAAATTTCTTATGTACGAGCATCTCGAGTGTCAGATAAATCTTTCTTCGGCATTCTTTTAGTGTCTCCATACGGATGGTGCATGTGCCGCACATCTTGGTGTCAAAGTTATTCATCAGTATATCTACAAGTTACATAAATACTTACATATAATTATTTGCTCATATTATCAACGCAACCTTATTCTTAAATCTAAAGTAGCATGCATGACCTTGCTCTTAAATTTAAATTCACAAGCGTAAACATCTGTTTATCATATTTGTATCGTGCAATGAAACGACTGATATATTAAAAGAATAACTTAGCATCCGTATTTCTTAAGCTCTCGTTACCTTATCCAAAAGATTCATATGTAGATTCCTATATAGATCATCTATATGGATCCAAGATCCGCAATTCGTTTTTGTTTTTTTTTCCACTTTTTTTCTCTTTTTTGCAAGTCAAGATAGACACCCAATCCCGTAACACATCTCCACTTCCCCCGCTGAAAGACGAGAAAGCGACGACAGCATGGAGATGAGATCAAATTCTCATAAGTAATGGACGAAAGATCCAAAGATTCTCGAGCAAAAGTTTTCTTCGCAGGCATTTTGGACAAAATCAATATATGTCTATCATATCACGTGTCTCGTTTGGATTCTACCTTCATTTTTTTTTTTTTTTCCAATCCCAGCTTGCTTTCGTACATCACCCATTTGCCACTGAACCCGAGTCTCTGCTTTCCCACAATACGACTTTACGAAGTCACGAGCGTTTGTCTCATGCACACCTCTTTTCTTCTCACACTCGAATCCTCGTGGGACCTAGCCTGATTCAAAGTCCCCAGTAATGCTTATATGCCAGAGACGTTAGGGTCCATCTATCACCATTGGGGCCCACTGATTAGGCGGTCACCATCCATCCAACGTGGGAACTTGGCTCTTGCGGTCAACCGTCTGCCTGCATTCTAGTCATTTATTATATCAACGGCCCCACCTGGGGGTGTCGTTGGCCAAGCTCGGTCGAGGTAGCTCGGTAGCATTTAAGTCGTTTATTAAATCACATGCACAGAGTCTACGCTCGAAGTTAAATAGGCTGCAGTGTTGCACTGGTCCAGTCAGCAATACCACAAGAAGTGCTGCACTCCATGGTGTTTCTTGTCCATCATTTGGTGCTGTACAATTCAGATTGATGACTAAAAAAACTCTAGAGGGACCCCAAAATAAAGAATGATAAATATGATCCGATCTATCAATTTATTTTATATTTAATTTATTATAAATAAATTTAAATTAAAATTAAATAAATTTAGATTATAAATAGATTAATCTGTTTAATCTGGATCAAATTCAGATTTCAAATATCTGACCTATTTAATCTATTTAATTCATTTATCTTTTTAAGTTGGATCGGATTAGATCAGATAATCTGTTTAACCTTTCTGTCTGAAATTGGACCGCTGGGCAAATTAATTCGGTGCTGTTGTCTGTCCGTGGGCCGTAACTCGTAGTTGCGCTTAGACTTTCATTCTTTTCCATGATGCTTATGAAACCCTAAGCTCCCTTCTCTCTTGTTCTCTTCTTTTCCTCTTACAGCTTGCTCTTGGCTGACCAAGCGGCGCTTCATTTTCTCATCGATCAAGCGAGAAGGCGGCGACCTCTTCCTCATTTTCGATGCCTTCAACTCTCCAAGGATCTTTTTTCTCCTCTTCCTCCATCTATTTTGCCCTTATTCTCTTGGGCTCTCACTCTTTCGATCATAAGCCATCGTATTCTCGTACTATCAATAGAGAAGAATCTAAAGGGATATAGATTTATCTGTAGTCTACAAGATAATAAAATATCTTCTTGTTTCTCATTTTTACTTTTTGTTGGTTGATTTTTTTTTACCGTCTTAATCATGAGTCCCAAGTAATTTCACGCCTACAATCTGTTTATGATTTTATTTTGCAATGAAAAATCTATTTTTGGATTTATTTTGTTTGATTTTTCTTTATCGTCTTAGTTCATGAGTCCCGAGTGGTTTTATGCTTACAATCTATTTGTGGTTTTGTTTTTGAGAAATCTATTATTTGGAGACTGAGGATTTGGATGTCTCTTACCTGCCTTTGATGCATATTTCTCAACTTTTTCAAAAGGTTAGATGGGATCATGATCATTATATAAATAGATTATCCAATCTACTCATCTAACCTTTCTCAATAATTTTTTTTGTGATATTTCTTTTTAAAAAATACTTAAGAGATTGTTATGAATTATGATGATGGTTAATTTTGTGATGGTTGTAGTTTAGTTTTTTTTTTATGATGAAATTAATTTTTAGATATGTATATTTATGAAATGCAGTTTTATTTTTAG
This sequence comes from Cocos nucifera, assembly GCA_006176705.1. NCBI lineage: Eukaryota > Viridiplantae > Streptophyta > Magnoliopsida > Arecales > Arecaceae > Cocos > Cocos nucifera. The sequence continues at coordinate 1,829,716 of QRFJ01000031.1, read as the reverse complement.
TAGCACTTTGTTTTAGGATTAGGAAATACTCAAGGGATTGTGGTTTGACTTCTCAAGTTTTGTATATTATTGGATATATTAGCATATCATTGTAGGATTTATTGTATTGTATATGTTGCCATCCAAAAAAAATTATTATATTTTTTTCTATATTCAGATTTCTATTTTTTTTATTATTTGATGTATTAAACAAGTTGGGCTGAATTGGATTGAGTTGGGCTAATAGATTATGTTTTAAACAGGTTGGACTGGATTGGATCAGATTGGACTAATAGATTCTGTTGATGCAGAATCTGGTCAATGCCGAATTGAGCTAGAGTTGAGAAAGAAGAGGTCGTCATCGATGATCTATAAAATAAAGTCCACCTGAAGTCAGTGGTGGTGGCTCCAACAGGATCCTCCGATGATCAAGTCAGCTCTTCTAGCCAACAAAAATGGAGTGCTCAAAAAAGAGTTTAGCAGAGTTTTTTGGAAAGAAAAAGAAAGCTTCGAGAAAACGTATCTGAAGAATTTCTTTTATAGATGAAGCTCGGAGCTGATAGTGACAGCCGTAGCTATCTGATAGCTGGCCGCTTAGGACCGCATGAGAGGGGCACCGTCTGCAGCAGACTGATAGTGACAGCCATAGCTGTCCGGTACTAAGCCGCTTGGAACCACGTGGAGGGATGAAGAGCTTTGACGTATGTCAATTTCAAAGATGTTTGGACTCCTAAAGAAAATACGGCTAGAGAGGATCATCCAGAACGAATACTATTTGAAATCTAAAAGTAATCTGCTGGAGGAATCTGGATGGAGTTCGATTGATGGAGAAGTTCAGAAGAAGTCCGACTAGTGGAGAAGTTTGGCTGAAGGAGTTCGACTGGTAGAGAAGTTCGACTGAAGAAGAAGTTCGAAAGAAGTTCGGCTCTTAGAAGAATCTAATTAAAGAAGAAGTTTGAAAGAAGTTCAACTCCTGAAGAAATTCGATTGAAGGAGAAGTCCAGAAGGAGTTGGGCTCTTAGAGGAATCCGACTGAAGGAGAAGTTCAAAAAGAGTTTGGCTCCAGGAGGAATCTGATTGAAAGAGAAGTCCAAAAGAAGTTGGACTCCTTGAGAAATCTGACCGAAGGAGAAGTCCAAAAAGAAATTCGGCTCCAGGAGGAATCTGATTGAAGGAAAAGTCCGAAAGGAGTTGGACTTTTGAAGAAATTCGATTGAAAGAGAAGTCTGGAAGGAGCTCGGCTCTTGGAAGAATCTGATTGAAGGAGAAGTCTGGAATAAGTTGGGCTTCTGAAGGAATCCGATTGAAAGAGAAGTCCTTGAAGGAGTTCGACTCCTGGAGGAATCCGATTGAAGGAGAAGTTTGAAAGGAGTTAGGCTCCTGGAGGAATTCGACTGAGGGAGAAGTTCTGAAAGGAGTTCAGCTCCTGAAGAAATCTGATTGAAGGAAAGGTCCAGAAGGAGTTCGGCTTCTGAAGGAATCCATCTGAAGAAGAAGTTCTGGAAGGAGTTCGACTTCTAGAGGAATCTGATTGAAGAAGAAGTCTGAAAGGAGTTCGACTTTCGAAGAAATTTGATCGAAGAAGAAATCCGAAAGGAGTTCGACCATTGGAGGAGTTCAGCAGCTGAAGGGGTTGGGCTAGGGCTCGACCGCTGAAGGAGTTCGGTTGGGGTTCGACCGCTGGGGGAGTTCGGTTGGGCTTTGATTGATGAGGAGTTCGATCGGCTGAAGGAGTTTGGCTCAGGTTCGACCACCGGAGGGGTTCAGTTGGAGTCCGACCGCTGGAGAAGAATTCTCGATCGAAGATCTTTCATGATTACCAGTTGTGTTAGGCTAAGCATTAGGTTGGACTTCGACAAGAGTGGAGTTTATCCCCAATAGATTCTATTTTAAATAGGTTAAACAGGTCGAAATCTGATTGAAGAAGAAGTCTGAAAGGAGTTCGACTCTCGGAGGAATTTATTTGAAGGAGAAGTCTGGAAGGAATTCGGCTTTCGGAGGAATTTGATCGAAGAAGAAATTCGGAAGGAGTTCAGCCGTTGAAGTTTGGTCACTGAGGAGTTCGGCCGGCTGAAGGAGTTCGGTTAAGGTTCGATCGTTGGAGGGGTTCAGCTGAGATCCGATCGCTGGAGAAGAATTTTCGATCGAAGTTCTTCTATGATTATCGGTTGTATTAGGCTAAGTATCAGACTGGACTTTGGCAGAAGCGGGGTTTATTCCCAATAGATTCTATTTTAAATAGATTAAATAGGTCGAATCGGGTTGGATTAATAGGTTATTCATTTAATAAATATGTTAAATAGATCAAATTGGGTTATCTGTTTATTAAATATATCAGGTTCAGGTTCCAAATTCTGATCTATTTAATAAACATATCAGATTTAGATTTAGAATTTTTTGATTTAATCTACATATGATCTGATCTATTTATGACCAATCCAACCTGATTGCCATCTCTACTCAAGTATTAGTGGAGGTATGGTCCGCATGGAGCCGCTCCATGCTAGCTTAAGCCCTTTTCACAAGATCCTCAATATCTCCATAACGCCGTTTAAAACGGTTATCTAATATTACGGACCAAAAAAGTAGAAATCATCACCCGTCTTACTTTAATACTAAACATCAAAAGTATGAGATATTTACTTCGATATTGATTTAGAGATTTTAGGTAAAGAAACAAAAGGGTTGTTATAGCACGTGATGGTCAAACTGCAAAGTGACCTTAAATACCTTCGGGACCGCTCAAACGGGTGATGTGACGTTATGGAAGTCGTTTTAAATGGCTAACCCTGGCCATTTCCTGGTCAAACAAAATCTCGATGAAATCTCAAATCTCATCCTGGAGTTGTGTACAAGATACCGGGTTGGTAGAGGGGATACCCTCGTCTTAGAGGAAGTATAAACCCATTTCCTCTTCTTTTGTCACTTCGCTAACGAACGAAGCAGCTTTCCTCCTCCTCCCCACCCCAGATGGGATCGGTCATCGGTGGTAAACATTTTTTTAAAGAAAAAAAAAAAAGAAAAGAAAAAGAAGGTAAAACCAGAAGGTCAACCTTTAACGGGATTATTTGTTTTGTTGGCTTCTATGGGATATTACTCGAATATAACAAACGGATAATGTTAGATATAGAGTTAATTAAGAGCTTGGCGTGACGTGATGCCTAAGCCTAGTTCTCTTGCTAAACCTTCGTAAGTTATTTCATTGGCCGCATCTTGCAGGGCACTTCGAGTCTCCTTCTATGAGGCCAGAACACGTGGCCGTATGGTTCCTCAGCTGGGATGCAAAAGGGTCTGGGTCAAGCCATGGATTTACATAGGTTTCAATGGGTCTGGCCCGAAGACCCGGCGCAAACAGTATTAAAAAGTTTGCCCGCAGGTCAGTCCATTTACGTCCCTACCCTTCGGTAGATCTGAGAACAGAATTTTATCGTCACATGTGCATGATAGTTTATCTGAGGAGGATATTTCCGAGTCATTGCCCCACGTAATCAAGAGTATTGCTTTGGGGCGCTTATAAAGTGCACAAGAATAATCCTCTTGCCAGGCAGTAAGAGGGAGCAGCGTGACTCACAGATTTGCTGCCAAACACTGACAGGTTGGTAGATCGCGGAGTTAACGAATAAAGTGGTTGTGGGCCTGATTTTTCATGCGTAATTTACGATACTCTAAGCAGTTTTATATAATAATGTTTTTAAATTTTGTTATCATGGGAGGGCATAAAAGGTATTTGGTCCTAAGTCTCTTTTTTTTTTAATCACAAACCAATTTACTAAATAAAGTTTAAAATAGAGACATCAAGAAAAAAAAAAAAAAGGCTGAAAGATCTAACTAAAATAGGTTGTGGGCCATTCAATTTTATTTTTATATCTAAATTTATATGGATATAAATAAAAATTTAGAAATCTAACTAATATCCATATCTATATCTATATGCATTAAAGAAAAATAGATAAAAATATGGATAGACAACTACTATGTGAATTGTATTCGAATATCTAATTATATTTATAATTTTATTTAATTTTATATAATACTTATATTTTTTTTAAAATAAATAATTATATTAAGATGTTATTAATTTGATTTATCATTTACTTGTCAATATCTTTATTTCAACGGTCATAAAGTTTAATCGTCTACTTTATATTCATTTTTATATCCATATTGTAGTATCTTATTTACATTTATATCTATTTAAAATAAATATGAATATAAATTTTTATATTTGATTAATATCTGTATGCATATCTATATTAATTTAATAAAATAAATATGGATATGAATATATTAATATCTAATTTATTTTCAATCATAAAATAATAAAAAATAATAAAATAAAAAGATTGAGAAAGAATATAGAAACTAATATCTAATTAGATTTGAACAAATATATGATAAGATATTTACTTTGGCAATCCAACCATGAAAGTGTTACAATGGACCCTTTGATAGAAACTATATCCTCCCCAAAATAGAACCAAAAAAAAAACTCTCATCTCAAATATAGGGATAATCTAATACTTTCAAGACATCATTTATTTGAAAAATAATTATAAATTTTTTTTTTAATATATTTGGTTGGTAGAAAATTTATTTTAAAAATTGATACTAAAAAAATTATTATATTTGATTAGAGATTAAAAATTTATTAATATATTATTCAATATAAAATAATTTTTTAACATCAGGATAATATTATTATTCTCAATAAATTTTTATATAATGGCTATAATCACATATTTTTTTAATAATATCATATATATCCTATTTTTTATAAAAAATATATATTAAATAAATTAAGAAAGATATCAAAATAAATTTAATGATTATATATATAATTTTACTTTAAATATTTTTTGTCAAATATAGATTATTATTATTTAAAAATTTATTAAATATTAATTTAAAATTTATCAAATATCAACCTTCCTACAATATTTGTTTGATCTTTTTGGAAAATAAACATGAGCCGATTAATTTTTTATTTTTTTAATATATATAATATAAAAATTTAATATAAAATTTATTTTTCAGATAACCCCGACCAAACGCACCCCAAGACTTAATTTAATATAAAATTTATTTTTCAGATAACCCCGACCAAACGCACCCCAAGACTTAGTATTCCTTCGTGTACTCGTAAGCCGCTTGAGTCTCACAACGATAGATTCAATGGTGCCACCGTCCCCACGTGCCGTGTCTGCTTCCCGCTCCTTCTCCCATCCGAATATTTCAAAGTCAACAGTCGCTTCCGGACTCCTCAGTCTGTACGCATCCCCATCCATCCCCGCTCCCCTTTCTTCTTGTTTTGCCGTCTGATTTCCTTCGCTATTCCACTCCATATCGGTCTTATTCTCTTACTCCGTATTATTCCGGCACCTATCTTCGTATATTCCCCTTATTCGTCGCTGTCCCAGTCTCATTTATTTAACCCCGGGGATGGAGCGTGTGTACCGAGTGTGGAAGTCTCAGGACAGGTGAGAAACAGGGGAAGAGGAGGGGAGAAGAAGCGGAGCGACAGGAGGGATGGGGTGGACGAGGGCTTCTCGCCGGCTTGCTGTGGCTCTGGCTTTGGCTCTGGCGGTGGTGGTGGAGCTCGCAGGGCGGTGCCATGGAGGAATCACCAGCTCCTTTGTGAGGAAGACGGAGAAGACTGTCGATATGCCGCTCGATAGCGATGTCTTCCGTGTTCCACCTGGCTACAATGCTCCCCAGCAGGTCTTCAGTTGGCTCCCGTCCGCTTAAAACGTTTTCCTTTGATCACTTTTTGGTCTGTGGTTGTTTGATGTCTGTATTTTTCTTTTTCCTGATTTTTTGGCTCCATCCAAGTGGTCTTTCCTCGCCTCATTCATCCTTTTTTTTTAAAAAAAAAAAAAATCTGTGATAGTCCAATCATCTTAGAGTTCCTTCAATTTCTTCTGCAATCTCTAGGTATATTTTTTAAAGTTTTTTTAACTACGCTTAGTTTAAACTGTCCTTAGCTCCGTGATCTGAGATTTCATTCTTTGGTTCCCCTTTCGATCTCCGATTATAGGGTTTCTGTTATTTTCTTTTTAAAATTTTGCTAACTCTCACTTCTTAATTCGGTTCTACCAAAATAGTTTTGCTCCATTGGTTCATGGCTTCAGGTCCTTAATTATCTCTATTTGTTGTCACTTCTTTTTTTTGTCTTTTGTAAAAGCCGATGTATTGGTAATCTGTACTCAATTTGGCTCTACATAGGTTTTTGCTATATCGAGTCCTTTCATCCTTTTTTATTCTTATATAACCCTGTTTTCTTTTACTTTTTCCTTTCAGTCCTTAATTCTTCTCTTCCTACCTCATGAGCTTCTGCCTCCTTGTACTTTATATGTTTGTTATATTCTTTCAGGATGTTTGGTTATTAATGTTTTTATTACTTGCCTTCACTAGAATTGACTGTGTATTTGAGCTTTGGTATGTAATTACACTAATGATGCTGAGATTTTGGTCTTGGAGCAATCATGTTAATGCACTGTCATTGACATTGGTAGTGGCTGGTTTCTGTGGATCCTAGAAATATTAATTAATCTTCTGTCTATTGTTTTAAAGGTTCATATAACTCAAGGAGACCTTGATGGTGCGGCGATCATTGTATCATGGGTGACTCAGGACGAACCTGGCTCCAGCAGGGTGCTTTATGGGACTGATAAGAACAAGCTCGAATTCTATGCTGAGGGCAAGTATACACGATATAAGTTTTACAACTACACTTCTGGCTACATCCATCACTGCACTGTCGGACATTTGAAGGTGATTTGGCAATCTCTAACCTCGTCTTCTTCTGTTATGATTTTTCGTTGTTGAATCCTCATCTGTAACATTAAACTCGAACGCTAAGTGTGCTCTACAATACTTCAGGAAATCAAACACCAGTTTACAATTAGAAGAGTTTGGAATTCAAAGTAATGCAAATTCTTGTTGCTTTGCAGTATGACACAAAATACTACTATGCGGTTGGGACTGGGCATACAATGCGACAGTTCTGGTTCATGACCCCTCCCAAAGTTGGTCCTGATGTTCCATATACATTTGGTCTTATAGGTATTTCTAGTTGTCTTCTCTCTCTCTCTCTCTCCCCCTCTCGCTTGCTCGCTCGCTAGCTCTAAATAATTAGACGAACATTTTATGACACCAGCATGGTTATCTTATTGGATTCAGTAGGCAGCAAAAGAAACCTTCTGATCTATAAGTTTATTTTAATTGTGGATACCATGGAAATTTGTTTTGTATAATATTCAACGTTACTAATCCTAGAAACTGACCATGCGTTCCTGCATTTCAGAGAGTGAAAACATGGACCATATTTCAAGTGACTTTTTATTTAGATGCAGCTCGCATGATGCACATTTATAAATGCTACCTTGTTGACCGTAAATCTAAGAAAGCTCTTGTTTGGTGTTGCTTATTGTGATATCTACAATTAATATAAACTTACTGATTAGAACGTTTCTTTTGCTGTCTGCTGAATCCAATAAGATAACCATATTGGTGTTCCATCAAAAAAAAGGTACCATCATCTTCTGAAAATGATGCTTTTGAAGTGAATAAGATTTTCTTAGCTAAATTTTCCTCTCTCTTTTTTTTCCCGATAAAATTAGCAATATTTTCCTTGAAGCTTACTTTTTTTTTCCCTCTCCTCTTTTTGAGCAAATGGTGGTGAGCCATACACAATTTACCTGAAGTAAAATGAGTTGAAGGTATTCTATTGACATGCGATTGTTTCTCTGCTCAACCAGGATTTCTACAGACATTCCTGTCAATCAAGAAAAACCCTTGATTCCATTTCCTTTAAGTAATTAAGATTGAAACTATCATGATAGGAATTATAAAAAAAAGGTAAATTAAAGTGACACTGTCATATTTGACATGACAGATGTTGAGGTCTTCAGCAACATGATGGTTGTAAAGAGAGTTTGAATCTCATTATTTTATTTTTTTAAAAAACTTTTTTTAGAAATCCTTTTCTCCCTCTTTGGCTTTCTGTTATGTATGGGAATTTTTTTCTGTGTTTTTTTCTTTAAGTTTTTTATTAAAAATAGCATCTAATGTTTGACAGTATGTTCCATTCTCAGAAAACATTTTGCTTTTGCTCCTTTTTCTTCAGCATGAAAAGGAGTTATTTTACTGTTTAGCTATACATTCCATGAACATATATGCACCATTGGTTTATCTGTATGTGTTCCAAGATCATAAGGCTTGTGGGTGTGTGTGCCTTAAACCATGATGGATCTATGCTACTTCTGCTGAATATTTGCATGCTATCACATGATTTTCATCTTTTTGTATCTTGTACAGGGGATCTTGGACAGAGCTTTGACTCAAATATCACACTTTCTCATTATGAATCTAATCCCAAGGCACAGGCAGTGCTATTTGTTGGAGACCTTTCTTATGCTGATAACTACCCAGATCATGACAATGTCAGGTGGGACACATGGGGCAGGTTTACTGAGAGAAGCACCGCATACCAGCCATGGATTTGGGTTGCAGGAAATCATGAGATTGACTTTGCTCCGGAAATTGTGAGTAGAAAGCATATTGCATCTATATATGTTTCTGATCATTGGTTAGGTTTAAGTACCATATATTGCACACTTTCACTTATGTTATAAAGTTAGTTTATTACTTAGATTATAATGTTAGAAATGTTCAAGTGCAATAAAGCATCGACAGATGGTCATGCTAAACTGATGATATCTACCAACAGAAGTTGATTGCCATCTGTAGTTTGTGTCCCCTTCAGGAGATATAGGACTTGAGAAAAGCATTGATGTAAACTGTGAGATAGCTACGTGGTAAGTCTGGAAGCATATCTCAAGCATTGAGCATGTTGTAGCGTTCTCTAGTTTTGCATCAATAGCTGACTGAGAGAGGGATAATAGACCGTCATGGTACAAACATGTGCGACAAAGATCAGAAGACACCACAATTATGAGCAGGACTCAGGTTTCTGTCCAAGGGTTAAGAAAAAGAAAGGAAAGATTTAGAAGAGTTGGATGAAACTTGTGAAAATTTGACAAAGGTCAGAATGACAGGTAATTTTCATCCCAAATCTATGGGATGAAGCTGGATAGTTAAAGTTATGGTGATATCATGTTTATATTGATGACTAATTTGTTTGGGTCAATTGGTTAGGGATCACTATATTTTATCAAGCTGTATTGTAGATTATACTGTTCATAAGATTTTGAGGCTTATGCTTGTTACTTCCTTTCATGTTCTAGGAAAATAAAATTTTATCTTATCGATTGTGAATGCAAATTTAAACTGATTTGATATTTACAATCAAAATTGAACAAGTTGGAGCATTTATATATTTGAGATATTCAAAAGACTTAAATGTTCATAGCTTTCTTGCAGGGTGAAAATGTGCCATTTAAACCATACAGTCACAGGTATCATGTTCCTTATAGGGATTCTGGTAGCACATCTCCATTCTGGTACTCCGTCAAACGGGCCTCAGCATACATCATTGTCCTGGCATCATATTCAGCTTATGGTAAGTATGCATGATGCATCATTCTGATGTTTTAATGCATAGTTAGTATTTTTTGAAACATGATGCATCTTTCTGGTATTCATATATGATGCATCATATTTGGAATATTTTTTCTTTTTCTGGAACTATTATAAATTTTCCAGAATAAGTTTATCATGATGAAAGAAGGAAAGAATTTTACTATCTTTTTATGCATTTTATTCATCAGCTTTATTGATGTGGAGTATAAGCATTTAGAACAACTGAAGTTTTTGATCAGGTGGTTCCTTACCATCTTCTTTTCTGTCCATTAGAGGCTTACCTCTTGTCTCCATCCGTGGAAATCATGCTTCCCTGTTACCATTGCATCTTCAAAGTACAACACAGCTACATTTTGCATGTATTGTCCACTCAAAATTGGAGAAATTATGTGTAGCTTCCTGAACTCAATAGCCTGCGGTGCACAACTTTGGAATTAGATTACAAGAAGTTACATTAACCACTTTCCATAAGTTGGAATCATACACAGTCATACACACACACAACGCACAAACATTTGCAATGCCAACCATGACATGTACAAATTTAGAAGAACTTGTATCATTCTGATTATTGCACCTTACTTTTGGTAAATTGGGGTTGGTTGATACCTTATTAATGGTTAAACATATTTTGCTTATGCTTTTTTACCTCTTCATTTATTCATTACTATTCATTTATTCTGTATTTTTATTTTGTTTTTTTGGATGGGGGAGGTCCCAGTATCTGAACAATTGTCGTAACCAAGGTTTTAAATTCTATGGGATGGATGTGTCCTGGTATCTCTATGCAATAGAATGCCCAACCATTCTGATCATGCGTCGCGATAGATATCGACCGTCCTTCTTCCTTTCTTCTTTTCTTTATTTCTTTTCTTTCCTTCTTTTTTTTTTACTTTTTCTTCTATCTTCTTTCTTTCCATCCCTTTTTCTTATCCCTTCCTTTCTTTTCTTTTTTTCTTTTTTTTTTCTTTCCTTTCTTTTTCTTTTCCCTTCCTTTCTTTTTCATTTTTTTTTCTTTCCTCTCACTTTTTATCTTCCATGTTCCTTCTTTCTTTCCTCTTTGATTTTCGGAGTCCCAACCCCATCCCGTCCCGTTTGGCCACCGCTACATAAAACCTTAGTCATAACTGATCGATAAACCAAAGAGTTCAGGTTTATGGCCAAGTCATTTCTTCTACTGCAGTTATTTGATGCTTCTTCTTTTTTTCCGCATCATTCAGGTAAATACACTCCTCAATACAAATGGCTTGAAGCAGAGCTACCTAAAGTGAACAGAAGTGAGACACCATGGTTGATTGTTCTCATGCATGCACCATGGTATAATAGCTACAACTATCATTACATGGAAGGAGAAACCATGAGAGTAATGTACGAGCCATGGTTTGTAAAATACAAAGTTGATGTTGTCTTTGCTGGTCACGTCCATGCCTATGAGCGAAGTGTAAGTGCCTATCCTTCTGCCTAATCATCTTCTACTCTCTCGCACCACTTAATTCATAAGTGCAAGCGTCCAGTTTCACCACTGCCTGTTGCAATATATGGGATTATTTACTCATGACCAGGAATTTCTGTTTTATGCGAAACTAAATCAATCATTGCTTGTTACATAAAAACACACATCTTTATTTATGACCTTTTAATTTGTCCCAATTACATATTCGCTATTCATGGCTACGTGCTGTTGGAACTAAAAAGCTATGAGAAGAAAAGCCTCTGCGAGCTTTCCTATGCTCCATTGGACTTAGATTTCTGTTAACATCAATGATGTGGCATGTACGACAAGGTATACTATGAGTGGTGCTTTATATATTAGCAAGAACTACAACCGCATGGTGCTTTAACATTTGATTTGGTCTGTCGGGAAGTCCGCTTCAACTGCCTACTCCATAGACAGTTCTTGTTGGTCTTGTTTTACCTCCACCATCCCAGATTATGAACAAATCTGATGATTTGACCGTTCTGTTTTGCAGTATAGGATATCAAATATTGCATACAATATCGTGAACGGGAGATGTAAGCCAGTTCCTGACCAATCAGCTCCTGTATACATCACTATAGGTGATGGTGGAAATCTTGAAGGGCTCGCCACCAAGTAAGATTCATACGAGATCTATAATTATCATTTCATTCTCCCATTTCTCTTAACATTTTACTGATGCGTTCGGAACTAGTGATTCTTCCTGGACTGATTGAGTTGTATTCATCTACAATGCAGCATGACAGAGCCACAGCCGAGTTATTCAGCTTACAGGGAAGCCAGCTTCGGTCATGCTATTTTTGACATCAAGAATCGGACCCATGCTTATTATACTTGGCACCGCAACCAGGATGGAAATGCGGTTGCTGCTGATTCCATGTGGTTTTACAACAGATACTGGCACTCCATAGATGATTCTACCACGTCAGCTACATAAGTTGAGCCACTGGTTCTCATCTTCGGAAATAAACACTTGTCTCGAATTTCGAGGCAGGCACGGATCGTTCTCTATTCTTTGTACTTTTCTACTTTTTTGAGCTTTGAATCGTAAATCTTGTAACTGAATACTCTGCCCACTTAGCTTAGCTTATTTGTTGCTTGGTCAATAATTATAGTTCGGGGACGATGTTGATGTGGAATTGCTTCTGAATTCTACAATTCTCTGGTTTGAAAGACTAGCTTCGTTTCAAGGAAAAGATTTCTAGGGCTAGTGTGATTGCCAAGGTCCAGTTAGTTCAGTTATGATAACTTGCAATAGTGCTTAACATAAATTGGTTCAAATTAAGTAATTTGCTGAAGTGATTCGTGAATAGTTACAGTGAAACCAGTTTGCAATGCAGTTCCAACATGAAAAAAATTAATTTAAGAATACAATTTGACAATTTTTTGGATGAACAAAGGCAAAGAGGAATAGTAAGTAAAAAGAAAATACTAATATATAAATATTATGATATATAGTAATATAATATGAATACAATATGATAGATTATATATTATATGATAATAATATAATATAGTATATATTATATGATAATAATATAATATAATATAATATAATAACAAGGTTAGGGATATTTTAGGAATAAAATAAAAAAAATATTTCATTGATTGATAGGAAATGATCATTTCACATGGGTTAAATTTTTTTATTTTATGAATAAATATTAATTATAAAAAATAATTTATCTATCTAAAAAAATATAAAAATAGTGACTAATTTTTCTATTACATCCATCCATCAATGTAAAAGCGCAATAAAAGTAACCCAAAAAAAAGGACCATCAAACTTCGGCATCCAAAAGGTACCCCCGCCCCAAAAAAAGGAGAAATTATTTAAAGATCCTTGGAATGACCTGTAATTATTTTTAAGTTCCTATACTCCTCAGCTATAGTAAACCCTTCCTAAACTGCTTAAATGGTTTTTTTTTTTAGGTCCCCACTGAAGTCACCTCTTGCCATTTAAGCATATGAAAATGACTTAACTGCCCTTGTATGATTTTGGAGGGAAATGCAGGTTGTTATAAGGACATGAATTTTTAGTTTATTTACCAGTGAAGCCTCTCTATTAATTTTTTCTACTAGAACTGCTTAAGTGCAATTTATTTACAACTGCGAGTCGTTCTCCCTTTTTCCTCCATCTATACCAACAACCAATAGGACCATACTATAGTACGCCCTCCTTTTTCCATCTTTTCATTTTTCTTCTTTTTTTCTCTGATCTCTCCCTCGTTCCTAAGCCTCTTGTGTCTGGATGGATGGTAACTACTTTTTCTCTCCTATTGCTTGAACCGACACCGATCCTAAGCTTGGCATGGTATGATCTTAAATGATCAATCTTTATCCCTATTTTATAGGTCCCAAAATACTGCTACTCATTTTTAAACCAAAAAAAAAAGTCTTCATTATTTAATATATAATATTATTTATTTATTATATTTAAAAATATTTTTAAGTATTTATTTATTATGTTATTTAATAGCTTGATATGTAGATGGATTGCTAATATCTGTTTCATATCCTTATTATCAATATGTTATACTACACATTACTCATAAAACATGTAACTGTAGATGGACTATCACATGGTGGTAGCAAAATATGGACAAAAAGGAAACATATTGACGGTCAATCGAGAGTGCACGTTGGATGAAATTGTAGATGGGATATGTAGTAGGTGGAGCATAGATAAAGACATTCTGATACTGAAATATTAGCTTTTTATCCAAAAAAAGTCTTTGTTTATACTTAACAATAATGTGGATGTTCAACGCATGCTTGATTTTCACATTGCACTGAAGTCTTCGTCAATAAAGATCAATGTGGAGACCAGCCTTAATATTTGATCAAAATCTACTCGTCTAATTGATTTGGAGTAAAATTTTTTCTTTAAATTATTTCATCATTAATTGATTCATCTGAAGTTCATTGCCCTCTGTAATTATTTCATTATTTTGATAGCACAATTGATCCACAAGATGTTGGGAGTATGGCTCTTGTGCTGCATCACAAGGTTCTTCATCTGCTTTCAGGCTTCGATTAGCTAGATCATAAGAGAATGCAATAACATGCATTGGTTAGATATTTAAAGATGCAACTCATTTTAAGGAGGCATTAAGAAATTATTCAATCGCTCGTAACAAAGATTATTAGTTCATCAAGAATGATAAATTAAGAGTTACTGCCAAATGCATCAATGAAAGTTATCCATGATGACTGCATGCATCAAGAGTTGGACAGCAGGAGACCTTCAAAATCAAAGCCTTCAGTAACACGCATACTTGTGGCAGTGGCATTGGGAGGGGCGAACATCTAAAGGCATCAAAAACATGGGTTGCCGATATAGTACTTCAAAAACTTAGAGACAGATCATTGTATAGATCAATTGATATCAAGGAGGATATTCAAAAAGATTTTAGCATCTATCTTCCTTACCAGCAAGCTTGGCTCGGTAAAGAGGTTGCTAGAGTTGAATTATATGGTGAAGATTATGCATCATTTGATCTTTTACGATGGTATGGTGAAACAGTGGCCGAGACTAACCTAGAAAATTTTTTTGTACTTGAGTATCCAGATGGACATTTTGAGAGGCTGTTTATACGTTTTCATGCATGCTTAGTTGGATTCAAGAGTAGATGTTGTCCTTTATTGTTTATGGATGGAACTCATATCCTTAATAAGCATGGTGGTGTAATGCTTTCAGCAGTGGCACTTGACTCTGAGAATGGGATGTTTCCACCAGCTTTTACTATTATGAGTGTAGAGAATGATGCCAATTGGATTTGATTTTGTGAGAAACTTCATGATACAATTTATAACAATGAGGATCCTTACTATCATCAATTATGTTTTATTTCAGACAGAGCAAAAGATTTGATAAAGGGTGTGAGGACATCATTTCCTAATGCTGTCGATGCTTATTGTTTATGGCATCTAAAGGAGAATTTCAAGAAAAAGCTTGATGGGTTATCGATAGCACAAAGAGAAAATGTGTTGAGCCTACTTGATAGCACAGCATATGCACTATATATAGATAGCATAGTTCATTGATTATATTAGTGACATAAGAGAGATTTCGCCAAAAGCATGCGAATGGATTGAACGCGGCTCAGATATTAATCATTGGCCAAATGCCTTATTTAAGGGAGAGTGATATGGGAAGATGTACTCTAATGTCGTGGAGTCATTTAACAATTGGGCAAAAGAGGTACGTCAGCTTCCAATAACTCCAATGATAGACATGCTCCGGTATAAGATGATGGAGTTAATGCATGAGAGATGCAATGCTTTCATGAATGGTAGATGCATCTAGTTCCTAAGATTAAGGAGCTGATAAATTTAAACATTGAAGATGGGAGGGATCTTACAGTACGATATTCGGATGGCAAGCGGTTTGAAGTAGTCGCAGAATGCCTATACGAAGTTAATCTAAAGATCCGTACTTGTTTATGTAGGTATTGGCAGGTCTATCGTCATCCTTGCTCGCATGCATGTGCAACGATAATTAGGAACCATGAGTCAGTGTATACATATGTATCTAAATTTTTCACAGTGGATGCTTACAAGAGAATGTATGAGCATGCCATCTTTTCTATCGCAGACATTTCTAAACCTACAGGAGTAAAGCATGAGGATCTGGTTATAAAACTACCTATAACCAAACCAAAGGCAGGAAGGCTTAAGAAGAAGTGCATTGAATCCCAACTAGAGGAAGTCCGTCCGCTTAAATGTGGGAGATGTCATAATGTTGGGCATAATCAGAAGACATGAAATGCTCTAATACCTGAAGAATAAGTATATCTTGAAGCTTGTATGCATATGCTCTATTGAGACTCATATATATAGGAAAGATGAAGTTACAAAAATTTATTTTTCTATAAAGCTAATTGATTGTCTTTTATTTGTTTTAGGTTTACTATTTTTTGGATGCAGCTCAACTTGTATGTATATGTTCTATTGAGACTCATATATACAGCAAATATGAAGTTACAAAATCTATATTCCACAAAGCTAATTGATTGTCTTTTATTTGTTTCAGGTTTACTCTCTTTTGGATGCAGCTCAGCTTGTACGCATATGTTCTATTAAGACTCATATATATAGAAAATATGAAGTTACAAAATTTAGTTTTCAATAAAACTAATTGATTATCTTTTATTTGTTTCAGGTTTACTCTCTTTTGGATGTAGCTTAATAGTTATCCAAACAAAGAAGAGCTTCAATGTATCAAGAATCCATATTTTTTTGGTGCATGCCTTCTTGATTTTTGAAGCCTATATGCAAATGTTTTGTTATATGTTGAGACTCACATGTTCATGAAAAAAATACAGAGCATATACACTTGTTTACCATGGCCTGAAAATTTTTAACCTTTCATCCAAATGTAACAAAATTGCATATGGTTTACAGATATTTTTTGGCTTTAATCAATTTAGTCGATGGATTGTAATAGTTTATTGGACCTGTGAGTAGACTGTATATGTAAATTGCTTAAATAGTTTGTAACCAAAGATATAAACCATGGAAACCAGAAATAAATGTGCTATAACTAGAGATGAAAATATATAACTAGAGATAAAAATAATGTATCAGAGATGAAAATCATGTAACCAGAGATGAAAGCTGTGTAACCAGAGATATAAAAGTTTAGTAACCAGAGATGAACAATAATGTAACGAAAACAACATAACCAGAGATAAAAAATTTTGTAACTAGAGATGAAGTAATAATGGATGAAAGCTGGGTAACTAGACATTGATTCATTATCTAATATAAAAGTCCTGTAACCAAAGATTGTATATAACCATAGATAAAAACCATATAACCAGAGATGAAAATTAAAACTTTGAGCCACGTAACTAGAGATACAAATCATGTAACCATAGATAAAAACCATGTAACCTGAGTTGAATACCATGCAACTAAGCACTGAGCCATATAACTAGAGATACAAATCATGTAACCAGATATGAAAACTATGTAACTAGAGTTGAAAATCCTGTAACTAAGCACTGAGCTATATAATCAGAGGTGAAAAGATATAACTAGAGATATAAACCACGTAATTACAAATAAAAATCATGTAACCAGAGTTAAAAATCCTGCAACTAAGCACTGAGCCATTAACCAGAGATACAGACCATGTAACCAGAGATACAGACCATGTAACCAGAGATGCAAACTATGTAACCAGAGTTGAAAATCCTGTAACTAAATACTGAGCCATGTAATCAGAGATGAAAAGATATAACCAAAGATATAAACCATGTAACCAGAGGTAAAAACCATGTAACCAGAGTTGAAAAACCTATAACTAAACACTGAGCCCTATAATCAGATATATAAATCATGTAATCAGAGATACAAATCATGTAATCAGATATAAAAATCATATAACCATAGATAAAAATCCTGTAACTAAACACTGAGCCATATAATCAGAGATACAGACCATGTAACCAGAGATACAAATCATGTAATCAGAGTTGAAAATTCTATAACTAAACACTGAGCTATGTAACCAAAGATGAAAAGACATAATCGGAGATAAAAAGCATATAACGAGAGTTAAAAATCCTATAACTAAATACTGAGCCATATAATCAGAGATACAAACCATGTAACCAGAGTTGAAAATCCTGTAACTAAACACTAAGCCATGTAACCAGATATATAGACTATGTAACTAGAGATATAAACCATATAACCAAAGATGAAAATTGTATAACCAGAGTTGAAAATCCTGTAACTAAACACTGAGCCATGTAACTAGAGATGAAAAGACATAATCAAAGATATAAATCACATAACCAGAGATAAAAATCATGTAACCAGAGTTGAAAATCTTGTAACTAAACACTGAACTATGTAACCAAAGATAAAAAGATATAACGAGAGATATAAACCATGTAACCATAGATAAAAACCATGTAACCACATATGAATACACATAACTAAAGAAAAATTCTTGGTAAGCAGAGATGAAAACTTCCCAAAGAAACATCTAGATATACTGGATACACAGTGTAACCAAACAATGTTGTACCAATTGCCTAAAAATAGGACCTGCAGGTGAACTGGGTGCATATCTGGATAACCAAACCATATATACAAAACTGTGTAATTTAATATTAAAACCCTATAACCAGAAATTAAAAACTGAACATATCTGAAAACTTGGTAACCGATACATATTATAACAATCACTAGCAGCTTAATACAATCATATACACAACCTGAAAATATATAATCTGAACATAAATATAACCAAAAATATGTAACTGATACATAAATTTGTGTAATCGATACATCAACCTATGTAACCAAATGTCAAAACTATCTATTCAAACATATCATAATCATACATCTTTCAATAAGTCCTCTTAAAACTAATATAATCATGGAGTTTCATAAAGTTCTTTTATTTACAAGTTACATAAAGCTCGTTCATCCATAATTGATCCCCATGGTACTAGCCCCATCACCTTTAGCTGAAGTCTCCTCACCCTCACCATCCTAATCAGTAGGTTCACTCTTTTTCTCCTCTGCACCTGCAACAGTTTCACTATCGTTTAAAAATTGCACATCAATATCTGAAATTCTGCTAGTTGGATCATTCTCTTCTCTTTGGGCTATAAGTCCATTAATTTTTTCGTCACAGACTATGCCTCTTTTTGAGCCTTCGCGAATGAGAAGTGCACTATACTATGCTCGTAGTCTTATAATATCACTCGGTCTAAAGTCAAATTATAACTTGCGTTGCAATCGTTCCATATAAGCAATCACAAAAACTCCATAATCAACACTCTTAAAATTAAAATAGTGATCGAAGAAAAAATTAAAATTCATGATGAGTACATATGCGATCATGTAATACTAAATTGATATTGATACTGTTGGGGATAAACCATGCTCCTACCAAAATCCAGTTCGATGCTCAGCCTAATATAATCGGTAGCCAAGGAAGAGCTTTAGCGGATGGATCTTAGCCGAACTCCTTCAGCCGATCGAACTCCTCAGCGGTCGAGCTCCTTCGTACTTTCAATGGTCGGGCTTAAGTCGAACTCCTTCATCCAGGGAATTTCTCGACAGTCAAGCTTCAGTCGGACTCCCGCGAGAGCCGAACTCCCTCCATGCTCTTTCGGTCAGATGCCTGCGGGAGCTAAACTCCCTCCAAGCTTTTTCTTCTATCGGACTTCTTCAGGAGCTGGACTCCTCCTAGACATCTCCTTCGGTCGGTCGGACTCCTCAGCGGTCGAGCTCCTTCCGAACTCTCCAGCGATTGAGCCTTAGTCATACTCTTCCAGCCAGACGCCTACGGAAGTCAAACTCCTTTCGAGCTTTTCCTTCAAGAGTCCGAACTCCTTTGAAATTGATATATGCCGAAGTCCACCAACCAACGCCCGCTTTCTCAGAGCTACGGCCATTAAATCTCGACGAACGATCGCCATCAGTCTGCTATAGGCAACAGCGACCCGCTACCAGATGGCAATGGCTGTCACCATCAATCTATGGCAGGCAGCGCTGCACACGGCATCTTCCTCCATGACTGACCCCATCAGACCTCGAGTGACCCACTATCAGACGGCTACAGCTATCACCATCAAGCTCCGCCTATAAAAAGGACCCTCTAGATACACTAACTCTAAGCTCGAAGCTCTCCTCTTCTTTTCTAAACTCTGCCGAACTCATTTCAGAGTACTCCATATCTGTTGGTCAGAAGAGCTGACTTGATCGTCGGAGGATCCTACCGGAGCCATCCCCACCGACTGTGGATGGAACTTTATTTTGCAGTTTCCGACGGTGACCTCATCCACCTCCACTCCAGTTAGATCCAATGACGATCAGATTCTGCACCAACAGATTTGATGCTAGAAGGAGGGCCGCCTCTGTTCTTGAGATATTCTTAAGGCCTCCTTATTCTTAAAGGAGTGCTCAGCGATGATCTCTCTCCAAAGATCTCCCTCCTTCCTCTCCAAAGTTCTTTTCTAAGAGAAAATGCCTCTTAGAAGAGCTTCGACTCGATGATCTACGGCCTCCGTGCCAGGTCCATCTGCTCCCATTTCAGTCCCAGCAACCCAGGCTCTACCTGAAGCCACGGTAGATGCGGAGCAATTCAACCTGCTGGTCCAGTAGGTTCGTGGTCTCACCGAGATGATGCAGATCATGCGATAATTTTTGATGGCAACTTTGCTAGCAAACCCACCATCAGAATGCCAGAAATCGATCTTAAGGAAGAGAATTTGGTCTAGTATACCAATTGCCCTTAGGAAGGAGAAATAGAGAGCAGAAGTTCTTCCGAAGATTTCACGAAAGGACGGAATGAAGTTCGACCGCGTTCATGACCTCTCTAGCGTAAGCGAGACCGTCGAACTTTTCCTCTAGCTCATCATCAAAGAAGTCCCGACAAAGATTTCACAGGAAGGCAGAATGAAGTTCGGCGCAAGCGAAGCTGTCGAACTCCCTCTCAAGCTCGTCATCAAAGAAGTCCCGACAAAGGTTTCATAGGAGGGCGGAATGAAGTTCGGCATAAGCGAGGCCGCCGAACTCTCCCTCGAGCTCATCATCAAGAAAGCCCCGACAAAGGGGCATGAAGTTCTTCCACAGGTTTCACAAGAGGATGGAATGAAATTCGGCCATGCTTACGACCTCCCCAGCGCAAGCAAGGCCTGAACTCCTTGAGCTTGTCATCAAGGAAGCTCCAACGGAAGGGCACGAAGAAGTCCTCCCCCTAGAAGCTAGAACCACTATTGAGGAAGGAACGACAAGGAGGTCGGCCGCCTCCCGACATCATAGATGCTATCTCTGGGGCTTGGTACTTTGGTGGGCTATCATCTTCCAGTGATAAAACCAAGAGATGCTTGCTCCAAATTAAAAAGGTCAGCATGAGATAGAGGAAGTCGTCCAGCCCAGGACTTACTGCCCGAGGGAACTCGGAGGAACAACGCCCCCACGACCCTGAAATGGAGATGTGCTGTCCATAACTTTTCTTCGATAAAATTCTTTCATTTCAATAATATTATTTCTGGATGTAAAAATTATGTGATAACAGGGAAGAAGCAGTCAATAGTTACCGTATTAGAAATAGGAGGAGAACCTCATCCTAACACGAGCAGGTCAAAGACCATCAATCTCGACTGTAAGAGAGAAAATCTCCTTCGAGGCAACCTCGACTATAGAAGATAAGATCTCCCCCGAGCGTTCGGGCTAACCTCGACTGTAGGAGATAAGATCTCTCCCGAGGCAACGTCGACTGTAGGAGATAAGATCTCCCCCGAGCGCCCGCATCAACCGCGACCGTAGGAGATAAGATCTCTTTCGAGCCAACCTCGGCTAAAGATAAGGTCTCTCCCGAGCGATCATGACAATCTTGACCAAAGATAAGATATCTCGCAAGCGACCGCGACAATCTTAGCTAGAGATAAGATCTCTCTCGAATGATCGGAATAACTTCGACTAGAGATAAGATCTCTTTCGAGCATCCGAGCCAACCTTGGTCAGAGATAAGATCTCTTTTGAGCGATCGAAACAACCTCGACTAGAGATAAGATCTCTTTCGAGTGCCTGAGCCAACTTTGGTCAGAGATAAGATCTCTTTCGAACGACCGAAACAACCTCGACCAGAGATAAGATCTCTCCCGAGCGATCGGAACAATCTCGGCTAGAGATAAGATCTCTTTCGAGCGCCCGAACCAACCTCAGCTAGAGATAAGATCTCTTCCGAGCGATCGAGACAATCTCGATCAGAGATAAGATCTCTCTCAAGCACCCGAGCCAACCTCGATCAGAGATAAGATCTCTTTCGAGCGACCGAGACAATCTCGACCAGAGATAAGATCTCTCGCGAGCGACCGCGATAATCTTAGCTAGAGATAAGATCTCTCTCGAGCGATCGAGACAACTTCAGCTAGAGATAAGATCTCTTTCGAGCATCCGAGCCAACCTCGATCAGAGATAAGATCTCTTCTGAGCGACCGAAACAACCTCGACTAGAGATAAGATCTCTTTCGAGTGCCTGAGCCAACTTTTGGCCAGAAATAAGATCTCTTCCGAGCGACCGAAACAACCTCGGCCAGAGATAAGATCTCTTCCAAGCGATCGGGACAACCTCAGCTAGAGATAAGATCTCTTCGAGCGCCCGAACCAACCTCAGCTAGAGATAAGATCTCTTTCGAGCGATCGAGACAATCTTGGCCAGAGATAAGATCTCTCTCAAGCACCCGAGCCAACCTCGACCAGAGATAAGATCTCTTTCGAGCGACCGAGACAACCTCGACCAGAGATAAGTCTCTTCCGAGTGATCGGGACAACCTCGGCTAGAGATAAGATTTCTTTCGAGCGCTCGAGCCAACCTTGGCTAGAGATAAGATCTCTTCCAAGCATCCGAGCCAACCTCGATCAGAGATAAAATCTCTTCCGAGTGATCGAGACAACCTCGACTAGAGATAAGATCTCTTTCGAATGACCGAAACAACCTCGATCAGAGATAAGATCTCTTCCGAGCGATCAAGCAAACCTCGGCTAGAGATAAGATCTCTTTCGAGCAACTGGGACAACCTCAGCTAGAGATAAGATCTCTTTCGAGCGACCACAACGACCTCGACTGCAGGAGATAAGATCTCCCCCGAGTGCCCGCAACGACCTCGACTACATGAGATAAGATTTCAATCAAGCACCCGCATCAATCTCAACCGCAGAAAATAAGATCTCCCATGAGGCAATCTCGACTGCAGGAGATAAGATCTCCCCTGAGCGCCCGCATCAACCTTCGCTGTAGGAGATAAGATCTCCCCCGAGGCAACCTCGACTATAGGAGATGAGATCTCCTCCGAGCGTCCGGGACCAACCTCGACTGTAGGAGATAAGATCTTCCCTGAGGCAGCCTCGACTGTAAGAGATAAGATCTCCCTCGAGCACCCACATCAACCTCGGCCATAGGAGATAAGATCTTCCCCGAGGCAACCTCGACTGTAGGAGATAAGATCTCTTCCGAGCGTCCACATCAACCTCAACTATAGGAGATAAGATCTCCTCCGAGGCAACCTCGACTGCAGGAGATAAGATCTCCCTCGAGCATCCGCATCAACCTCGGCCGTAGGAGATAAGATCTTTCCTAAGTGTCTGGACCGATCTCGGCAGCAGAAGATAAGATCTCTCCTGAGCATCCACATCAATCTCGACCACAGGAGGTAAGATCTCCTCCGAGGCAACCTCAGCCATAGAAGATAAGATCTTTTTCTGAGGGTTCGGACCGACCTTGGCTGTAGGAAATAAGATTACCCTCGAGGATCCGCATCAACCTCGATTGAGGAGATAAGATCTCCCTCGAGCGCCCGCATCAATCTCGGCTATAGAAGATAAGATCTCTCCCCCGAGGCAACCTTGGTTGCAGGAGATAAGATCTCCTCCGAGCATCCGCATCAATCTTGACCGTAGGAGATAAGATCTCTTCTGAGGCAACCTCGACTGCAGGAGATAAGATCTCCTCCGAGCGCCCGCATCAACCTCGATTGTAGGAGATAAGATCTCCCCTAAGGCAACCTCGACTGTAGGAGATGAGATCTCCCCTGAGCATTCGGGGCCAACCTCGGCTGTAGGAGATAAGATCTTCTCTGAGCACCTGCATCAACCTCGGTCATAGAAAATAAGATCTCCCCTGAGGCAACCTCGACTGTAGGAGATAAGATCTCCCCCAAGCGCCCGCATCAACCTCAACTGCAGGAGATAAGATCTCCTCTGAGGCAATCTCGACTGCAGGAGATGAGATCTCCCCCGAGCGTCTGGGCCAACCTCAACTGTAGGAGATAAGATCTCCTCCGAGCATCCGCATCAACCTTGATCGCAAGAGATAAGATCTCTCTCGAGGCAATCTCGACTGCAGAAGATAAGATCTCCCTTGAGCGCCCGCATCAACCTCGGTTGCAGGAGATAAGATCTCCTCCGAGGCAACCTCGACTGCAGGAGATAAGATCTCCTCCGAGGCAACCTCGACTGCAGGAGATAAGATCTCCTCCGAGGCAACCTCGACTGCAGGAGATGAGATCTCCTTCGAGCATCCGGGCCAACCTCGACTGCAGGAGATAAGATCTCCCTCGAGGTAGCTTCGACTGCAGGAGATAAGATCTCCTCCGAGCACCCGCATCAACCTCGATCGTAGGAGATAAGATCTCCTCCGAGCGCCCGCATCAACCTCGACTGTAGGAGATAAGATCTCCCTCGAGCGTCCACATCAACCTCGACTATAGGAGATAAGATTTTTCCTGAGGGTCCGGATCGATCTCGACAGCAGGAGATAAGATCTTCCTCGACCGTAGGAGATAAGATCTCCTCCGAGGTAACCTCGGTCGTAGGAGATAAGATCTCCCCTGAGGGTTCGGGCCGACCTCGGTTGTGGGAGATAAGATCTCCTCCAAGCGCCTGCATCAACCTCAGCTACAAGAGATAAGATCTCTTCCGAGGCAACCTCGACTGCAGGAGATGAGATCTTCCCTAAGCATCCGAATCAATCTCGACTGTAAGAGATAAGATCTTCCCCGAGGCAACCTCGGCTGTAAGAGATAAGATCTCTCCCGAGTGCCCGAGTCAACCTCGGTCAAAGTTAAGATTTCTCCCAAGCGACCGTGACAACCTCGGCTAGAGATAAGATCTCTTCCGAGCGACCGAGCCAACCTCGGCTAGAGATAAGATCTCTTCCGAGCGATCGAGCCAACCTCGGTCGTAGGAGATAAGATCTCTCCCGAGCGCCTGCATCAACCTCGATGGTAGGAGATAAGATCTCCCCCGAGCACCCGCATCAACCTTGGCTAGAGATAAGATCTCTCCCGAGCGACTGAGCCAACCCCGACTAGAGATGAGATCTCTTCCGAGCGACCGCATCAACTTTGGCTAGAGATGAGATCTTCCTCCCGAGCTTCAACCTGAACCAACATGGAGCCCAAAAAAGGACTTCGTCAGTCGCCTTTTCTGCACTCCATTCCTTTGAGTTTCGAACTCGAAAGTGGGGGAGACTATTGTTGGGGTTAAACCCCGCTCCTGCCGAAGTCTAGTTCGATGCTCAGCCTAATGCAATCGATAGCCATGGAAGAGCTTCAGCAGATGGATCTTAGCCAAACTCCTTTAGCCGGCCGAACTCTTCAGCAGTCGAGCTCCTTCGTACTCCCAGCAGTCGGACCTTAGCCGAACTCCTTCATCCGATCGAACTTCTCAGTAGCCGAGCTTCAGTCGGACTTCCGCGAGAGCCGAACTCCCTCCGTGCTCTTTTGACCAGATGCCTGCAGGAGCTAAACTCCCTCCAAGCTTTCCCTTGTGTCGAACTTCTTCAGGAGCCAAACTCCTCCTAGACATCTCCTTCGACCAGTCGAACTTCTCAGCAGTCGAGCTCCTTCCGAACTCCCCAGCGATCGAGCTTTAGCCGCACTCCTCTAGTCAGATGCCTATGGGAGCTAAACTCCTTCCGAGCTTCTCCTTCAGGAGTTCGAACTTCTTTGAAATCGATATATGTCAAAGTCCACCAACCAACGCCCACTTTCTCAAAACTATGGCCATTAAATCTCGACGAACGGTCGCCATCAGTCTGCTGCAGGCGATAGCGACTCACTATCAGACGGGCGATGGCTGTCACCATCAATCTATGGCAGGCAGTGCTGCAGATGGGGCCTTCCTCCGTGACTGATCCCGTCAGACCTCGAGTGGCCCACTATCAAGCAGCTGCAGCTATCACCATTAAGCTCTGCCTATAAAAAGGATCCTCCAGATACGCTAACTCTAAGCTCGAAGCTCTCCTCTTTTTCTCTAAACTCTGTCAAACTCATTTCAGAGCACTCTATATCTGTTGGTCAGAATAGCTGACTTAATTATCGAAGGGTCCTACCGGAGCCACCCCCACCAGCTTTGGATGGAACTTTATTTTGTAGGTCCCGACGGTGACCTCGTCCACCTCCACTCCAGCTGGATCCGACGACGATCAGATTCTACACCAACAGATACGTACGTAGGGTTCTGCTGAGGATAATCATCAATTTATCGGAGTGGACAATCTAAAGCTTCGAGCATATTATGATATTTATCTAATAATTAATAAATTTAATTTTTTTGTTATAACTAATCAGTTAAGAAAGGGTTCCAAACTAAGAAAGTGTACCATGACAAAATGCACTGGATTAAGAAAGCATACCGAATTAAGCCTGTCAGGATAATAGGTGGATGGAAAGAGGAAGGAATAAGGCTTGAAGCATTTCTCCTATATATCCATCACTAACTGATGCCAATGGCTACTTGCGCATAATGACATAAAGGCTAATTTTGCTGTATTAATTTTGAATTGAAAATCTCTTCGGATATTATCCAAAAATTTCTAATGTCTCTGCTGTGCGAATTGCTATAGAAAACACAAAAATTACATAATCAATAATACCATACAGGATGATTTCAAAATAAACAAATCCAACAAAAAATTCACTAGCAACCATAGCCTGATGAATACACAAGGAGTATGTTTATCTGGTTTGGACTCTTGGTGCTCCCGAAAGAGTGTCATCAATGCATCGACAACCTGAATAATAATTCAAAGCATCCAAAAATATTCGTCAATTATTTTTTGTGAACATGAATTTCTTATAGGTCAACTTACATCATCTTCTACCATCTGATTGAATAGTAGATTATGAACTTGCTTTCGTGATACAAAAATACTACCGTAGAATTACACTACAGATCTATAACCATAAAACAAAAAAAATTCATGTAAGCAGCGATGACAATGTGTAATCAATATTGAAAACTATGTAACCAAAGGTTAACCACATACGAAACCCAAGATATTTTTAGTATAACTAAAAATATATTACATGTAACCATATGTTTAAAATATGAAATCAAATATGCTATAAAAAAATAGATATTACTAGTTCTTATTCAATGGAAGGAATCTGGCTATAGTCTCCCTCTTTTTCTTTGTAATAAAATTTGACCCTGGGTAACCACATTGTTTCTTATGGTACACCTGTTATCACCAAAAATAAGTATCATTGTATGCATTAAAAATAAAAAAGGAGTTTCCATATTTACATACCATATGGAATTGAATAGTCATGCTGTCTACATCAATGATAGATTTAATGGTGGGGGCTAAAGTGTCTGACATATGGGGTTCTTCAACTATTTTATTTCTAGTTGATCGGCAGGTAGGTAAGATAGCATAAGGATTTTTTATCTTTATAGATTTCTCTCTATGTCCCCTACTCTTCACCATCCTTATTATTAAGCTTGATTTTTTTCATTAACCCACCTACATCCCTCCTCTTTCTAGCACCACCCTCATCTTTTTGTTCATATTGCTCTTTTCCAATAATGTCAATAACTACTGAGGGCACATCACAACAAGGACTAAAACTTGTTGATGCTACTCTATCATCTCCAACCTCAGCTTGTTCTACATCTCTTGGAGGCACATGACTTCCTTCAAGCTCAACATTTTTTTGCTTTAGAAAATTATTTTCCTTAAACCATGAATGATCCATCTCAACTTTCGATGCTTTCTTCTGTAGTGTGAGAGGATCTCTTTTATTTTTCTTAAACCTCTCCTTCAATCCACTCTTTTTTGCCTCACTTTCTATTCCCTCATTTTCATCTCTATTTTTTTTTTTGGACAGGCCACTTCTCAACTTGGTAATAGTATCAAAGTATAATCGTTGTCCTTCTGATTGGAGGATCCACTTCTTTTCCTCCTCCACAAGAGAATGTTGTATCTACAAAATTAAATGTTGGAGTAAGTAATTCAATGCACATAAATTCTAAGAATATCCATGCATATATCAGTAACCATTACCTTCATACACCAAAATTTGTGAAATAAAAGTACTATCCTCTCTTCTAAAAAAAATATATAATTGAACTTGAAAATACTTACATTCTCAGGTGGCACTTTAGCAATCCTTGATTACAGCTTTCCCAAGTTGAAAATTTTTTTATACTATAATTTAAAATATTAAAAAAAAAAAAAATTAGGTATGATCAACCAAGCCCGTAACCTCGTATAACCATACCTATGTCATGTGAAAACCATATAACTAGAGATACAAACCATGTAACTAGAGATATAGACCATGTAATCAGAGATAAAAACCATGTAACCAGAGTTGAAAATCTTGTAACTAAATATTAAGCTATGTAATCAAAGATGAAAAGACATAACCAGAGATATAAACCATCTAATCACAAATGAAAATCATGTAACCAAATATAAAAAGACGTAACCAGAGATATAAACCATATAACTATAGATGAAAACCATGTAACCAGAGTTTAAAATCTTGTAACTAAAACATTGAGCCATGTAACCAAAGATGAGAAGATATAACCAGAGATATAAATCATGTAACCATAGATAAAAAATATATAACCAGAGTTGAAAATCCTGTAACTAAATAATGAGCCATGCAAACCAGAGATATAAACTATGTAACCAAAGATACAAATTATGTAACCAAAGATGAAAACCATGTAACCAGAGTTGAAAATCTTATAACTAAACAGTAAGCCATATGACCAGAGATGAAAAGACATAATCAAAAATATAAACCATATAACCATAGATGAAAATCATGTAATCATAGTTAAAAATCCTATAACTAAATACAGAGCCATGTAACCAGAGATAAAAAGACATAACCAGAGATATAAATCATATAACCATAGATAAAAATTATGTAACTAGAAATAAAAATCTTGTAACTAAAACATTGAGCCATATAACTAAAAATGAATGCAAAATTATAAAATAAATAATGGAGATGATGGGCACTTACACTGAGAGTGGTTACATAATTCCTTAAGTACCCTACATTCATCTTCGCACCTGCATTTTGTTTTTGTACTAATAAGACCTTCTCTTTGATAATGCTGTGCATGAAATCATATACAACCTGACCCCATGCAAAGTTAGAAAGTGAATAAGAATTCTCCACATATCTACACAATAAACAAGATTGTAAGTATTTCTAATATATATATTTATACATAAATCAAAATTATAATAATTAGAACCTGCATACCTAAAGATCCATCTAGCAACTTTCATATTATTTATCGAAAATAAAAATGTCCTTATGATGTATAAACACATAAGACAGATAAAATCTTCAATGTCCTCCATCCCTTCTACCAAGGATAGTATAAGGCCCTCCAATCTTTTTCGCTTAAATATCTCATCGCCATGTATCTTCTGATCAAATTACTTCTGTACTATAGCATTCTTTTTCCAACCACCCATTTTAAAACTAATATGAGCCCCATATATCAGGAGATTCAAAATCAAACCAACATCCCTCACGCTCCATCTCAAAACTGACTATCTATCCTAAAATAACCAAAATCTATATTATACGCTACAAGCAGATCATCAATAATTACTCTCTCTTATTTGATAGAGGATAAGTCAAGCAATGTTGTACCTACGACTGCTCGGAACCATAGCTGCAAAAGCGATCTTTTACGTGAACCTAGGTGTTAACCAGTAAACTGAAGAAGATCTAAGAAAAAAGGAGATGACACCTAGGGTTTTGGTGTTGGAACCAGAAAGAAGAGAAAAAAAAGTTAGGAAGAAAAGCTTAATTGTATTCTACTCTATTGTAAAAGTTACAATACCCAGATTTATATATCCTAGGATTTTCACATGAATTCTAATAAATCCCAGCTTAAAAATTTATCTAGACTAATCCAATATATGAAAGCACTTACTGAGCCCATGTACACCCATGTCTCACATGCTCTTATCCCCTGGATCTAAACTTGATCCATACATAAGTTAGCCCCCTTAAGATCTCACAAATCAGACCTTAAGAATCCTAGGATAAGTCTCTATCCTAGCCCCAAATAGACTCCCGCATAACTCTATCCATGCACTGAGCCAGTTTAGTCTCAGCACTGAGCCGGCTAACCTGAGACTGGGTCGACTTAGTTTCAGACTGAGCCAATCCAATTATGTGCCATGCTTGCAATTTTGAATGCGCATCTTTCTGTTTGGCCTATCCTCTAAGACTTAGCCGACCTAGTATTAGGCTGAGCTGACTAACCTATAGAAATTGCCTTCTCTGCAGTCTTGATCACTTAGCTTTGATTTCTTGCTCCATCTTATGTCCCAGATCTTCGAAGCACCAAGTCCTTCAAAGTCCTCAACAATTAGACCTCAAGCCCGTGGAGGGCTACATACCACCTCCATTCTAGGATAATTCCTATTCTAGTCCTAGGACCACACATGTCCTAAAATCTCCAGAGCCAACATCCTAACTCCTTCCATGATCTTCCAAGGCTTGGGAGCACCATCAATCCTTACAATCTCCATCTTGGTGTCCCAAGCCTTGGCAAACCTCTTGGCAATGTTCTCTTACATGATCCCACTATCGCTGCACATCCTAACAGCCCTTTGTGCAAACATCGTCTTTGCCGATCCTCTTCAACTGTTGTGCACTCTTTGAGGTTTTTGAGATGACCGTCTCCACTGCTGAAAATCTTGACTTGCTCTTTGCACCATCCTAAAATTGTAGGATCCCTTATGCTTAGCAATTGCATCACATATCCTGAACTTTTCTGAAGAGCCTACAGCATTCGTGTAGTAGCACACGCTGTACCACCTGACATGATCTCTTTAGAGCTATGCCTGTTCGTCTGCACACGCCACTCCACCTAAAACTATGCATCACTGGCACTGATGCTAGGATATCGATCCTCCTACATCCCTCCGTTCTGAAATATCTCCATCAGTGAAGCCATCCTTGCCTAGTGCTCCATCTATACCTAAAGTTTATTTGATGTTGCAGAAGAATTTGACTCTATCACCGAGTCATCCAAGGCCAACCACTCAATGCTGCACTACTGAGCCTGCCGTTGCACCTTGAACATCATCGCTGTCCCTTTGAACCCTCTATACATCGTGGATCCCTTCGAAGCCATCTTGGATATCTTTGCAACTTGCGGACACCTCCAAAATCCAAGAGCTCATCCAATTTTTCTAAATCCAGCAACTGAACTCTAGAAAATTTCATTCTAATCTTCTTCACTTCTACCCATGCACCAGCCATCACTTCAGTTGCGTTCGGAGGAACTACAGCTCAAATCCTATCTTGGGCTTTGATCCATCTATCTCATCTCGAGGCTTTTGAGATTTTCTGACTCTTCCTGAGATCTGCTCCTGGTCTCCTTGATATATCTCCTGACACTCTCTTCTGAGATACCTTTCTTGACTGCTGCACCGCTGAGCCTCTCTCAGTCCCGTGCCTCTAGAAAAATACTATTACAGCAATCCAATACTCTCTACCTCATCTCGATACCACCTTCTCATAGGTATTTAGGTCCTCTCTTGCTGTACACAATCCATTCTCCATCTAAATCGTGACTCTTTTTGATACTCCTATAGAAGAAACTTGATCCAAAATCAACCAACTAGCCCTAACCTACTGGACCTCCATGGATCATCCATCTCCATCACCTTCAATGTTTCAATCGATCGCACCGCTGAATATGCTCTGCAACTTCCTCGCCCTCCTACATCTGAAGGCAGTATAGTTATTTTTTCAGCATCAAGTTGTTGCACATATTCTTCCCATGTACAATTGATGTAACCTTGACTATAAACCCTTGGGTGTCTTCTCCTCCAACATGCTATACAAAATCTTATCCATCAGACAAGCCCTAATCATGGCACATATCCTTTTCTTCAAGAACTTCTACTTCTTGTCTATCATCTCCTTTGACCTATCCTCCAAGATCGAATCCAACCTCATCTGAATCAGCAGATCCTTCATCCTAACCTTCCACATCATGAAACTTTCTTTATCATCAAACTTCTCTAAACCTATCTGCAACCCACTGTTCTCCATGATCAAATCAAATCAAAAAATAGCTAACAAGTAGATCTGAAAAATTATCTTGACTAGGAATGGTGGACAGCAACTTTTAGATCACTTTCTTCCTTATGAAGCCTAGAGAAAAGCCTTAGATCTGAACCTCGGTGCTGATCTCTATTGAAACTTGGTCTTCTTCCTCCTTCATGCTCAACCTGGCTTTGATACCAACTATTATATCTGCGGTTGCTCGGAACCATGGTCGTAGAAGCGATCTCTTACGTGAACCTGGGTGTTAACCAGTAAATTGAAGAAGATCTAAGAAAGAAGGAGATGGTGCCTAAGGTTTTGGCATTGAAACTAAAAAGAAGAGAGAAGAGAGTTTGGAAGAAAAGCTCAATTGTATTCCACTCTACTGTAAAAGTTATAATATGTAAATTTATATATCCTAGGATTTCCACATGAATCCTAATAAATCCCAGCTCAAAAACTCTCCTAAGCTAACCCAATATATGAAAACACTCATCGAGCCCATGTACACCCATGTCTCACATGCTCTTATCCCCTGGATCTAAATCTAATCCATACATGAGTTAGCCCCCTTAAGATCTCTCAAATCAGGCCTTAAGATCCTTAGGATAAGTCCATATCCTAGTCTCAAACAGACTCTCGCGTAACTCTATCCATGCACTGAGTCAGCTTAGTCTCAGCACTGAGCCGACTAACCTGAGACTGGGTCGACTCAGTTTCAAACTGAGCAGATCTAGTTACGTGCCATGCCTACAATCCCGAATGCGCACCTTTCTTTTTGGTCTGTCCTTTGAGACTTAGCCGATCCAGTATCAGACTGAGCCGACTAACCTGCAGAAATTGCTTTCTCTACAGTCTTGATTCCTTGACTTTATTTTCTTGCTCTATCTTGTGTCCTAGATCTTTAAAGTACTAACTAAGTCTCTCAAGATCCTCAACATCTAGACCTCAAGCCCATGGAGAGCTACATACCACCTCCACCCTAGGACAACTCTTATCCTAGTTTTAGGACCACATTTGTCCTAGAATCTTCGGAGCCAAGATCCTAACTCCTCCCGTGGTTTCACAAGACTTGAGAGCACCACCAATCCTCACCGCAATGCACGAAATGGAGTCGTGCCCATACAACTTTGGTGTTGTTGCCTCATTTTTTCTTTAACTTTCAATATGAAGAGGTGGTATGATGTGATATAGCATCGATAATTAATTAGATTGCCTTTTTTACTTCTCACCTCTTTCTCATCACTACCCATAACTCTCTTTCTCTCTAATTTATTTATAACCTACGTAAAATAAAATACTTAAATATAAAAACTCATCAAATCCGCAAACAAACAACATCAATTATATAACTACACAAGTAAATTCAGTAATTAAAGTATAACCAGAAATGACTATAACCAATATATATGTAACCAAATACAAATTTATATAACTAAATTAGCAGCCTGTATAAATCAGAGATTAAATAACCAAAAATTCAATCTAATACATTACCTCTCCACTCTTCTCTTTGTTCTTCTTGTATCTTCCTTTTTTAGCAGTATTTTGACTCGATTCAGCCATATCTTGCCATAAAATACATACATCAAATAATTGAATAAATGGCTACATAATTAATAATTTATCTTAATGGTTACACATATAATATTTTCGGTTAAATAACTTAGTTTTTTAGTTCTATTAGAAAAGCAAAAGGATACCATTTATTTTTTTGGATTTATTTGTTGGAAAGGATCATGACCGGTATGAAGAAAGCATATAGTTTATCGTGGACGATGATGCTGTCCGAATGGCCGGATGGTGGATGCAGATCTAAAAGGATTTAGAATGATGGAGAGATCGGAGAAAAAAAAGAAGAAAAACGAGAATGAGAAGAAGGAAAGAGGAGGGTGCACCGAGGATGACGGCGGCGTGCGCCCGGATGGCCAGATAGCGGTGCTGCCGAGATCACGATCGATGGTGGAGCATCAGAAGGAGAAGAGGGATGAATTGAGGCTGATAGTGGAGCATGATCGACGTACCAAGGATGATGGTGGCATGTGCCCGTGTCATTGGATGGGGTTGCACGTGAGAAGATTTTAGGAATGAGAGATTCAAAATGCTGGATGAATAAAGAAATAATATTTATAAATAAGATAAAAACCCATGCCCTTATAATAACCTGTAGAGTTAATTTTTTCTTCCAAAATCATACAAGGATAGTTAAGCCATTTTCATAAGCTTAAACGATAGGAGGTGGGCTTAGTGGACGGCAAGGACCTGAAAATAACCCATTAAGCAGTTCAGGGAGAGTTTATTATAGCTCAGAAGTCCAGTAACATAAAAATAATTACAGTTTAGGGGCCTTTAGATAATTTTAAAAAAAAAAGAAAAAGAAAAAACTTCATTCCCGATGTAAATATATATATATTTTCGCTTCTAACCTTAGGGGCCGCATGAGTCCCCACCGATCCGTTCGATGGCCACACTGTACCCGCAGACTCTGTCCTTCCCGCTCTTTCTCCCATCGGAATATTTCAAAGTCAACAGTCGCTTCCAGGGTCCTCAGTCTATATCCATCCCTATCTATCTCCACCTCCCTCTCTCGCCTGTTTAGCCATGTATTTTCCTTCCCCATTCCACTTGATATCGATCTCACACTCTCACTTCGTATTATCCCGGCACATATGTTCCGGTGTGCACCGAGTGCGGAAGTCTCAGGACCGGTGAGAAATAGGGGAAGAGGAGGGGAGAAGAAGAGGAGCGATAGGAGGGATGGGGTGGCGGAGGGCTTCTGGTCGGCTTGGTGTCGTTCTGGCTCTGGTTCTGGTGGTGGTGGTGGTGGAGCTCGCAGCGCGGTGCCATGGAGGAGCTACTAGTTCCTTTGTGAGGAAGACGGAGAAGACTGTCGATTTGCCACTCGATAGTGATGTCTTCCGTGTTCCCCATGGCCACAATGCCCGCCAGCAGGTCTTCAGTTGGCTCCCGTCCGCTTAAAATTTCTTTCTTTGATCACTTTTCCGTCTGTGGTTGTTCGATTTCTGTGTTTTTCTTTTTCCTGCTTAGTTCTTTTGATTTCCTCAGCAATTTCTAGTTATTTTTTAATAATTTTTTTACTATGCTTATTTTAATCTGCTCTTAGCTTCATAAGCTGAAATTTCTTTGTTTTGGTTTACTTTTCCATGTCTAATTATATGTTTCCTATGGCCTTCTTTTTTATTTTTTTTTCTTATGCTCACTTGATTTGGTTCTACCAAAATATACTTTACTCCATTGATTATATTATTATTCTCAATAAATTTTTATATAATCACCATAATCACATATTTTTTTAATAATATCATATATATTTTATTTTTTAAAAAAATTATGTATTAAATAAATTAAAAAAGATATCAAAATAAATTTAATAATTATATATATAATTTTATTTAAAATATTTTTATCAAATAAAAATTATTATTATTTAAAAAATATTAAATGTTAATTTAAAATTTACCAAATATCAATTTTTATTTATTTAGTCTTTCTGGAAAATAAATATGAGTCCATCAATTTTTTATTTTTTTAATATATATAATATAATAATTTAATATAAAATTTATTTTTCAAATAACCCCGACCAAACGCACCCCAAGACTTATTATTCCTTCGTGTACTCGTAAGCCGCTTGAGTCTCACACCGATAGATTCGATGGTGCCACCGTCCCCACGTGCCGTGTCTGCTTCTTGCTCCTTCTCCCATCCGAATATTTCAAAGTCAACAGTCGCTTCCAGACTCCTCAGTCTGTACGCATCCCCATCCATCCCCGCTCCCCTTTCTTCTTGTTTTGCCGTCTGATTTCCTTCGCTATTCCACTCCATATCGGTCTTATTCTCTTACTTCGTATTATTCCGGCACCTATCTTCGTATATTCTCCTTATTCGTCGCTGTCCCAGTCTCATTTATTTAACCCCGGGGATGGAGCGTGTGTACCAAGTGTGGAAGTCTCAGGACAGGTGAGAAACAGGGGAAGAGGAGGGGAGAAGAAGCGGAGCGACAGGAGGGATGGGGTGGACGAGGGCTTCTCGCCGGCTTGCTGTGGCTCTGGCTTTGGCTCTGGCGGTGGTGGTGGAGCTCGCAGGGCGGTGCCATGGAGGAATCACCAGCTCCTTTGTGAGGAAGACGGAGAAGACTGTCGATATGCCGCTCGATAGCGATGTCTTCCGTGTTCCACCTGGCTACAATGCTCCCCAGCAGGTCTTCAGTTGGCTCCCGTCCGCTTAAAACGTTTTCCTTTGATCACTTTTTGGTCTGTGGTTGTTTGATGTCTGTATTTTTCTTTTTCCTGATTTTTTGGCTCCATCCAAGTGGTCTTTCCTCGCCTCATTCATCCTTTTTTTAAAAAAAAAAAAAAAATCTGTGATAGTCCAATCATCTTAGAGTTCCTTCAATTTCTTCTGCAATCTCTAGGTATATTTTTTAAATTTTTTTTAACTACGCTTAGTTTAAACTGTCCTTAGCTCCGTGATCTGAGATTTCATTCTTTGGTTCCCCTCTCGATCTCCGATTATAGGGTTTCTGTTATTTTCTTTTTAAAATTTTTCTAACTCTCACTTCTTAATTCGGTTCTACCAAAATAGTTTTGCTCCATTGGTTCATGGCTTCAGGTCCTTAATTATCTCTATTTGTTGTCACTTCTTTTTTTTGTTTTTTGTAAAAGCCGATTTATTGGTAATCTGTACTCATTTTGGCTCTACATAGGTTTTTGCTATATCGAGTCCTTTTATCCTTTTTTATTCTTATATAACTCTGTTTTCTTTTACTTTTTCCTTTCAGTCCTTAATTCTTCTCTTCCTACCTCATGAGCTTCTGCCTCCTTGTACTTTATATGTTTGTTATATTCTTTCAGGATGTTTGGTTATTAATGTTTTTATTACTTGCCTTCACTAGAATTGACTGTGTATTTGAGCTTTGGTATGTAATTACACTAATGATGCTGAGATTTTGGTCTTGGAGCAATCATGTTAATGCACTGTCATTGACATTGGTAGTGGCTGGTTTCTGTGGATCCTAGAAATATTAATTAATCTTCTGTCTATTGTTTTAAAGGTTCATATAACTCAAGGAGACCTTGATGGTGCGGCGATCATTGTATCATGGGTGACTCAGGACGAACCTGGCTCCAGCAGGGTGCTTTATGGGACTGATAAGAACAAGCTCGAATTCTATGCTGAGGGCAAGTATACACGATATAAGTTTTACAACTACACTTCTGGCTACATCCATCACTGCACTGTCGGACATTTGAAGGTGATTTGGCAATCTCTAACCTCGTCTTCTTCTGTTATGATTTTTCGTTGTTGAATCCTCATCTGTAACATTAAACTCGAACACTAAGTGTGCTCTACAATACTTCAGGAAATCAAAGACCAGTTTACAATTAGAAGAGTTTGGAATTCAAAGTAATGCAAATTCTTGTTGCTTTGCAGTATGACACAAAATACTACTATGCGGTTGGGACTGGGCATACAATGCGACAGTTCTGGTTCATGACCCCTCCCAAAGTTGGTCCTGATGTTCCATATACATTTGGTCTTATAGGTATTTCTAGTTGTCTTCTCTTTCTCTCTCTCTCTCTCCCCCTCTCACTCGCTCTAAATAATTAGACGAACATTTTATGACACCAGCATGGTTATCTTATTGGATTCAGTAGGCAGCAAAAGAAACCTTCTGATCTATAAGTTTATTTTAATTGTGGATACCATGGAAATTTGTTTTGTATAATATTCAACGTTACCAATCCTAGAAACTGATCATGCGTTCCTGCATTTCAGAGAGTGAAAACATGGACCATATTTCAAGTGACTTTTTATTTAGATGCAGCTCGCGTGATGCACATTTATAAATGCTACATTGTTGACCGTAAATCTAAGAAAGCTCTTGTTTGGTGTTGCTTATTGTGATATCTACAATTAATATAAACTTACTGATTAGAACGTTTCTTTTGCTGTCTGCTGAATCCAATAAGATAACCATATTGGTGTTCCATCAAAAAAAAAGTACCATCATCTTCTGAAAATGATGCTTTTGAAGTGAATAAGATTTTCTTAGCTAAATTTTCCTCTCTCTTTTTTTTCCTGATAAAATTAGCAATATTTTCCTTGAAGCTTACTTTTTTTTTTCCCTCTCCTCTTTTTGAGCAAATGGTGGTGAGCCATACACAATTTACCTGAAGTAAAATGAGTTGAAGGTATTCTATTGACATGCGATTGTTTCTCTGCTCAACCAGGATTTCTACAGACATTCCTGTCAATCAAGAAAAACCCTTGATTCCATTTCCTTTAAGTAATTAAGATTGAAACTATCATGATAGGAATTATAAGAAAAAGGTAAATTAAAGTGACACTGTCATATTTGACATGACAGATGTTGAGGTCTTCAGCAACATGATGGTTGTAAAGAGAGTTTGAATCTCATTATTTTATTTTTTTAAAAACTTTTTTTAGAAATCCTTTTCTCCCTCTTTGGCTTTCTGTTATGTATGGGAATTTTTTTCTGTGTTTTTTTCTTTAAGTTTTTTATTAAAAATAGCATCTAATGTTTGACAGTATGTTCCATTCTCAGAAAACATTTAGCTTTTGCTCCTTTTTCTTCAGCATGAAAAGGAGTTATTTTACTGTTTAGCTATACATTCCATGAACATATATGCGCCATTGGTTTATCTGTATGTGTTCCAAGATCATAATGCTTGTGGGTGTGCGCCCCTTAAACTGTCAGTGGATCTATGCTACTTCTTCTGAATATTTGCATGCTATCACATGATTTTCATCTTTTTGTATCTTGTACAGGGGATCTTGGACAGAGCTTTGACTCAAATATCACACTTTCTCATTATGAATCAAATCCCAAGGCACAGGCAGTGCTATTTGTTGGAGACCTTTCTTATGCAGATAACTACACAAATCATAACAATGTCAGGTGGGACACATTGGGCAGGTTTATTGAGAGAAGCGCTGCGTATCAGCCTTGGATTTGGGTTGCAGGAAATCATGAGCTTGACTTTGCTCCTGAAATTGTGAGTAGAAAGCATATTGCATCTGTATATGTTTTTGATCATTGTAGGTTTGAGTACTGTTAGTGCACAATATTTTCACTTAAACGTTATAAGGTTAAGTTATTATTTATGTTATAATGTTAGATATCTTTCAGTACAATAAAGCATCGACGGACAGTCATGCTAAATTGATGATATCGTCTTCTAACAGCAGTTGGCTGGCACTTGTAGTTTGTGCCACTGTCAGGAGATAAAAGACTTAGCAAAGCATTGATGCAAACTTTGAGATCGCTACGTGGTAAATCAGGAAGCATATCTCAAGCATTAAGCATATTGTAGGGGTCTCTAGTTTTGCATCAATAGCTGACTGAGAGGGATAACAGACTGGCATGGTACAAACATGTGTGACAAAGATCAGCAGACACTGCAATTATGAGCAGTGCTTAGGATTCTGTCAAAGGGTTAAGAAAAAGAAATTAGAGATTTAGAAGAGTTGGATGAAACTTGTGAAAATTTGACAAAGGTAAGAATGACAGAGGTAATTTTCATCCCAAATGGATGGGATGAAGTTGGATGGTTAAAGTTGGTATCATGTTTATATGGATGACTAGATTTTAATTTGTTTGGGCTGATTGGTTAGGGATCACTAGATTTATCAGGCTGTATGGTAGATTATACCATTCATAAGATTTTGAGGCTTATGCTTGTTACTTTCATGTTCTAGGAAAATAAAATATTTATCTTATGGATTTTAAATGCAATTTTAAACTAATTTGATATTTAGAATGAAAATTGAACAAGTTGGAGCATTTATTTATTTGAGAGATTCAAAATACTTAAATATTCATATCTCTCTTGCAGGGTGAAAATGCGCCATTTAAACCATACAGTCACAGGTATCATGTTCCTTATAGGGCTTCTGGTAGCACATCTCCATTCTGGTACTCTGTCAAACGGGCCTCAGCATACATTATTGTCCTGGCATCATATTCAGCTTATGGTAAGTATACTTGATGCATCTTTCTGATTTTATAATGTATATTTAGTATTTTTGAAACATGATGCATCTCTCTGGTATTCATATATGATGCATCATATTTGGAATATCTTTTTTTCTGAAATTTTTATAAATTTTCCGGAATAAGTTTGTCATGACGAAAGAATTTTACTATCTTTGTATGCATTTTATTCATCAGCTTTATCCATGTGGTGTATAAGCATTTAGAACAACTGAAGTTTTTGATCAAGTGGTTCCTTAACCATCTTCTTTTCTGTCCTTCAGAAGCTTACACCTTGTCTCCATCTGTGGAACTTATGCTTCCCTTTGGTTGGGGATAAACCCCGTTTTACTATCTTTTTTTTTCTTCCTTTTTCTCTGTATCATTCAGGTAAATACACTCCTCAACATGAATGGCTTGAAGCAGAGCTACCTAAAGTGAACAGAAGTGAGACGCCATGGTTGATTGTTCTCATGCATGCACCATGGTATAATAGCTACAACTATCATTACATGGAAGGAGAAACCATGAGAGTAATATACGAGCAATGGTTTGTAAAATACAAAGTTGATGTTGTATTTGCTGGTCATGTCCATGCCTATGAGCGCAGTGTAAGTGCCCATCCTCCTGCCTAATCATCTTCTACTCTCTTACACCATTTCATGAGCGTAAGTGCCCAGTTTCACCACTGCCTTTTGCAATATATGGTATTATTTACTGATGACCAGGAATTCATGTTTTCTGTATAATTAAATCAATTATTGCTTACTACACAAAAACGCACATCTTCATTTATGACCTTTTTATTTCTCCCAATTATTTATTTGCTTTTCATGGCTATGTGCTATTGGAATTAAAGAGCAATTAGCGAAAGACCTCTGCGAGCTTGCCTATACGCCACTGGATTTAGGTTTCTATTAACATCAATGATGTGCCATGCATGACACGGTATACCATGAGTGATAATTTATATATTAGCAAGAACTACAACCATATGGTGCTTTAACATTTGATTTGGTCAGTTGGGAAGTCCACTTCAATTGAGTCTTCCCACCTATGGGCTTTCTTTGAGTTGTTGCCTACTCCATAGACAGTTCTTGTTGGTCTTGTTTTACCTCCACCATCCCAGATTATGAACAAATCTGATGATTTGACCGTTCTGTTTTGCAGTATAGGATATCAAATATTGCATACAATATCGTGAACGGGAGATGTAAGCCAGTTCCTGACCAATCAGCTCCTGTATACATCACCATAGGTGATGGTGGAAATCTTGAAGGGCTCGCCACCAAGTAAGATTCATACGAGATCTATAATTATCATTTCATTCTCCCATCTATATTTTCTTAACATTTTACTGATGCGTTCGGAACTAGTGATTCTTCCTGGACTGATAGAGTTCTTTTCATCTGCAATGCAGCACGACAGAGCCACAGCCGAGTTATTCAGCTTACAGGGAAGCCAGCTTCGGTCATGCTATTTTTGACATTAAAAATCGGACCCATGCTTATTATACTTGGCACCGCAACCAGGATGGAAATGCGGTTGCTGCTGATTCCATGTGGTTTTACAACAGATACTGGCATCCTATAGATGATTCTACTACATAAGTTGAGCCACTGGATCTCATCTTCGGAAATAAACATAAAACATTTGTCGCTAATTTTGAGGCAGGCATGGATGCTTGCTCTTTTCTTTGTACTTCTCTACTTTCTTCACCTTTGTATCGTAAATCTTGTAACCGAATACTTTGCCCATTTAAATAGCTTTTTGGTTGCCTTGTCAGTAATCACAGCTCGGAGACTATGATGTTAGTTCTAAATTCTACAAACCAGTGGTTCGAAAGACTAGCTTCATTTCGAGGAAAAGATTTCTAGAACTAGTGTGCTTGCAAAGGTCCAGTTTGCTCGGTTATGATAACTTGCAATTGTGCATGACATAAATTGGATCGAATTAACTAATTGGCTAAAGTGTTTTGTGAATACTTACAATGAAACCAGTTTGCAAAGTGGTTCCGTGTAACATAAAGGTTAAAAATCCAAATTGACAATTTATTGGATGAACAAAAAGCAAGGAGGAAGTGTAAATAAAGGAAAATAACCATTTATGAGGTAAGTCCTTGACAGGCTCAACTCCCTGACGGTTAAACCGTGCAACCACGAGCAAACCAACTTAACTAACTTCAAAGAGAAAACAGAGTAACCAGGTGAACCAAGAAATGTACAATCCCAAATCCAAACTGAAATGGATCGAATCAATCAAGTCCACCTAATTAAATCGATACAAAGAAGGCCTACAATAAGAAAAGTTTTTCCGATATTTGTTTGGGGTTATAAGAAGATGGATGGATAAAGTTAGAAGAATGGATGATCTTCATTTAGTGTTTGATTCAAAGATTGCAGAAATGATGGATAAAAAAGAAGATATTATCCATTTATCCTGATCCACCAATTTGCATCCTTCCAAATTAGGAGGATATAAGAAAGGATGAGAGGAGCATTGATGAATGAATTTTTGCATTAACAAAATTATTCTTATTAATTTTTTTAACAAAATTATAATATTTCTTCACTTTTTCATTTATATTATTTGTATATGCTTTAATATATACTATTAATTATATACTATTAAATTTTGATAATTATAATTAAATAATTAGAATTATCTTCTATTTTTCTATTTTTATTTACTACTTTTTGATTAGCTATTTGTATAATATTAATTAACTATATAAATTAAATTATAAATTATTTAGTTATTTATATAATTACTATATATAATTAATTCATTAATAATTAATTTAAAAAATCATGTATTAAATTAAATTAAACTAAAATTAAATATCTATGTATTTTTTTATTTAATTTTAGATTATAAAGATTATAAGTTTATACCTTATTTATTTTTTATTATAAATGAGCATTATAAATTAATAATAATAGTATTTTTATTAACAGATAGTCTAGTAAAAATATTATGCAAATATGATCCATCTCTCCTTTCATTTCTTTTACACCAAACATGTGAGAAAATTATTTTCATCCATCTTTCTATATTTCATCAAATATATAAAATGATAGATGAAAGATTCATTCATCTTCTTTCTTATCCATCCTTCCTTCTCTATTTATCCTTCATTCATCCATCCTTCATATCAAATATAGGATTCAAGCAGCACTACCCAAGAATATCATATCAATAGTTTTATCGTTTAATTACCGGCAACTTATAGGAACTTCTTGGGATTTGGGGTGTTTTCATCCGTGGAATTTTGATAAGCAGAATAAAGAAGAAGATGGGCAAAGAAAGACTTTGTGGATTGATTTATTTCAAAACAAAAGAGAAGAAATTTTTTCTTCTTCTTCTTCTTTTGAGAAGAAACAAAAGAAGAGATAATTTTCACAACAAAATGAACTTTGATTTTAGAAATTAAACAGTGAGCGAATCATTAACATTCTACAATTCATTCCTCAGACAATACAGCCAATGGCATCAGCCAAATTCAAAATCATTATGTTTATATCTAAAAAAGCAATGTACTATACTGAGTATATTTATATTTTTGAAT
This sequence comes from Cocos nucifera, assembly GCA_006176705.1. NCBI lineage: Eukaryota > Viridiplantae > Streptophyta > Magnoliopsida > Arecales > Arecaceae > Cocos > Cocos nucifera. Next base: position 1,786,271 of record QRFJ01000031.1, on the reverse strand, counting down.
TTTAAAAAAGAAACAGAATTTTAGTTTTCAAATTTCAGAAAATAAAAAAAATAAAAATGACGCCTAAATTCTTAATTTTCACATCACAGTTGCATGGGCTGTATCTTACCAACAGGTTGGATAGAAACTCACCGATAGGTTGAACCTGGATCAGGATATTGTAATTTCCTCCACATCACAAGTCATTGATCAGCAATAGGTGATTGTCCCATGCCATCCTTGTTGCAAGAAACTGAATCAAACAACACCAAATAAACCAAAATGATAACTCCAGCTCCATCAAAACCATCGATCAAGTTGGCAATTAAATTCTATAATCGCAAGGATGTACTAATTGTTATATAAATACATGTCAGCTACCAATAATTAAAACCAAGAGTCATGAATCAATTGGCCTCGGCTAATTAAATTTAGGGTTTGGGAATCACTCCCATTGAGACTGCCAAAATTGCGAGTCAAAGTTCTCCTATGCTCTATTTGAACAAGAGAGGTCCGGTCTCAAATCATCAACATACCTTAATGATGATCGGACATGATAAAATGTGTACCGACCCGGTTGTATCCAATGCACTGGAGGCTGGTGACAAAAACTGAACCAAAAGAGAGCACCAACCCCGCCAAAATAAAAGCCAAACCGGCTCGGGCTTAAACTAATTCTTGATGAACGATGAACCAGCCTTCCCAGATCTCATTTCTCTTCTTCTGAATGCAACGTAGAAGGCTAGACTTCTCCTCTCCCGCTCTAAATAAACCCAAACCCTTGCATACGAGATCCGAACTATTAGTTGTAACCACTAGTGAGCGAGCTTGATCTCATTCTTGGTCGGAAGAAGAGAGCGAGAGAGAGAGGGATGGAGGAGAAGGGGGAGGAATCGGAGGCGGAGAGGGAGAAGCCGGCTATGGATCCGGAGTTCTGGAGCTGCCTCCTCCAGCCGCAGATCGCCCACAACGACCCCGACTACGTCGGGATCCGCCGCCTCCTCCTCCACCGCAAGGCTCAGTCCTCGCCGGCAATCGATCACCGGAAGGTACCTATGTCTCTGATCTCTTAGCTGTGGTTTACATTTTGAATGGATCCTTAGCTGATTCTTGTGAAGAAAATGATCAAATCTTGGGAAAATTTGGTAATGCACTGAATTTAATTGGATTCTTGCGTTGCAAGGAATGGAGATGCAATGGCAGAGGGTACGTGGCGTATCGGAATTTCATTCGTAGGCCAGGGAATTGGGAGAGTTCTGCTAACCAGAGCCAGCCGAGTACGCCGGGGCACAGGTTGGTATTCCGACGAGGTGGTGTTCCTTGGCCTGAATTGGAGTCAGAGGGGTTGGATTTGAACTATGGACATAATTAGTTGAATTTTAGATGGTCCTTGCTTCAGAACCGCTTCGGATAACTGCTAATTAATGTTACGTTTGGTTGAAAAAGTTTCTATAGGAAAGATATTGTAAAATCAGTATACTCAGAACTGAATACTGTATGATTTTGTAATATCTTTAGTATGGATATTACATACTCAAGTCTGTCATGGAAATTTTTGTCAAGTTGATTTCCTTTTGCAAGAGAAATAACCAAACTTTTTTTTTTTAATTTTTATTTAAGGGATAGTGAAGCAAGTTTTTGAGCCTTTATTTATTGATTAAATTCTTCAACTCATCCATAACTTGACAGACATTTGATATCACTGATATAGATATTTAATTTCATAGTATCAAAGAATTGTCGGCTATCTGTGCCTGGTTGCATGTGGAATATGTAAAACTGAATATACGCTATCCAGAAAGCAGAAATTATGCTTAGAATGTGCGCATAAATAGATATGCTATATATAGATCAACATGGATACAAAAATTTATCTTCATCATCCAAGTTTTTTTTTTTTTTTTTTTTTTTTTGAATTATTTTGGAAAGCATACTGTGTTCATATTGGATATGGTGATGTCAGTCAAAATCCATGTAAAGTATGTGCATATATACTTTACCTTCTTATTGATGAAGTCTCTACCATGTAGTCTTCATTTTTGTTTAACTTTTTATGATTGTACCTCATGCCCTTCTTTTTTCAAATTTTCAATTGTGCTTCCACTCAAATCTGATATTAAGGCATTGTTGATGTATCAGTGGGCGCTGGGCTTCATCTCCAGGCCCACAGTCTATTCTGTTTGAGGCAGACAGCTGGGGTTCTAGCAGGGTATGTGCCACATTCTTGCATGCTTTCTTGTATTAATTTGTGGTAGTTTATTTTCTAAAAGAAAGTTTGCTCTCTAGAGTCATATAGCTTGTACTTTGCTTCACATTTAAATGACTAATCTGTACTATCTTTTCCTGTGATATGATTTTATTTTGCTTCCTAATTCATTATGTAAACATTTTGACAGTATCATTTTTTTCCTGAAGGACTTAAGAGTTTCCAGCCAAGCTTTTAGCCGTCGTGCAAGTTTCAACTCGAGCATAAGTGATGCTGACCGTCAGGTTCGATTCGTTGAACCTGCATACTCATTTGTTGGAATGCACTGCATATTTGACAACTGCAAAGCTTCAGGTAATTTTTAATACATAAAACAGTGTTTTGTCACCATTTTCTTTTCTACTATTCTAGGGAACAATATCTTATATATTTTTGCAATAGAACTCACAGAAATGTTGTTTTGTCAGTAACAATCTTAAAATTTGGGCATATGAGTTCCGATTTACTTGCATATGGTGCATCAGATGGAAGCCTGACAATTTGTCATGTCTCTGACCCACCTTCCATCCTTCAGCAATTAAGAGGACATTCAAAAGCCATTACAGGTTAGACTGTGTGTCAATAATTCAGAGCTCTTTAGTTATTATTACTTGAATTTTTTTATTCCTGAAGCTATAATATGATTTTTGTATCTTGGCTGTATTGCATATTGCATTGTCCCATATGTTTCAATATATAATAGATGGTAAATTATGGCTGAAATGGTGCTAGAACTTATGTTAAAAACTGGGCATGTCACACATCAAATAGAAGATAGAGGAAGAAGCAGAAAAGTTCTTGAAAGTGAAAAGAAGGGATGCATCAATATGTACATTCTGAGTACTTGGTATTTTCAATTCATCACAATATAGCTGGTATGTGTTTTGGTTAGCGAGGAATCTTGGGTATCTGTTTTCTTAGTACTGTTGTCTAATAAATCTAGAACCTAGTAGAACTTGACTTTACTGTTGTCTAATAAATCTAGAACCTGGTAGAACTGGACTTTCTTGAGCCTTGCATATGAAGTGGACCAACCCCACTTAATGCTTCTGTGATGCATCCCTTTGTGTCAAAACATTTCTCTTTATTCTGCATAACTATTACTACAGGGTTAGTATGGAACTCTTTACCTTGTATGAACAATTGTTTTTCTTGTTAAAAAGTCAATTTTAAGGTATTTAAGAGTACCGTAAATGTTGGTGATATTGGGTAGGTTTTGAAAATCTGATTGGAACAATTGAAATATGATGATGGCCCTAACATCAAGTTGGTTAAGGTGTCACTAGAGAGATGACATCCTCCACAATCTAGGGGTGGAAGTAAGGTTTGTAATTTTGCTACTGGACTCTGTATCGGTACCATGCCGATATAGTATCAATTTGCTTGGTACGGGGAGTCGGATCAGCACACTGAGACTCAGTACACCTCTGATATTGAATTGGTGGTTTGGTATCATGCTCAATACAAGATGGTACGTATCGGTATGACGAACTTTGGTTGGAAGTCATGATGAACAAGAGGACATTAAAAGTGATTGAAGAGATATCAAATTGTTTGTATTCTATTAATCTATTTTTTTGAAGTGACACAAAATGACTATTACATATTCATATGAGTGTTGTTAAGCCAACACCGGTTGTTCATCTTGACATCTCTCTTTATACACTTGTTATTATAAACTTTGTCTAACCCATGTAACATCTGCTAGGGCTCTTTGTAATTTCATTTCATGTTTTTACGCTTGATCTCTGAAATATGTCCATCCACTTTGCACGGTAGTTAACATTCATCTTTCACTTTATGTATAAATGTTTTAACAACTGTATTTCTATAGTTTAAATAATTGGGAAATATTTGACTGAATTTGCGATTTTGTTAACATGAAACTTTATGGTGATTTCACATCTTATTGCACCAATACTTGTTTCCTCTATTCCCAAGTTGCTAACTAGATTACAGATTTTGATTTTTCATCAAACAATCAGTACATTGCTTCATCCTCGATGGATAAGACTGTTCGAGTCTGGGAAATATCTAAAGGTCATTGCATTCGAGTAATATATGGAGTTTCTTCCCAGTTATCCATTCGCTTCCACCCGGTGCGTAAAGATTCATATCATTCTTTCTTGTTTTTCCTATATAAAGTATCAAGATATTTATGAAAACTGGCTTGTTGTTTCACCCTTTGTGTATGTGCATCCACGCATGCTCTGTATGTGTTATGAGGATCCTGCATTTTATATGTACTCAACATTGCGAATTAACCTGATTGATCATGTACTCTCATGATTGTTGCTTGATTGATCATTTTCTTTATCCACTAACTTGTGAAACACCACATTTTTTAATCTACTTTAGTCTAGAAACACAAAACACACACTGAAAATTAATGCCACCTAATTTGCTAGGTCAATCTTTTGATATTGCAACTAGAAATAGCGATTCATAGGATAACTATATAATTTGGATTTTTCAAGGCCATCTGTGTCATAAATTATAACTACATCTTTAGTTATTTTAAATTTATCACCTTTTAGTAATTCAGTAGGCTGTTATAGGTTCCTTTGAGATCATTTTTGTCAAAATTATCGGATTCTGCTCTATTAAATTATCTGCACTAAGGGAAGAAGAAGAAATTTACAGGTGTCAATACATGTATTGGCCTTGATGCAGATCTGAACTGGCACTTCAACCAGCCTAAAGAATCTAACACATTGCACAGACTTTGTACACTTGATGTTGATCTATGGAACTATCAGAAGAGTACCAGATTGCCTTATCAGATCAAAAGATCTGATTGTTATGTTCATCCCTTCTGGCTTTTTTTTGTCGAAGCTGACCATGGATCACTGTCAGCCCCAAGATAATGTTAAATTTCTCAAGAATAAGCCAATATAGAGTACTATAAGTCAGAGAATTTAGGAATGCCCCTCAGTCTTACATCCTTTACTATCAATTTGAAAACCATGCATGCATTAGAGTTTTTATCTTAAAGTATATGTTACTTTATCTTTACATTTGCTGATTGGCTGCATCAAGCCTGAGTCTAACAATAGGTATGTGCTGGCTTCTACATATTACTAAGATACTTAATTTTAGGGATTAACTTGGTTGTGGCTAACATGGATCAAGGTATCTCATGGTGGTGCCATTGCAGGCCTGATAGCTGAGACTGGTATGGTATCTGTGATGCCTTGCTATCAAGGTTCATAATATTGATACAAGATCCCATATAGGTACCATGTTGATACAGTATCAGTACAATTGGTATGGGAGCAGATTGGCAGACTGAGACTCGGTACACCACCCAGACCGAGTGTTGGTTCAGTACTGATATGATATGTCATGTTCGGTATGGGATGGTATGCATCACTATGGTGAACCTTTTCTACTAATGTTTCATACACGCTAGCATTACTGTTGGCCAAGCATTGGCATGCAGTTGCAGTTGTTACTATGCTGACGCTACATGTCCAAGGTGTTGGTGCAGTACATAGCATGTTCTATTTTGCATGCTGACTAGTGCCTTGACTAATAATTCTTAATACCAAGAATTTAAAAAAATCAAGAAAAGTTTGAAAAGACACCTTGCATATTCACATCATTAATCTCATGTGAAATCGCTGCACAGGTTGTAATACTGAATGCATAACTTTTGTAATCATTCCTCTTTGGTGGAGTTCCTAGCCTAACTTCACCTGAAATCTTCACACAGGTTTTCGTTGGAAAATTGCAATAGTATTGAAGGTGTTATACTAAGTAACCTCTTGATACTTCTTTAGAATTTCATGCTTTCATTCCTACATAAAGGTGAGTATACCTTGAGCATCTGATGCTGAAGGATTTAATTGTATGACTACATGATAATCTTTTCTTATTTAGACCTTTTCATGGTGAAGTTTTAGGATATCATCTTCCATTTATGATTAATCATGACAAAAGAATTTTTTTTCCAGCATGGTTGCTGTCATTAACCAGGAAGTTCAACGGTCTGCCTATTGATTAGCTAGAGGCCAACCAACAGATAGTTATCTTTCCTTAGATGATGTGTGAATTATTGGAGCTTGTCAGTGCCATTATTAAGGGTATTCTACCATTCCCAAGATGCATTAGCCAGAACCTCCTCTTTTAAAGGCTTCTACATGTACTTGCCATTGGAAAATCCTTCAGCTTCTTGCAATGCATAATGTTCTTATCCTCTCAACCTTAATGCTCTCTCATTCTTGGTTTTGCAAACAATGAGCCAAACTACAATATAAAGTTTGGGAGGGGCAATACTGCTTCTTCTAGGATTGGATTTTTGTGTTTCTTGTTCCTTCAAGTACCAGTCTGTACAAACAGGGAAACAATACCATAGATTTGACAGCTGAACAACATGAGAAAGCTTGTATATTTAGCAAAAGTAGTGTGTCCTTCCATCAAGAAATCTGTAGTGAGTAATTTGCACAGCTGGATAGAAGCGTCTGAATCTCTAACAGTATCAACCAAAATAGAGAATTTTAGAAGTATTTTTAGCTTATTACATGGTTCCTTTCTTTGATCTTCTGAAAGTCAGATGAAATTTCACTTTGCATGTTCCAAATCTGCAACCATGCAATGTCGAAAGGTTGTGCTAAGGAAAAATAATGATCTTTCGCTCTCTTTTTTTCTTTCCTTTACTTTTAACCTATGGTAGTTCAAAAGGCTTCACAAACACTTTGGACTAAATATGCCACATATTTGTGGCCTTTGGCTACTGAGACCGTTTAACGACCATGAAACATGTAGTTATTTTCAGTCATGTATTTCATGGATGCAATAGTTTGGTGGATGATCTTGGTTTGGCTCTTTAACTCCAAATTTTGTTGACTTGTAATCCCTTTTTTATCTCTTCTTTTGTCCTGGTTAACATAATTCATGCCACTTCAAAAAATTTCATCACATTTTTTTTTAAAATGTTTATTGTCTGGAAAAATATGAGATATCAGTTAGTATTTTGTCCTGAAAATGGAAATCTGTTAACATGAATTCTAACTAGCCCTTGCAGATACAGCTTTATTTATGATCTGCTTGATGCTTGTTGCAGGTGAATAACAACTTGTTTTCAGTTGGCAATGCAAACAAAGAAATCAATGTAAGGTTTTTATTCTGTCTCCACGCTATGTTTTATAGAATTTTACAGTTTGCAAGATTGTGTTGCTAAGACAGAATGCTTTGTCCCACAAGGGTTTTAAAGCAAGAAAATTCTAGAGGTTTTATTTCTTAAGAATTCCATATCGGTTCGTCATTTTCTTTTTCTTTATTTTGTCATAATTTGTTTGTTTATTTACTCTCTCTCTCTCTCTCTCGCCCCTCCCCCTTCTTACTATGTTTTAAATTATGCCTCAGGTTATCAATTTTAGCACTGGTCGGGTTATTAACAAACTTCTCTTTGAGAATGAAATAACAGCTATGGATAATGATCATACTGGTCAGCTTATTTTTGCTGGCGATGGACAGGTACAGTGTCATATTAATTAAACCATGTCCATTAATTTAATGAAAGAATACATTGTATCTAGAATGTTGCAACTTGAGTGAACATCACAGGGATGCATATACACTGTTAGCACAAACTCCCATACAGGGTCCATATCCCGGTCCCATCGTAATAGGAGTAGCAGGAGCAAATCTCCAATCACAACTGTGCAGTATCGTACTTTTTCTCTTGTGGCACGAGGTCCTGTACTTCTTACATGTTCTCAAGATGGAAACATTTATTTCTTCAGGTTTCTTTCATCTCTTGCATTGGAAATTCCATCAATCTATATCTTAAGCTATTGAGCTTTCTTTCAGTACTCATCTAATTATGCTGTATTGTGCAGTGTTGCCTTGGAGGTGCAAGGGTATTTGACTCTTCTGTGCTCTCTCAAATTAGCTCCCCGGGTGCAGAGCATTCGTGCTTCTTTCTGCCCTCTACTTTCTCTTGAAAAAGGGGAATTTATAGGTACATATCACGCCTACAGGTTACAATGGCCTGCACTACTTGTGATACCTGAAGTAGTATTTTCATAATCACCAATTAAATATTCATTAGGTCCTAACCTGCATGATTTTAGGAGATGGAAGATGAGGTATTAAGGAGATAAAACAATGTCCTGGCAGATTATCTTAACAAAATAGGCTATTTGAATGTCTAGCTTTTACTTCATGGTTGGAATTATGAAGCTTCTTATCTACCTTATAAAGGTCCTCTTTGGTTGGTTGGAAGCTCGGAATAGAGCTTAACCCTCTGCTTTGCCAAAACAATATCACAAAAATGTTCCAATTGCAAAATAAAATTTGACCTCTATTCATCTTTCCAAAAAGATATCTGACCTCCATTTTTGGATATGGTGGAAGAATGACTCTGAGAAACCTAAGATCCATGTTCTCTTGAATTTTACAATTGCATCATTTCTGAACTGGTTGCATTGGTATCGTTGTCCACCTATAGATGGTTGACTGGACAGTTAGAACCCTTTGATCTTAACTGATAATCGGGCTTCAGTCTTGATTATGTTCTAGATTATCACCCTTTTTGCTAGTTGAAAAGTATCCTGCTTGATATGAAACAGCACTTCAAACATGTGTCTACTCTGCATGCTGTTCTGGAGTTGCATACGTAATTTCTTTTTGTATTGCGGTAAAATAATTTTTTTTTAATGAGAATTGCACTTGTTTTGATGATATAAATATCATTAACGTGTCTTTTTTGTTCATTTTTTTAAACTCACAGACTATTGACTGACTGACTCGCTGAACATTTAGTTTCTGGCAGTGAGGATTCAAATGTTTACTTCTATGATTTAACTCGCCCAAAGCACACGTGTGTAAATAAGCTGCAGGTCTGCCTCCTTTCAAGATTTTGCTGCGTGCATAAATCCTCAAACTTTGTCCCTGCAATGCTGATTTATTTGTTACGGCAGGGGCATGGTTCTTCAGTTATAGGAGTTGCGTGGAATCATGGGGAGAACTTGTTGGCCTCATCTGATTCAGATGGAACAGTGATTGTTTGGAAGCGAGCAAAGACAACTTGACTCTTCTGTGCGCTGCCCTGGAATCCTATTGATCAACACAGCCAAACATGGTAATAATCACAGAGACAAAGTGACAGCATCATTGCAATAGCATAGCCTTTCTCTATTCTGCACGGATGTCGTTTGCAAAATGAATTACAACAGCATATCCTTTCTCTCACCTGTGATGATGTGGTTTGTAAACATGACAGCTTCAATTTCAGGTCAAGCCTTATGGCTATAGGTAACCAGAGTACGGAAAACTTATCTTGGTATTTGTTGTTGTGTAATTTTTTTTTCCCTGCCCTCTTATTTTGTATTGGTATTGGGGTTTTCAATTTAGTATTGTAAAGAATGTTCGGTATTGAATACGGTGGAAAGAATGGTTTAGACAAACTTTAACATTTTTACAACTTCATGTTGTGTGCTCTAGTGCAAATCACCAGTGTCGCTAGCATCAAACATGAGCATGTCAACTGGATATTGTTCTCTCTTTGGTACAGGTGTATTTTTGGTAAATAAAGGGCAAGTCGTTGTTCAATTTTTCTATTTGCTAGTTGATCTTGTAAACACCACGTAACACAAGAAGTTTGCCCCTTTGTTATAAAATTCATCTTTGTGCAGCCAGCCGGAATCTATGACCTTCGCATGGGGAATCTTGTATGTTTTGATGAACATTAAAAATTGCTTAACTCTAAAATGTAACTCAAAAAGTCACTCGGTTTATCATACTCTCCTGCAAGGTTAGAAATGGGCTGGGTTGATCCATTATCCGATTCGACTTGACTCGATCCAATTCATTTTAAAAGATTCATAAGATTGGATCAGGTTTTAAAATTGGATCTATTTTATTTTTTAGGTTAGATTTAAGTTTATTGAATCCAAATCCAACTCAATCCGATCCAATCTGTTTAATTTTTAAGTTAATTTTAGAACTTCTATTCTATGACACAATCCGATCTGAACCTAGTATATCATTAGGGTATAAATTTATTTGAGCCTTTAAATTATGATTGAAAACTTGGATGAGCAATATCTTAACATGAAGATAGATTTAAAATTATTTTTATATCCTAATTTATTTTGAGAGCAATATAGTTTATTATCTATTTTGTATGATTAATAGTAGTTAGCTCTATGGTAATTAAAACATATTTGGCTATATTTGACCTGAATCCAATTTGGACTATATATAGATCCAAAATTTTTGGATTGGGACTAGATTATACATGAATCTGATCTAACCTCAATAATCTATTGGATCAAAAATTTTTATCATAGATCTGATTTGATCCGACCTAATCTTTTATTAGATTGGATCTAGATCCAATATTTGATCAAGAAATTAAGATAGATTAGGGTCACTTATGACTCGATTTGATCTATTTGCACCCTACTCCCATGACTCCCTTTGAATTGGCAAAAAATAAGTGGCGCAAGATAACGGAGTGACTTTTTAAAAAGAGAGAGCTACTCACTATAACTATCAAGGTCTAAATTTTGGACGTGACCTTTTTTTTTCTAAAACAAAAAATTGGCTTCAAAGATGGACCTCACATACTTTTAGACAGTATGTCGAGTCATCTTGAATCGAATAATTTAGGATGCCTAAGAACTGGGATAATTCTACCAATCGAAGCAATTCAACTCATTATGATAAAACCCCCTAACCCCAACAATGCAGATTGAGTTCAATTTTGATCTCTCTCTCTCTCTCTCTCTCTCTCTCTCTCTCTCTATATATATATATATATATATATATATATATATATATATATATATATATATATATATATATATATATATATATATATATATATGCATGCTGCTCTTTTCTTTGAACCATTACTTTGAACCATTACTGATACTAATGCTATCACCCTTGATTGATGTTGATGATTTTATTGACCTTGATCAATGCCGATATCAAAATTGTCATTCTTGATGGATGTCCATCCATCATTCATGATCAACGATGATGCTGATGCAATCATCCTTGATCAACACCATACCCTCTGAGCATTTGAATTAGTATGTCCCTCTCTCCCCCTCCCTCCCTTTTGTCTCCTCTTTGCCTTCTGATTCTCCTTCTAGGGTTAGGGTTTCTCACTCTCTTCTATTCTTTTCCCCTGACCTTTCATCTCTAATACATCTTAACTTGGTATGGTATATATGATCAATTGGTAGCTAACCGGTACAACTCTAGATAACAATTTGGCAAACCTTACTTCTAGATATACACGTTAGCAAAAATGTATTAATGTATTAAGCATGCAAACCAAGGCCTAGGTGGTTATGTGAGCCACCCATATGACACAAACTGCCATTTTAACATAATCACTGGTTTTGATGCAAGAGCATAGGATCCATTGCTACATGAGAAATGGTATATATTATTTGTCAAGGCTTGCCATGCTGCAAAAGATCAATAAACTCATGCATGCATCTTCACATGCCTACATAACAATTATGATACACCAACTTGCCTGAACCTCTCCGCAACCAAAACCTTTCTGCTTGCCCTCATTTATCATAGTCAATTGCTCCATGAACCTGCATGCATCTTAATATCTTGTACATCGCCATGCAAGCAGTTTCTTAGCTTTGGTTTATGACAGAGAACATTTCATTCCTCTACATGTTACCAATTTTCACTTGCATGTTAGTTGTTTGGTCTCATAAAACTCTCAATTGAAGTTCAATTAACACAAATACCATCTATAGGAGTACATGACAACCAAAAGAAAACAAGTATGAAACCAAAAAACGCCACCCTTTTCAGAAGCACTAAATCTCTCATTGATAGTCGTTTCAACCCCCTGATTAGTAATCTTGGCCATTATGCTTTAAAGTATTCCAAGCCTTTCTACAAAGCCCTGACCCTCTGTGGTGAAATGCAGCCATCAGCCAACGAGCTGCTTCATATATATACTCTAACAAAAATGTACACATGACGTTGCTCAAATAAGATATGTACACATGGCAACAGGAGCTGGTGGCTACTTACAACGTAGGCAGTTTGGGTATCTTTTGTTCATAGGTATCTGCAATTAGCCGATGATTTTCTTGCACTTTTTCTGTTTCTACTGCCTTTTCTAAATCCTGGCATTTCCTCAGGGCTGTCCTTATCTCCCTCAGCATTTCATCAATGCCAATGAGTTTTCTGCAACAAGCAACAAAATAACAACACTACAACATTATAGCCACAATGGGTAGAACCAGGCAGGAAAGAAAGAATGAAAGAATAATGACATTACAGCAAAGAAGTTTTAAACCATAGAAACAAAGGTATGCTGTGTCTGCAAAAACTGCAGATATCAAATGCCATCCTATATAAGGAAATAGTTTTCCATTAAGAAACCTTAAGGACTAAATAGATTTGTAGCCAACATCAATTCTAGAAAAACTTACCACAGATAAAGTCAAATATTTTGTTCAATTATATATTGTGAAAGCCTTGAATGATCGAATTCAGTGATACATGGCATGCAACATTCCCCAGAATAAAAAAAAAAAATGAAAGAGACTAAGCATTGCACATCCTCACATTTTGCCGATCTCTATGCTACTCAAATATGAAAGAAATACAGACAACTCAGGCAAGTTGTCAATTGGAACAAGAGTTCACCACATGGTTTTGAAAATCGGACCAAACCGTCCAGTTCAGACCGTACTGAGCCATACGGGCACCAAACCAGATCAATTCAAACCTAGTTTTCGGCACCCAAAAAAAAAAAAAGAACCATCCGGTTCGGTCCTGAACTAAACAGTTTGGGCTTGAACCGGACGGTATGCCATTGTACCAAGCCGAACCACCCGGTTCGGCTCTTTTTTAAGTCTCTAACAGACAAAGAAGAAGTCTTTCGAGACTTCTTCTCTGTTTCTCAATCTCTCTCTCTTGGTTCGGCTCTTTTTTAAGTCTCTAACAGACAAAGAAGAAGTCTTTCGAGACTTCTTCTCTGTTTCTCAATCTCTCTCTCTCTCTCTCTGTTACTCACTCCCTAATTCTGAGAGCGGCAGGAAGACTCTAACAGGAAGCCTATGATCCTTATGGATATGGATATGGATATAATGCATCGAAGACATCGTCTTCTAGTGGCTACTATCCTATGCAGCCCAGAGCCTCTTATGGATCGAAATTTACTGATGGTATATTTGCATAGGCCCCTTCACAACCATACTTCAACCTGAGGATATCTCTCCGAACCAGAACCTTAGTAAGAGTTCGAGGATGACTTATGATCCAACACGCATACCTTATAGAATGAGCACAAAGGATTATGATGTTATTTGATTAGAGGAATGGACTGATATTTTTCTAACTATGTAAAGGATCATGTTATTTATAAACATTGACGGTCGATCAGATTCTGATGATTAGTATGTATAAAGTATTTTTAGATTTTTTAATTGATTTAAGTATTTTAGAATCCAATGATATCTAGTCCATGTATTGATTATTTAGGATACTAAATAACATAATGTCAAATTTAGATTCATGTCACACGCGATTAAAGATGTATCGGAGTGATACGAATATTAATTAATAATACTAAATATCAATTTGGGCTTTAAAATATTCAACAATCCATAAAAATTTGATTGGACACCCCTCCCCCCAACCAAAAAAAAAAGAAGAAAAAACCCCAAAAAAATTGGCGTGGTTTGAATGGCATGCCGATGAGAAGCAAGTGGCGAAGCTAAACGGCCAGATGGTAGTGGGAGCTAAAAGCCCTTCCAAAATATCATAATCACTCATTAGAAAAAGAGAAGCAAAACCGCTGATAACTTAGCCCAGAAATTTTTTAGGATACAACCCACTTCCACATAAGGTCATTGAAAGATAGCTTCATGTGCCATTCCTCATTTTATTCCACATCATAACCATGATCTTAATTTTAATAATCATTCAATAGACAATGTCCAATTCCATTATATTAACAGAAAAAGCAGATAAAGGATTCAGCTTTGCGTTGTTATGGGATTCAGGAGGCTAGTAATTGCAGCAAATATAACCAACTTAGTTTGATTTTCTTTGGTAGCATACTACTGAAACCATTGTCAAGTTTTTGCTCCAGTTTGGATATGCAGCACATGTCTAGCGACCAAACAATAGATGACTTCCATTACCAAAGTTCCTGATTAGCAAGATTAAATCTACAAAAGATGAAACATTGCAGAAAAAAATCTATAGCCAAACACTAACCACAGTGTTTTAATTAGAACTACAAACGAATGCAAATTCGTCATGTCGACCCATGATTTCACCTCATACAGATTCTAAATCTTGGCTGGTTGAAAATGCTACACTCTCTTAAGATAATGGACACAATCTTGTGACCACAGACATGCAGATACCCCTGTTAAATGCATAGAAACACATAAATTGCAACTGTACAGTGCCCTATGCCTCGTGTCATAACCATGCATCACTCTTGAGCACCTGTTATTTTAAATTCCATGTATCGCAGAAAGAGCATTTCTCAGGGATCTATATCAGGTTCCACACTCTTGGTCCCGTTTATTTTGAATTTGTTCGTGCACTGTGAACAGCCATCCTCAAGTGTGCTACATCCTTGGTCCAGGTTGCTTTTAGTTCTCAACCACAGCAAGCTGATGGTGCAAGACAAGCACACATTAAAATCAAATTCCTAGTGAAACACCTCATATGGAAACTTCTCAACACCTCACCCTAGGTTCAGATCCAAGATGAGAGTTCTTTCAGGCCATGATTAAGGGTTCATACTTCATAGGTTGGATCAGTTCACATCAGATCAGCATCATCAATCTGCTGTTAGCTGCTGAAGAAATATTGTTGATCTTGGACCTTTTGACCCACTGTTGTTACAATCAGTTGCTCCGCATGATAGATAGTCTCTAAACTTGTGGCCCGTGGGAGCCTGCCTTCAAGGAATTCAACTATGCATACATTGCTGGGAAGAAGGATTGAGATTTGGTTCTTGCCAAGTATTCCATCTAAACAATATGTGAAGGCACTACAAATATAGGATAATTAAGCCAATGGGATAATGATAGATTATCTTCTCGTGGATGTAATGTCACTAATACTCTCTATATTTCTTCAATATCTACTATAGAATGAAAATTTATGCAAGCGAGCTCCCACAAAGTTGAACAATCCCCATTAAGCTATTCTTCTAGGGTAACAGAAGTGTCTGGTGGTGTATCTCCCTATTAAACATCGATGACAATAAGCATCCAAAAAGGTTGAATACTCTATTATAAACTAAAGGAGAGTTCCACTTTCTTATGCCAAGCTGAAGTTCTCTTATTATTTTTTTTAAAAAAAAAAAGAATCTAAAGAAGTGACTCAAATTTTGTTAGGAAAGTACGACAAAAATTGTGTTTAATGTGCTATTTATGGATCCAATTGATCATTAATGACAGACTCATGCTTCTGAAATGTAACGAGCATTCTAGTCTTATTATTCTGGATGTCAATGTAACCAGGCCTAGCATAAAAGAAAAGGAAATTAAGGAAGAAAAGCAAGTAAATTACATTTAAATAAAAAGCAGGATAAAGATTATACTGGGACAGGATCTTACAAGACGCTAGCTCCCACAACAGCAAGAGGTCGTGGATAATCCTCGATCTCCTTTTCCTTTGACTCTTCATTACTAGCTCCTGAGGAATGTATGTGTGCTTCTTTACTTTCAGTAGGTAATTCCCGCCTCATTTCAAAGTTAGGTGCCTCTCTACACCCAATCTTGGAGACTTCTTGTACCAATGATGGCAGCCTATCTCGAGCCTGTTATAAAAGTGATGGATGTATTATTTTAGACTGAAAATATTCTTATGAGATGCATGGTCAAGTCTTAAATCTTGTTAAGCAACATACAACATAGGATCGTTAACCTAGGTGAAGGCAAAAAATATAGATATTACTCTGTATAAAAACATTTTTTTATTGGAGCAGGGAACTAGAATGCACCTTTGGAAGGTCAATCTTGTTTAATAAAACTATATACGGTCGTTGAAGATAATCTGGGTTGTACATTCGTAATTCCTGCAAGAAGGTCCATGTGTTATCAAAGCTACTCCTGGCAAAAGCAGTGTTTTTATTTAACAAAAGTATGCAGTAGAGAAACATTAGCCACTGTAAAAGGATGAAGATACATAATCCAAATGTTCAAGGCTTAGCTCATCCTTGATGCAAGCATTATCATAGGCCAAGTGGATTTTAAAACGGTAGTATTATCATCTGAAGAGTAGAGCTTATAAGCATCTAGTTAAACCTTATCTGCATAACCTAAAGCATTTGGAAGTTCAAGTTAATGCAAAATCAGTTATTAATCTTGAGAAAACCAACAGGGTTTGGGCAAATGCAAAAAATATTAAAATATATGTAATACGAGAACCATAGCCTAGGTCCAGAAGCACTATCTAGCAAAAGGACTTGAACCACCCCTTGGTGAGTGTGCTTGAGTCATCCATCCACGAATACCAATTATAATAATGAAAAAAATCGCTAATAGTGGCTTCAAAGACTCCATCTTCACCACTCTTGGCTCAAGCCTTGCTAGCTCTTTAAGGGAGAGGGGAAGTCACAATCAAAAGTGAAAATATATTCATCAGGTTATTAAAATAATAAAAAAAATATTTGATAAGATAGGAGGTGACGGCAATTCATACTTCCTCTTACATGTATTCTCTATGCCCAATGCTTTATCTCAGGTTGCTTAAGAAAATCTTTGAGCAATTCTTTACCTGAAAACAACTGCATCTTAAATTTTTAGTGGAAGCTTTGTCAGATCCTGTCTAAAAACTTCAAGCAAGATTTTCTAAGATCCTGATTCTAGATTGCTTATATACATGTCCTAAGCCTCTCTTATTACTGGAGTATCTTATATCACACTTGATCATATCACACAATCTGCTGCTTATCTTCTCATCTGCTCTAACATAATATCTGAGCCATTATTAGTAATTTTATTTCTAGATTTATCCTTGTTTCTCCAAGCTATCAGATTGACACCTCAAGAGAGCATCATAGTTTACAAAACTACAGCGCATGGTATACCTTAACATAATATAGCATAAAAAAGGTTAGGTACGATTTTCTAACAAGCAAAATGTTAATATTTTTAGACACAACTTGAAAATGATGCAGTTTTTGTATTAACCTAGATATCATATCATCACATCTTTACTATAAGATACGATGTCCAAGTTAAGGTTGGCAAACATGATACTCCTACTCCAAGTCTCCAACATTCAAGGTTACCCCCACGTATGGAGAGGCTTTGTTTTGAATCCATGACACCCAGATCATAATGAAGCAATCTTACTGTTGTGCCTAGGGAGGACCAAATGTATGCAACCTTACCCCCATATGTAGATAGGCTGTTTCCATGTTTTGAAAAAAGAGGTGGCCCAGAGCATGAGGCTCCCACCATTGTGGCGTCTAGGGTCCAAGATAATAGGGACATATGAGCCCAAATTCAAAAAAAATGGATGGATTGATACAGTGTTTGACAAGCCAATAGATGCATCCCCTGTTTTTGAGCTGCACTTCTTGTAAATCTCTTTTGAAGGATATCTATCCTCTGTAGAAAGATACACATGAGAAGTATCTAAAATATTACTATCAAAAATGAAACTTTGTCATCCATGTTAAATCAAAGCATCTTATGCATGCATGTGCTCGATTTTAGACACTGAAGCAGGCTAAAGACAATGTTGGCATTTGGCAAAGTCAACATGGAGAATCTCAAATATGCTTCTAGCATAATCAGATGTTCAGATTCATCTGAAGGACAAATATTTCCATGTGGATCATCATTTTAGTATTCCAAGCTTTTTTCTAAGCTGTCTGAGAGAATTATAAATAAAATTTCAAGTTGAGAACATGGTCATTGTCCACAGCTCTTTTATATTAAATAATCTATCACATGCAATCTAGTTGAAAAATTGATGAGAAATCTTTGAAGCCTACTCCCAAAAAATTTTTCATGGCAAATGGAAGTTTTGAGAATCTTTGCTGACTCTAGCCACCAGTTTCATGCTTATGCTGTGGTCCTTTTTGTGTTCTCGATATTCATCTGTTGGTTGATATTGTTTGGATCCTTAGCTAAGTTCGGTTTTCTTGTTCGCATAGCATGGCTACTCCACATAAGTTATTTGTCGCTTTACTAGAAAGAGAAAGTAATGTTGGTTACTTGAAATATCATTATTTTGTTGAATATCACAAAGACTGTTAAATGTTAATTATGTTTAGCAAACATGTGTTGATGCAAGAGTTGGAAACATGTTTTTGAAACAGATAAGCATCATAAATATAATAATGGATGTGAAAAATCAAGCTATTCTCAAGAACCCTGAGATTTCGATTTTGAAGTGTAGATATGTGGTAGCAGTTAATATGATCAAGTTTCCTCCATGAACTGGTGATAACCAAGAGATAAATGTATCATGGGTTGGTGCACTGATCCAAAATATGACATCACAGTTGCAGCAAAATTTGTTCAGAAATTGACTGGACTCTAGCAATAAAAGGTACAGTCAGCTAAGAAAGATGAGACTGCTTCTGTATCATGCACTTTCAATCAAATGTTATATAAGACTCACCGATTCACCATCGTCATTTTAAACATGACAAGAACAAGACTAAGAACAATATTTTCAATACTATATCAAGGATACTGTAACATGCATGTCAATTCTTGATACAACTTCACTTTAATTCGAGCCTTTGAGAAGCACACTTTGCATGGCAACTTCAAACATGGTCAAATGGCAGGATATTTCTAGTTATCTGATGGCAATTTTCCTTACCACCATTAGCTGTTACTTTCTGAAGACAACTAAGACAAATAGGCACATCTTGTTCAAGAAAAGGAATTAACAGCTTCAAAATCCCTACTGTATTAACATGACCATGGTTTCAACTACCCATACTGATCAGTACTGGCACCAGCGTGAGCCATAGCAAGCTACTTGGCATCATGCAGTCCTGGCCTGTATTGACTAGTGTTGGTTCAAAACGGGATGGTCACAGATCTATAGTGCTTGGTACCAAGCCAAAAGAGCTTTTAAGCCCTTTTTGGGTGGGTATGTGGGATGAGGGTTGGGGAAGGATGGGTGGGAAGGTTATGGCATGAAACATGTCCGTCCAGCATGGCACAGTACAACATGTCCAGTTTTGTTGCTAGCACCTGTAAATTGACCATCATTCAGCAAATTGACCATCTTAAGCATATTTTATTTCATTTCGTCAAAGGATTTCATAAATACCTTTAATTCTGCCAAAACCATCTCTAATATCTTAGGTACTACTTAGTCTTTATAGCTATGTCTGCTCATAAAACATTAGTTCAATAGCCGGCACCACATTCAACTATGTCCACACCAAAATCATCCACTACAGTAAGCTATTGAAGTTGTTCCAGTTTTTCTTCTTCTTTTTTTTTTTTTTTAAAGAGCAAAAACAAAATGAAGATAGAAACTAATAAATTGCTACATAAGGAGCAAAAATATAGGTTACCTCCCTGACGGTTCTATAATCATTTATGGGGTCCTCTGCAGCAGCATCAACAACATGAACAAGAAGCTGAGTTCTCCTTAGGTGTCTCAAGAAATTCCGACCAAGTCCCTGTAATAACATAAGTTTTTTCTCTCTTTTTTTTTTTGTGCATAAAGCATCTCATGCTGCCAATAAAGGAAAATATGACAAGATACCATTTGCACAAAAGTACCTTGCCTAAATGAGCACCCTCAATCAGACCAGGCAAATCAGCTAATGTTGCTCCTGAGGAATACTTGAGTGCTCCTAAAGTAGGGTCTCCATCAAGGCGACCAAGGTTTGGCATTAAAGTTGTGAAAGGGTAGTCAGCAATATCTGGTTTTGCAAGTGTGATAGCTGCCAAAAGAGTTGACTTTCCAGCATTTGGGAGTCCCTGAAGGGAGCAAATAGGACTCTCTTCAGCAAAATGCTCCTTTGTTTAGTACAAATAAGCTATACATGAGCCAGCACTTCACTAAATTCAATGCAACAGGATTGAGTTGATAAGGTAGCTCTCTGGAACCTAAATATCAATTACAGAGTTCCAATTGCCAAATGAAATGCTGATATGCTCTTTTTGTTTAATATAATAAGCACTATTTGTTCTGATGTCTCCTGGGCCTTGTCAATGTAATGGTTATTTGTTTATATTCATTGAATCCTAGTGCATTTTGATCATGTTTTATTAGGACTCATGACAATAATATGAGCACTGAGCTTAGCTCGATAATGTAAAGCACAGGTTGACATGGGTCACCTCCTTTGCACCCCTTCATAAAAGCATCCTCATGTAAAATAAAAACTGGTTTAGTATTAATAGAGCAAATCAAAGTGGCTTCAGCAACGGTGATGGATGAGTAACGATAGACTTAATTGATTCAAGAATTCAGGAGGGTTTAAAACTTTAAATAATCTGGGTAGGCCTAGATGTACTATAAATGGCATGCATACATAACCAAAGTGATAGCAGAAGTAGTTAATTAGGAAAATATGAGCATTGTCAGTGCAGAGAAGGGACAGATACCTGATTATACCCATTTTCTCAATTTAATTGATGTTTCCATCGCTAGTGGCAAATTACTAAAATATCCATGATAGTCAATGTTGGCCCCTTGGATGTTATTACATGAATATCTGGGTTCATGTTAAATCATTAACACATGATTGGTCATATGAAGCTCCAAAAGAGCACTGTACAAAATTAAATCATGATAAAAATATCTCTAGCAAGAACAGTATGCTCAAACAAATCCAAAGACTTTGGGATCTCATGAACAGCCTATGAAGGGATGGAAAGAACCAACATTAGAATCACTATAGTAAATGAGCTTGAATAATAGAAACAGTTCCACTAGAAACCCTGATCATATTAATAGTAGCAGTATTTCATCTTTGTTGGCAAGCTTCCACCTAGAAAGCTTGGAGTAACACCAAACTATACATGAGCATCATAAAATAAATATAAGCAACTGAAGCACTAAGGAAGCAAAAATGATGCTCCACGTCCAAGCAGAGGACCCAGTAAGGCATGCATACATCCTAAAGCAAAATGACTGACGGGTCAATAGCATAGACAATGCAACCAAGCATTAAGCACTAAGCAGGCCAATAAACTCCTAGGGAAATAGCAAAACATATAAAACGTGAATACAGCATCAAATCTCGTAAAATACATAGGCTTTGCTGATGTTCAAACACTCTCAGGTAAGAAACTATAGTTCTGGTCAGCCAAGTGCAAAAGGGCAATGTAAACCAAGAGAACAAGGCTTTGTAAGTCAACCACCAAAACAATTTTACAGATAGCAAAATGCAGTCAATAGTCTCGAACAGTCACCAATTGCCAGAACAGAGTGTAAGAGCCAGTTAACCCGCATTAAACAGAAAATAAATAGAGGAAATGGTTCAGAAAAAGGTCCTCAAAGAATGGCCAAAAATAAATCCTTGAAAAATGCTGCAAGAAATAAACGAAAACCTCAGACTGATCTTGAATCAAATCCTCATCAAATAACATGAATTCACTGGTTCTGATTTAGGTTTCTAATTAGATAACTATCTAGCTAGCTTAAGAGTTCATTTCCCTCAGACTAACCAAAAAAGGAAAAAAGGAAAAACCTCTGTAAGGTTAGAAAGGCTCAAGAATAGAAACAAACAAGTAAAAAACAGAGTAATTCATTTAAAAGAGAAGTATTGACAAAGTATTTAAAGGCATTTCAAAACCTTCTTGTGTAGAAAAAGTGAGTTAAATTATCTGACATTTTGAGGCTCTATTGTAAGTAGGCAAAACACAGAAAAAGCTTGTTTGCAACCACTGACTGGGTTAGCAGAAAGAGCTTTAAAAAACTCCCAAGGTCTACCAACCACAATGATGCCAAGGTAATTTGAGACTAGCAATGCTCATGCAAAATAGTCCTCCAACAACAAAAGCAGAAACAAAAGGATGAAATTATCCAACAGCTGAAAAGTCCTTTGGACTTGTCAATCCAGGGTAAGTGTGGTGTTCCCCAAGCTTTTAGTTGGAGGCTTTTGAAGAGGTCTACTACCTGCATTCTTGCATACAGGAGTGGGAAAAAAGCACAAACTGCATCAACTTGCGATGGCAACAGTACAGTAAATGATACGAGAGTTTGGTTTCCAATATGGCGATACAAAACTATATGTGCAGCCAATCTAGAAATGGAGACTATTGCTAACAAAAATGATGCAACAGAAGATCATTGACTTCTGTTTCTCTTTCCTTTTTATATAATGCAAGCATTGGAAAAATCACTCAACTAGAGAACTTCCTTTGTTGTCAACCATGGAAATGATTCTTGCATTTCTTTTGCAGTAGCCAGAGGGTTTTCTGAAAAATTATAAAAGTGCCTTGCAAGGATGAAAACATGCCATTCGTCACCCCCTTCACACATTTAGAAGGTACTTTTGATACCACCTTATAAATGCTAGGCATTATAACTTACTGGCTTATTTCAATCATGCGCCCTTTTACAACCTTTCCAAATAAAAGTGACCTATATTGAAGCTCTTGACAAAATTTAAAGTAACAATATTCAGGCCCTCTCACTTTCATTTAAATAAAAAAGAATAAGCTTTTAAGTTTTATATGGCCTTCCAATTATTTTGCACTCAAAAGGTATCATGTCTCATATTGTACAAATAAAACTGGGTATACAAGTGTTTGACCCTCTTTGATTTGAATTACATGGCATTTCAGAACATATGGCAATCAAAATTAATGCTACACTCCATCTAATGTTCCTCATGATAAGCAAGAATTATCATCTTCATCAACTTAGTTAAACTTATCTCTAGATACTGCATTTGATGGTTTACAAGAACGAACAGCATAACAACTACTGAGTACTGACCACTAATTTCATATAATAAATGTCAATACTAGAAAGAACTTAAAGATTAGTTCACATACCACAAGACCAACATCAGCAACCACTCTTAAGATGAGTTCCAAGCTAACCTCCTCCCCAGGCTGACCTAGAACTAGAACCTTCAAAAAAGCAGCAACAAGATGCTTATACAGAGGGGAAAAAAATAGAAACACCTCGTCAAAGAGATACATATGCCAAAGTTTCAGGTATAATGTTACAGGAAATCCAAATGATTCAAAATCTTCATATAGGGTCAGGTATTCTCCTCGTGTTAAGGATTTCATCCTTTCAGTTTGTGTACCATTTAGTGAAAATCAAAAGGTTCAAGGTATAACGTCATAATGTTATGTGATACATATGCAAATAAATTATGTGATATATACTGCTATAGCAAATAAATTATGTGATACAAATGCCAAGGTTTAAGGCATATAATGTTATATGAAGTCCAACCGATTCAAAATATTCATATAAGGTTAGGTATTCTCTGTGTGTGAAGGCTTCCATCCTTTCAGTTTGTGTACCATTAGCAAAATTACTGCTATAGCTTCTCTGACATTTTCTTGCTTACGCTAGCATGTGGTCTTAGTTCCGTGACCTTGGCAGTTTTTGTCTAATGGATCAAGATACATCTCAAGAATTAGATTACCACATGCTCAACCATTGATTGAAAAATAACATATGCTCAAAGTAGATCAAATCAGGAGGCAACTTTCAGGTTTCAACAGTCATGATATCATGTAGTGGAAGATCTTTAAATTTCGAGGTTGTAGCTAGACGCTTGGTATGCAATCCAAATATGTTCTATTCTTTGGTCCTTCTTTTAAAATTAAAAAAAATTATCTGCTGTAGGTTTTTTGGTATGACCAGAACCCAAGGTGAAGCAGGTTTTATTGCTAACTCTTGAGCTCTCAGAAATCCTTAAGAATTAAAATCAGAAACTGTGACAAAATGATAAGTTCAGCTCAGCCTGTTCACAACTCATCTCAACTTTTAGGACTAATTTAATCTTTTAATTAATAGTCTATCTCACTTTTGTCTTCACCTTCAATAAAAAAAGGGTTCAAATTATATCATTCCCGATCTTAAATATTAGCAACCAATTTCAGAGAGAGAGAGAGAGAGATATGAGAAGATCTTACCCAAAAGCCTAGCCAAAATCTTCAGATAAAGTTCAAAGGTTATTGTAGCCATCTCATTAACATATTAATCAGAGTCAGAGGTAGTATATGTGTTATATATAAAAATTTCATGTTATGAAATTTGGGCAAATTGATGCACATCAACCAAAAAATTAGGTATATGCAAATAGCAGAGATTGCATATGTACATTGCAAAACGTTCACCCAGAGTATCAACTAATAAGCATGACTAATATTTATATCTTTATTTGAGTATTTTAGCTGCAAATTTGAAGTTGGTTTCCTTACCGGTCATTCATCAGATCATAAAGCAATGAAAAACACCGTTTACAAGGTTCTAGATCTAGAAGTCTTGATTTTATGCTTTATTATTTTACAACATCAAATGAATGCAGTCAAGTGTTGGTCCCTGCCACATGGCATGTACTCAGCCATCCAAGGACAGGCAAAAAAGAACAGGAGGTATGTACTCCTTGCACTGCTCTTACTAGCGCATGCCAATTTTAATCAGTCCATGCTGGTGCAGTCCAATTCGCACATAATAGTATGGATAGATAACAACCAGCACAAACTCATTGTTCAGGTTAAAGGATGGCACATGGCCAGCAGGCACCACAAATTGTACTTTACCAGACTATGCCGACCTCTGACAGATACAAGTGAAGCAAATAGGAGTTTTTCCTCAGAATGCGATCTTCTTCATTTTCTTACTTTTACGAAGTTAATTAATTAATTAATTAATAGTTTAGTTTATCAATGCATCTCAAGTACATCAAAGGAATCACATGTCAATAGCTACAATTCCTTTTGAGACTCCGCACATTACAACTGAGTACAATAATTGATAGATATACCTAAATCCAGCTTCAATAGCACAGTGACAGAAGCTTACCTTGTCACTTTCATCTCTCATCACATTACTAGATGGTGCCATTAACCTTTTCCTTTTATGTTCAGGCATCTCTAACAAGCTAATCTGTGAAAAGGAAACAGGGATGACACTAATAACAGTGAATAAGTGAATAAAAGTTAATTAAGCACTATGGTAAAATGAAAATATTGTGTATTGACTATCAGACTTAATCTTTGCTATACATACTAGAGTTATAACGAGACATCAAAACACATCAGCATATGTTATTATACTGCATATGGTAGGATGCAAAAGAAAATCGAAAGTTTATAGACATAATTATCACGGAATCTTGCTAGCAAGCACGTAAATTATGCAGTCAAAATCTTGGAGATAGCCACTAGCCAAACTCATCAAATTTCATATTGGTTTATGATGTGGATATAATCATCCAAGCCCCTTGGCAAGCACAGCTGTCAGCTCTAAGACAAGAAGGCATCATGTTTCCCATCAAATTTTGTTCAGGTTTATCAACTGAAACTAAAATAAGGAAAAATTTCTCTATGATGGGGTGAATATGGAGATTGAAAAACAAAATGTCAAAAATATTGTGTTTGTATGTATGTAGATTTACATGTTATTATCATAAAGGAAGGAGCTTATTTATCAGTGATTTCAGTATAGGTTTTACGCATACATAACACATTTTCCATGGCTTACATGAATTGACTCCATCTTTTTGATCTACGTCTTTTAAAAAGATACATAAATTGGACATACAATAGCTTAAATGGTAGAAATGATGGCTGCCTTCATCCACTCAAATGCGCCTAAGAAGCTGTCGATTGGACGATAGCAACCACAGTTCTAATTTCCAAACTTAGTGATTGGGGCTTGGTGAAAGCAAGAATTTCAGCAATGCCTCAAACCAAGTAGAAGGCATAAACTTGGTAAAAATTCAGAGAGCATAGGCACATATTTACATATATACATATGTATGTAGCACAAATACATGCAAGCAGACATGCACATGCATGTGCAAACACGCAAAAGGATGGAAAGAGATGTAAACCCATCTTTGGGATATTGAGGCACAAGAACAAGCCCTCAGTAGGTGACATGATCTTGCATAATATAGTAGTCTGGCCTTTACAAGAAAGTGCATATACAGTGTAGAGCGCACACAACAGAAGGAAGTATAAAATAAGTGGCTGGGTCATTGCATTAATACAATCAAAAATCAAACTTCCCTCCTAAAGTTGTTGTACTGAGCAAATATCATGCATAACTTGCCATGTAGATCCTTCAACCTAGTGAAAGAATCATGTACTTGATTTTCAAATCAAACTAAGAAACAATATTTCCTTGCCAGCAACTTTCTCCTAAACAAATTTGAAAGCAACTTCAATGTGATTATCAGCTTTACAATACCCAGTCTGAAGCTATAGAATTGCACCTTGGTCATCACATGGTTGAAGATAACTTCATTTACCTTTAGGCCATCCAAAACAATAGAACATAGCAAAATTTATTATCTAGATTCTAGAGTATATAAGTGAGTAATTGTCTGCTTCAATTCTCATTCTTTTTGATAATCTTTTCTTACATTTGTTCATGGTATAAACATTAAAATGATTTTGTTACTATGTATGCTTGAAGTTCATTTATTAGTTAAACTCTTTAGCTTTGTAATGTGCTTTCCAATTAGTTTAGCTAGACAAGCGTCCACATTAAGACATCTAGGGGCTAGGGCTCTATTGTCTTTCTTTAGACAAGGCAGGCATGTAATTGGAAAATCTGAAACTTGTTGATTAGTAAAAACAAAGCTAATATTTATGTCTAGATAGGAAAAAGGGAGGTTAAAAGCATATAGGTATATAGCTTTTGCATATCTATAACTGCTTTTGTCTTTCCTGAGGCCAATATGTGACAATGCATGGCACCATATAGCTCTTTTGTGTGGCTAACAGATGTTAGCTCAGTTGGTCCATACCCAACTCTCCATGGGAGAGCCTGTGTTCAATCCACGTGGTGGCAGATAACCACCATATTGCTTTAATAAAAAGGGAAAAAGATGTTTTGGTTTGATTAATATGGGCATAATATAAGATACCTCAGAGCTTGGACTGAGCAATGATAAGATCGGCAACTCATCTAGAATTTTTCTAAGACCAAATCACACAGGTAAAATTACTTTTAAGTATTTTTACCAAACAATCAGATTTTTTCAACTATTTTATTTTGTCAGCACGTAAAATCAGTCAATTGAAAGCCAGCATGGATCATCTGATATAGTACCAAAAGCATTAGATCTGACTTTCTGCAGATATGAACACAATTTAGTACGCACCCCACCTTGACCACCCCTTGCAACAAGAATTTCATCACCTGGATGTGCTAAGTCAGCAAGAAACTTCCCCCTCTTGCGTCTTACAACCGTACCTGTCATTATTCTAAACAGTTAGAAGTGGATGTGGCTATTTCTAATTAATATTCAGTGGTTCAATACCTTGTCAAGCTAGACACTTAATAAAAATGATATGTATTTGCAGATGGTGAGAAGTCTGGTAAAAAAGTTGGTGATGAGAAGTGTTGAGACGTTTACATTCAAATACCATGAAATCTTCATATATGGGTAGTTTAGCAGGGTGAATTCAAAAATCTACAAACAGCAATACAATGACCAACACATCATTTGGCTTTATTTGAACCAATATTTGGCACGTGTTATGCACATGACTTATTTTATTTATAGATGGCTAAGGTTTCAACACATGATATATCTAATTGACAGAAGTATGTGTCGTCAAAGTTAATTGGCATAATTTTTATATTAATGCGAACAATTCCATGGATGCTTTTGAACCCATCACACGCAATGCATGCAGTACTCTAAATTAGGGTGAATGGTGCAGATGTAAGAAATCATATGGTGAGCATGTAAAAGATTTAACAATAATATACATATTTTATTCCCTCCAATGAGAGTGGTTAGAGAAACAAAGATGAGTGTGTTTGTTAGTCTCTACCATTTCAGAAAAAGGGAGAGCAAAGAAGACTAGGAGTAGAATCGGAATCAGAAAATGAAGCATACCCAAATTGCTGGCAGAGAGGCAGAGAAACTCATGAACATTTTCCATGCAAAGAAAGCTATTTTGAATACTGGCAATTTCATAACTGTAAACACTTCAATTTTCCAATAGACCCTTCATGTATTATAACATGACAATACTCATGTTCTATAAAATTTTCCTAACATATCTTTAGAGTATTTATTTGCTTGGCCATATATCTTTGAGTGTTGACATATGCCAACTATTGGTGCAACATCATGGAAATGCATCATGCCAATTACATGCTACAATCATAATACACATTAACTAAAGGCTTGGTGATTACAACACCTAAAACATGATGTTCCAAGGATCTACACATTAGAGTTTTTTTTTTTCCTGAGCGTAGCAGAAGCATCAAGCAATCAAAAACTAAAACATTGAAAACATGACAGTTCATATATGCTTTGGAAATTAAAGTAATATGGAAATTAAAACTATAAATAGATTGAATCACATAATTTACAAACCTACAGGAACAGGTATTCGTAGCATTGGTGCAGCATATCCATCACGCAATTGCGAAGTCAAAGTACCCATGGCATCAACATTCCCCCCTCGCTTTGCACTATACTGGCTCTTTTTGTGAAATTCCAGGAGAGATTCTTTGCTTTCATCTGCATATATGACTACATCACCCCCGTGTCCACCCATAGGTAGGATAAGTGAGCCATCCGAATCCCTTCTGTATGAGCTCTTTTTCATTGACTTTTCCTGGTCATGTTTTCCTTGTGACTTGGAAGTATTTCTCAGGTTTGGCAAGCTGAGAACAGCACCATGGCCTCCATCTCCAGAACGTACAGTGATGACAACCTGATCAAAATACTTGTGCGGTTCTCTTATCAATGCAGAAGCATTACTGGATGGAGATTCTTTGACCCTTGCAGATCTGCAGTTAATGACAAAGTTTGAACTATGGCTCCACTGTCTACCCCTGCAAAAGAGACAA
This sequence comes from Cocos nucifera, assembly GCA_006176705.1. Classification (NCBI taxonomy): domain Eukaryota; kingdom Viridiplantae; phylum Streptophyta; class Magnoliopsida; order Arecales; family Arecaceae; genus Cocos; species Cocos nucifera. The sequence goes on along the minus strand of QRFJ01000031.1, from coordinate 1,757,068 downwards.
CTCACTGTAAATTATTGGTAATCTAGAAAATTCAAAAAATATTCCAAAAGTTCCATCAAAACATGAGCCTCAAGCAACAAAGGAATGTAAAAAGCAAGCAATCAGAATCCAATAGTACAATAAGTGAAAACAGTTCAAAATTTTCAATGAAATGAGAATATCAAGAAACCAAGAAATGTAAAAAGCAAGAAATTAGAAACTACTAGTACAATGAGTGGCTACCGTAAGGACTCGTTTGGTTCATGCGAAGAACTTTTTTTTTCAAGAAGTTACTTCTCGGGAAGTTATCTAGGAAGTTATTTTCTAAGAAATAACTTCTTGGGAATATAATTTTGACATGTTTGGTTGACTCTAGAAAGTGGCTTATTATAGAATGGCTTATATTTGGTGGAGCATCCACTTCTTAAAAAAATTATTTAAAATACCTATTATACCCTTAATAGATATAAAATAATATCCTTTTGCTCCCAAACTTTATATAAATAACTAGTCGAAGACCCACGCATTGCGCGAGATAGATAATTACGGTCTATAATTATTAAAATTTTTTAATAATAAATATTTTTAAATATTTTTAATATTTTATTTATTTATTTATTATATGATATTTTTTTAATTATTTTATAAAATAATATTTTATTTTATTTTTTTCTTTCTATTCTCATATCTTCCACGTACCCGCCGGTACTACTACACCCCCTATCGCCCCACCATAGCTTTCCTTCTCTCTCGGCAAACGCCAATCCTGATCGCACCCCTACCCCCTCTCTTCTACTCATACCTTCTCCACACCTGCCGGTGCCGCCCCACCCTCTACCACCCCACCACCACTCTCCTTCTCTCTCGACAAACGTCGATCCCGATCACACTCCCCGGCGTCCCTGTCAATACCACTGTCCCTGGCACCACCACTGAAGGAAGAGAGAGAAACTCTCTTTTTTCTTTTCTTCTTTTTTTCTTTTTTTTTTATTTTTTTATAAAATAATATTTTATTATTATTATTTTCTTTTTCCTTCCTATTCTCATACCTTCTCCGCACCCACAATTGCCGCCCCACCATGGTTTCCCTTCTCTCTCGACAAACACCGATCCTGATCACACTTCCATCCCCTCACTTTCCATACCTTCTTCAAATTTTTGGAAGCTATTAAATACAGAAATTTGGCTTTCAAATCGATGAAGTATTGTATTCTATTTATAAATAAATTATTAGATTTGATCTGATCTAATCCAATGGATCAATTCGGATCTCAAAACATTATTTTTTAAAAAAATAATAAAAAAATTATTTTTAAAAAATAAATTAGTATGTTATTATTTTTAAAATTAAAAAATGATATGCTATCTTTTTAAAATAATAATAAATTAGTATTTTTTAAAAAAAATATTACTACTATTTTTATAATATTTTTATTTTTTTAAAAAAATAATTTTTTAAAAATATTTTTCATCTCTTATCCCTTTTCTATTTTTATTTTTAAAATACTATTTTATTATTATTTATAAATAATATTTAAATTATTATGGATAATAAAATAATAATTCATGTGGCATAACTAAAATCATCTGAGATACTAAGATGGCAACACTATAATACTCCTCTATAGAGTATTGTTATATATATAATAGATAATAGATTATTTTTAAATTATTATTTTTTTAATTTTTAAAATTTTATTTTATTATTATTTAAGAATAATATTTTAAATTATTATATATATAAAATAATAATCTATATGGCACAACTAAAATCATCTGAGATGCTGAGATGACAACACTATAATACTCCTCCATAGAGTATTATTTTATATATATAATAGATAATATTATATTTATATTAATATAAATATAATATTAATATATTATAATATAATATTAAATCATAATAATCTATTATATTAATATAATACTAATGTATATGTATTAATATTATATTAATATAATAAATTTATTAACAAATAATAAATATAATGTTAAATATGATATTATATTAATATAAATGTTGGTGCAGAAATCCGTCGCCGCCGGAGGTCGCCGCAATCGAGGCCGCTGGGCGCCGCCGGGGACCTGCAAAACGAAGTCCCGTCCGGAACCGGTGGGGTGGTGGCTCCGGCAGGACCCTCCGACGGTCAAGTTAGTTTCCGGCCAACAGTAATGGAGTGCTCGGAATGAGTTCCGGAGCTTAGAGATGTGGAGGAGAGCTTAGAGAGTCGAGAGTTCAGAGAGCCTAGCCTTAGTATGTCGGGAGGGGTCCTTTTATAGGCGGAGCTTAGTTGATGGTGACGGCTGTGCCGTCTGGCAGAGAGTCGTCGGGCAGCATGGAGTTCGGTACGGAGAGGAAGGCGTCGTCAGGTAGATCGTGGGATGGCCATACCGGCGAGTCGTGGGCCGCATGGAGTTCCGGTACGGAGAGGAAGGCGTCGTCCGGTAGATCGTGGGAGCCATACTGGCGAGTCGTCGGCCGCCATGGAGTCCGGTACGGAGAGGAAGGCGCCGTCCGGTCTTCGCTGCATGGCGACAGTTTCGTCTCTAATGAGAGTTCGGACTTGTAACAGAGTTCGGCCGAGGGGGAAGCTGGGGGAGTTCGGTCCTGGCTGAAGGGTCGGCCATCTGTAGAGTTCGGCCGCGGGATGATTGCCGAGGAGTTCGGCTGCACGGGCTCGCCTGAGAGGTCGGTCCGAAGGAGTTCGGCTGTGGGCCAGTTCCGAAGGAGTTCGGTTGCTACGTTGGTTCGGCCTGGGGTCGCTCCGAAGGAGTTCGGCCGTGGGGAGTCCGAAGGAGTTCGGCTGAGCTCGGCTCGCCTGGGGTCGGTCCGAAGGAGTTCGGCTGTGGGCAGTCCGAAGGAGTTCGGCTGACGGCTCGTGGGGTCGAGTCCGAAGGAGTTCGGCCGCCCAGGAAGTTCGGTCTCGACGCTGGGAGTCCGGAAGAAGCTCGGGAGCTGACCAGTTCGGCCTGCTGGAAGAAGCTCGGCCGCTGGGAGTTCGGCTGAAGCCCGTCTGCCGAAGCTCTTCAGCGGCTACTGGTTACATTGGGCTGAGCGTCGGGCCGGGCTTCGGCAGGAGCGGGATTTATCCCCAACAGTAGCCCCCCCACTCCCGAGTTCAAAAATTGAAGGAAGGGAGTACCAAAACAGGCGACTGCCGAAGTCTTCTTCCAGGCTCCGCATTTGTTGCAGCTGAAGCTCGGGGGAGGTCTCATCTCCAGCCAATGTTGACGCTGAAGTTGAGGCTGAGGCTTGGGGGAGACCTCATCTCCAGTCGATGTTTGGAGTTGAAATGGAACTCGTTTCCAGCCAAAATTGGTGAAGCCGACGTTGAGGCCGGAGTCAATGTCGCCCCCCGTGTCAGGTCGGAGTTGACATCGCTTCATCAACCGAAGTCGATTCGGGGGAGACCTCCTCTTTTGCAGTCAAGGTTATGATCGCTTGGGGGAGATCCCGTCTCCCGCTGATGCTGACACCGAAGTTGAAGCTGAGGTCCGAAGGGGACCTCGTCTTCTGTGGTGAAGCTTGCCGTAGACTCTGTGGCTAGGCCTTGAACCTTGCTCACGTTAGGACGAGGTTCTCCTCTTGTTCCTAACGGGCTGTGGGGGCACATCCGGACCGTCGTCCGAGCTTCTCCCCCCATCCCGTCCTTCGTGAACGGGGTCTTCAACTTTGCTCACGCTAGGACGAGGTTCTCCTCCTGTTCCTAGCCGGCTGTGGGGGCACATGAGGACCGTCGTCCTCGCTTCTCCCCCCATCCCGTCCTTTGTGGACGGGGCCTTCGACTTTGCTCACGCTAGGACGAGGTTCTCCTCCTGTTCCTAACGCGGCTGACTGCTTCTTTCCTGTCATCGCATAGATTTCGCATCCAGAAATGATTTTATTGAGGGAAACTATTGGTGGTACATTCTCAGGTTTTCCGAGTTCCAAGGTCGGGGAAGCGTTAGTCCTCCGAGCTCCTTTAGGCGATAGGTTCCAGGTCGGACGACCTCTACCACTTTCGTACGGGCCTTCCCAATTTGGGACGAGCTTCCCTTGACTCTGGGGCCGAGAGACGGCTGCTCGTCGGAGCACCAAATCCCCAACTCTGAACGCCTTGTTTTTGACTCTGGAATTGTAATACCGAGCCACCTTCCGTTGGTAGGTGGCCATCCGGATGCGGGCCACTTCCCTCTTTTCTTCTAGGAGGTCGAGGTTGGCTCTGAGGTCCTGGGGGTTGAGTTGCTCGTTGAAGCCCACGATTCGAGCAGATGGAAGTTTGAGCTCGATCGGGATGACTGCCTCGGTGCCGAAGGCCAGGGCGAAGGGCGTCTCGCCGGTGGGTACCCTCTGCGTTGTTCGGTATGCCCAGAGGACGTGGTAGAGTTCGTCTGCCCAGGCCCCCTTTGCCCTGTCGAGCCTCGTCTTGAGGCCTTGCAGCAGGGTCCGATTGGTCACTTCGGCTTCCCCATTAGCTTGCGGATGAGCCACCGATGTGAAGTGGTGGGAGACGTTCAGTCCTTCGCAGAACTCGGCAAACCGGGCTCCAGCGAACTGTCGCCCATTATCGGTTATGAGGGCTCGGGGCAGGCCGAACCGGCAGATCAGCGTCTTCCAGACGAAGTCCTGCACCTTGGCCTCGGTGATCTTCGCTAGCGGTTCCGCCTCGACCCACTTGGTAAAGTAGTCAATCGCGACCAGGAGGAA
>QRFJ01000031.1:1442988-1751399 GCA_006176705.1 Cocos nucifera | reverse complement strand
GGTGCAGAAATCCGTCCTCGCCGGAGGTCGCTGGAGTCGAGGCCGCCGAGGTCGCCGCCGGGGACCTGCAAAACGAAGTCCCGTCCGGAACCGGTGGGGTGGTGGCTCCGGCAGGACCCTCCGACGGTCAAGTTAGTTTCCGGCCAACAGTAATGGAGTGCTCGGAATGAGTTCCGGAGCTTAGAGATGAGGAGGAGAGCTTAGAGAGTCGAGAGTTCAGAGAGCTTAGCCTTGGCGTATCTGGAGGGGTCCCTTTATAGCGGAGCTTAGTTGATGGTGACGGCCATGCCGTCTGGCAGAGAGTCGTCGGGCAGCATGGAGTTCGGTACGGAGAGGACGGCATCGTCCGGTGGATCGTGGGAGCCATACTGGCACGTCGTGGGCCGCATGGAGTCCGGTACGGAGAGGAAGGCGTCGTCCGGTGGATCGTGGGAGCCATACTGGCGAGTCGTGGGCCGCATGGAGTCCGGTACGGAGAGGAAGGCGCGTCCGGTCTTGCTGCAGGCGACAGTTCGTCCAGAGGAGTTCGGACTTGTAACAGAGTTCGGCCGAAGGGGGAAGCTGGGGGAGTTCGTCTGGCTGAAGGGTCGGCCATCTGTAGAGTTCGGCCGCGTAGGACGATTGCCGAGGAGTTCGACCGCCTGGAGTCGGTCCGAAGGGGTTCGGCCGCCTGGGCTCGCCTGGAGTCGGTCCGAAAGGAAAACCCGGGAGGAGCTCGGGTGGCCGAACGGGCGTCTGGGAGGAGTCCGTCTCCCGAAGAAGTCCTGCCGCTTGGAGTCCAAGGAGCTCGGCCGTCAGGAAGTTCGGCTGGCGGACTGGCGGTGGGAGTTCGGCCCGGAGCCTGGCGCTGGGGAGTTCGGCAGCTAGGTAGTTCGGCCCGGACCTTGGCGCAGGGGAGTTCGGCCTCTAGGCAGTTCGGCCCGGACCTTGGCGCAGGGGAGTTCGGCCTCTAGGCAGTTCGGCCCGGACCTTGGTGCAGGGGAGTTCGGCCTCTAGGCAGTTCGGCCGTGGTAGGGGCTCGGCCTGGCGCCTGGCGCTAAAGCTCTTCAGCGGCTACTGGTTGCATTGGGCCTGAGCATCGGGCTAGACTTCGGCGGGAGCGGGATTTATCCCCAACACTTGCCCCCCCACTCCCAAGTTCGAAGCTCGAAGGAAGGGAGTACCAGGAAGAGCGACTGCCGAAGTCTTCTTCCAGGCCCCGTGCTCGCTGCAGCTGAAGCTCGGGGGTAGGTCTCGTCTCCAGCCAATGTTGACGTCGAAGTTGAAACCTGAGGCCCTTGGGGGAGACCTTGTCTCCTAGTCGATGTTTGGAGTTGAAGTGGGACTCGTTTCCAGCCAAAATTGGTGAAGCTGATGTTGAGGCCGGAGTCAATGTCGCCCCCCGTGGTCAGGGTCGGAGTTGACATTGCCTTCATCAACCGAAGTCGATTCGGGGGAGACCTCCTCTCTTGCAGTCAAGGTTACGATCGCTTGGGGGAGATCTCGTCTCCCGCTGATGCTGACACCGAAGTTGAAGCTGAGGTCCGAAGGAGACCTCGTCTTCTGCAGCGAAGCTTGCCGTAGACTCTGGGGCTCGGCCTTGGACCTTGCTCACGTTAGGACGAGGTTCTCCTCCTGTTCCTAACGGGCTGTGGGGGCACATTCGGACCGTCGTCCGAGCTTCTCCCCCCATCCCGTCCTTCAGGTGAACGGGGCCTTCGACTTTGCTCACGTTAGGACGAGGTTCTCCTCCTGTTCCTAACGGGCTGTGGGGGCACATGGGGACCGTCGTCCTCGCCTTCTCCCCCCATCCCGTCCTTCAGGTGAACGGGGCCTTCGACTTTGCTCACGTTAGGACGAGGTTCTCCTCCTGTTCCTAACGGGCTGTGGGGGCACATGGGGACCGTCGTCCTCGCCTTCTCCCCCCATCCCGTCCTTTGTGGACGGGGCCTTCGACTTTGCTCACGCTAGGACGAGGTTCTCCTCCTGTTCCTAAGCCGGCTGTGGGGGCACATGGGGACCGTCGTCCTCGAGCTCTCTCCCCCCATCCCGTCCTTTGTGGAACGGGGCCTTCGACTTTGCTCACGCTAGGACGAGGTTCTCCTCCTGTTCCTAACGGGCTGTGGGGGCACATGAGGACCGTCGTCCTCGAGCTTCTCCCCCCATCCCGTCCTTCGTGGAACGGGGCCTTCGACTTTGCTCACGCTAGGACGAGGTTCTCCTCCTGTTCCTAACGCGGCTGACTGCTTCTTCCCTGTCATCGCATAGTTTTCGCATCCAGAAATGATTTTATTGAGGGAAACTACTGGTAGTACATTCTCAGGTTTTCTGAGTTCCAAGGTCGGGGAAGCGCTAGTCCTCCGAGCTCCTTTAGGCGATAGGTTCCAGGTCGGATGACCTCTACCACTTCGTACGGACCTTCCCAATTTGGGACGAGCTTCCCTTGACTCTGGGGCTGAGAGACGGCTGCTCGTCGAAGCACCAAGTCCCCAACTCTGAACGCCTTGCTTTTGACTCTGGAATTGTAATACTGAGCCACCTTCCGTCGGTAGGCGGCCATCCGGATGCGGGCTGCCTCCCTTTTTTCTTCTAGAAGGTCGAGGTTGGCTCTGAGGTCCTGGGGGTTGAGTTGCTCGTTGAAGCCCACGATTCGAGCAGACGGAAGTTTGAGCTCGATCGGGATGACTGCCTCGGTGCCGAAGGCCAAGGCGAAGGGTGTCTCGCCGGTCGGTACCCTCTGCGTTAGTTCGGTATGCCCAGAGGACGTGGTAGAGTTCGTCCGCCCAGGCCCCTTTTGCCCTGTCGAGCCTCGTTTTGAGGCCTTGCAGCAGGGTCCGATTGGTCACCTCGGCTTCCCCATTGGCTTGCGGATGAGCCACCGATGTGAAGTGGTGGGAGACGTTTAGTCCTTCGCAGAACTCGGCAAACCGGTGCTCCAGCGAACTGTCGCCCATTATCGGTTATGAGGGCTCGGGGCAGACCGAACCGGCAGATCAGCGTCTTCCAGACGAAGTCCTGCACCTTGGCCTCGGTGATCTTCGCTAGTGGTTCCGCCTCGACCCACTTGGTAAAGTAGTCAATCGCGACCAGGAGGAACTTCCGTTGTCCGGACGCCGTTGGGAAGGGGCCGAGGATGTCCATTCCCCACTGAGCGAAGGGCCAGGGTGCAGTGAGCGGAGTGAGTTCGGATGCCGGCTGCCTTTGCACGCTGGCGTTCTTCTGGCAGCGGTCACATTCTCTTCACGTATTCCGTGGAATCACGAAGTAGGGTTGGCCAGTAGTACCCTTGCCGAAGTAGTCTTTGCGATAGGGATCTGGCTCCCTGCGTGACTCCCGCAGAGTCCTTCGTGGACATCCCTGTAGCGCGATGCAGGCCTCAGAGGGTCGGAGGCACCTCAGCAACGGGAGGGAGTACGACCTTTTATATAACCTGCCCTCGTACAAGACGTAGCGGGAGGCTTGACTCCTGAGCTTCCGAGCTTCTTTCTGGTCGTGAGGGAGGACCCCTTCTTCGAGGTAGGCGATCAGCGGGTCGATCCAGCTGGGCTCGAAGTCCGTCCGCAGGATGGCCTGAGGTTCCTTCGGTGGTCGGGCACTTCAGAGTTTCCAGAAACACTTCTTTTGGTAGTTCGGCCGGGGCAGAAGGTGGCCAACTTGGAGAGGAAGGTCGGCCCTTGTATTCTCGGTCCTTGGGATGTGCCGAATGTCGAAGCTGTCGAAGGCTGGTATTAAGTTCTTCACCTTCCCGAGGTACATCACCATGCTTTCCTCCCGCGCCTCGTAGCTGCCGCCGACCTGACCGACCACCAACTGGGAGTCGCTATAGACTTGAAGCCGACCCACCTTCAATTCCCTGGCTATCTGCAGCCCGGCTATCAGCGCTTCATACTCGGCCCCATTGTTGGTTGTGGGAAACTCGAAGCGCAATGCGTACTCGGTGACGATCCCCTCGGGGCTAACCAGGACCAGCCCTGCGCCGGCCCCGCTAGAGTTGGATGAGCCATCCACATGCAGAACCCAGGCGCCTTCAAGAAGGTCGGCCCTTTCTTCAGGGAAGCTCGACCGCCACAGCTCGGCTTCGTTGGGGCCTTGGTCTCCCTCCGATGATAGTCTCGCTTGATTCAAGTTCGGCTTCAACTGGTGGTATGGTGCATTCCAGCACGAAGTCCGCCAGTATCTGAGCCTTGATCGATGGTCTGGGCCGGTAATTGATGTCGAACTCCGTGAGCTCGATCGCCCATTTGGCGATTCTTCCTGAAGCGTCTGCTCGGTGGAGGACGGCTCTTATTGGTTGGTCCGTGAGGACCGTTATGGTATGCTCCTGAAAGTAAGGTCGGAGCCTCCTGGCTGCGATCAGAAGACAGTAAATTAGTTTTTCTAACTTGGAGTACCTGGTCTCCGCGTCCCTCAAGGCTCGGCTCACATAGTAGACTGGTTGTTGCGCCTTTCGCATCTTCCCTGACCAGGACAGCCGCCAGGGCCATTGGAGAGACAGCTAGGTATAGGAGCAGCCCTTCTCCAGGTTCGGGCTTTGCCAGCAGCGGGGGCGCGCCGAGGTAGTTTTTAAGCTCCTCGAATGCCTTGTTTGCACTCCGCTGTCCAGCAAAAATCTTTCGGTCGCGCCTGAGGACCTGGAAGAAAGGCAGGCACCGCTCGGCCGACCTCGAGACAAAGCGGTTCAGGGACGCCACCTTCCCAGCCAGGCGCTGAACTTCCTTAATTGTTTTCGGGGCAGTCATCTCCTGGATGGCTCGGATTTTCTCGGGATTTGCCTCGATTCCGCGTCTCGACACCATGAATCCTAGGAATTTTTCGGAGGTCACGCCGAAGGCGCATTTGGTCGGGTTCAACTTCATCTTGTGCCTCCTAAGCGCACCGAAGGTTTCTTCAAGGTCGGCGAGGTGGTCCGTCGAGGCTCGGCTTTTGACTAGCATGTCGTCCACGTACACCTCCATGTTGCGGCCGATCTGTCCCTTGAAGACCTTATTGACCAAGCGCTGGTAGGTGGCTCCTGCATTCTTGAGTCCGAAAGGCATGACCCTGTAACAAGTAGAGACCTCGGTCAGTAATAAAGGTGGTCTTTTCTTCATCCTTCGGGCGCCATGCGTATCTGGTTATAACCAGAAAAATGCGTCCATAAAAGTGAGGAGCTCGTGGCCCGAGGTTGCGTCCACCAGCTGATCGATCCTCGGCAGGGGGTAGCTGTCCTTTGGGCAGGCTTTGTTCAGCTTCTTGAAGTCGACGCACATCCTCCATTTGTTGTTTGCTTTTTTGACGAGGACCACGTTCGAGACCCAGGTCGGATAGTTGACCTCCCGGATGAGTCCGGCTTCGAGGAGCTTATCCACTTCTTCGGCTACCGCCTTCTGTCTCTCTGGGGCTTGGTGGCGCAACTTTTCTCTGATGGGTCGGTGCCTTGGGTCGATGGCCAGCCGATGCTCTATAACATCGGCGTCGATCCCTGGTACATCCGCTGGGGCCCAGGCGAAGACGTCCGCATTCCTTCTGAGGAAAGCGACGAGCTGTCTTCTAACCTCGGCCGCCAAGTTGGAGCCGATCCGCACCTCATGCCCCGGGTCTCCGTCGTATAAGGACACAGGGACGAGGTCTTCCGCAGGTTCGCCCCGTTCTTCAGTGAGGTCGTCGCGGACGTCCAGTCCATCAACAAGGTAAAGGTCGGGCCGGTCTCCCCTGCGCAGGGCAACCGAGTAGCAGTACTTTGCCAGGGCCTGGTCTCCTCTGACCTCGCCGACTCCGTGGCTCGTCGGGAATTTCATCTTTAAGTAGTAGGTCGACACTACCGCCCGTAGCGCGTTAAGGCCTGGTCGCCCAAGGATTGCGTTATAGGCGGACGGGGTCCTCACGACAAAAAAGTCGATCCGCGCCTTGGCCGATTTTGGGGATTGGCCCGCCGTCACCGCCAAAGTCACCATGCCTTCGACTGGAACGGCGTGTCCGGCAAATCCCACCAGGGGGGAATTTACAGGTCCTAAGCAGGTGTCAGGTAGGGACATTTTTAAGAAGGCATCGTAAAACAATATGTCCGCCGAACTTCCATTATCCACCAAAACGCGGCGTACATCATAATCAGCGACGTTTAAAGAGATTACAACCGCGTCGTTATGCGGAAATCTGATCCCCTGGGCGTCTGCCTCGGTGAAGGTCACGGGCTCCGAGGTCCTCTGCCTCTTTGCCGATCCCTCGGGTTCGTCGGTCTTTCCCTGCTGCGGTCCTCCCGAGATGGTGTTAATGACGCCAAGAGACGGCCGGTCCTCCTGCCGATCTTCCCCAATCGGCGGCAACATTCTCGGCCGATCTTCCTGCTCTTTAGATCGTCTTCGTAGGAATCGGCCAAGCCTGCCCCCGCCGAACCAGCTCCTCGATTTCGTCCTGGAGCTGGATGCACTCCTCGGTATCGTGACCGTGGTCACGGTGGTAAAGGCAGAACTTGTTGGGGTTGCATTTTCTGGGATGGGAACGCATCCTCTCCGGCTCCGGAAGTCGTCCCTTGATCTCCAGCAGCACTTGAGCCTTCGGGGCGTTGAGGGGGGCGTAGCTGTGAAAACGCCGTCGGAGGGGAGAACCTCGGCGCGGGGAGGGACCTCGTCGCGAGGGAGAACCTCGGCGCCGGGGGGAACTTCGGCGTCGGGTGGGACTTCGGTGCCGAGGAGAACTTCGGCGCGCCCTTCCATCGGTGGCTTCCCGCCCCCGAGCCTGAGGTGAGTCCGGGCGCGCCCGCGACCAGGGGGAGTTCGGGAACGCGGCCAGGCTTCGGTGCGCTTTCTTTCCTCGGCAGGCCTTCCCGCTCTGCCTACTCGTCGCTTGTCGCGAGCTTCACCATCCTTGGCCTCGAAAGCCTCTTCTGCCCGGGCATAGCTTTCGGCCCGAGCTAGCATGTCAGCGAAGTCCCTGGGATATTTCTTCTCCAGGGAAAACAGCAGGTCGTTCTTCTGAAGGCCGGCCCTTGAGGGCGGCCATAGCAACTGATTGGTCCAGGTTCCGTACTTCCAGCGCGGCAGCGTTGAACCGGGTGACGTAAGCCCGGATGGGTTCCCCCTCTTTTTGCCTGATGGCCAACAAGGAATCCGAGCCTCTGCGCGGCCGTTTACTGCTGACGAAGTGGGCCGCGAATTGTTGACTCATTTGGTCAAACGATAGGATGGTGCCCGGCTTAAGCGCCGAGTACCAATTCCTAGCCGCTCCCTTGAGGGTAGAAGGGAAAGCCCGACACAAAATGGCGTCAGGGGCGCCATGGAGCAGCATCGTCGTCCTGAAGGCCTCCAAATGGTCGACCGGGTCAGCGGTCCCATCGTAGCTTTCAAAATGCGGGAGCTTGAAGTTCGGCGGTACCTGTTCCTGCATAATTTTCTGTGAGAAGGGAGGATCAGTGCAAATATCGTTACCGCGGGAGGAAGGAGTATGACGAAGTTCTTCTATGCGCCGTCCCATCTCCATGAGCCTTTGGTCCAGGAAATCTTCGCGATCCTTAATCCTCAAGGTCTTCTCGCGGAAGGGGTGCGAAGCTTCTCCCTGAGTTGAGCCGCGGTCCGAGCAGGGGCTCTTTGCCGGCTGCCCTTCTCTCCCGAGGGCCGGAGGTTGGGTAGCCCACATCGGTCGCTCCTGGACTGGATTCCCGGGCTCCGGGGAACCTCGCGCCGGTCGAGTGGGCGCTGGACCTCGCGAATGCGTGGCTTGCACTGCCTGCACCGCCTCCGTAAGATCGCGGACCTGCTGGGCAAGCAGGTCGAACCGCTCCGCATCTACCGCGAGTACGGAGCGGGCCCGCGTCGCCGGGGCCGGAGTGGGAGCGGGCGGACCCGAACGGGATCGGGCCGCGGAGGCCGCCGACCTCCGGGTCGAGGTTCTTCTGGGAGGCATTTTTCTTTTCAGAAAAGAAATACTGAAGAGGGAGGAGAGAGATCCGGAACAGGGGAGGGAAATCGTCGCCGAGCACTCCTTTAAGAACAAGGGAACCTCGAAGGTTCAGGCCCTTCCTCTAGCGCCAATCTGTTGGTGCAGAAATCCGTCGTCGCCGGAGGTCGCCGGAATCGAGGCCGCTGAGGTCGCCGCCGGGGACCTGCAAAACGAAGTCCCGTCCGGAACCGGTGGGGTGGTGGCTCCGGCAGGACCCTCCGACGGTCAAGTTAGTTTCCGGCCAACAGTAATGGAGTGCTCGGAATGAGTTCCGGAGCTTAGAGATGTGGAGGAGAGCTTAGAGAGTCGAGAGTTCAGAGAGCTTAGCCTTAGTATGTCGGGAGGGGTCCTTTTATAGCGGAGCTTAGTTGATGGTGACGGCTGTGCCGTCTGGCAGAGAGTCGTCGGGCAGCATGGAGTTTGGTACGAAGAGGAAGGCGTCGTCCGGTAGATCGTGGGAGCCATACCGGCGAGTCGTGGGCCGCATGGAGTCCGGTACGGAGAAGAAGGCGTCGTCCGGTGGATCGTGGGAGCCATACTGGCGAGTCGTCGGCCGCATGGAGTCCGGTACGGAGAGGAAGGCGCCGTCCGGTCTCGCTGCAGGCGACAGTTCGTCCAATGGAGTTCGGACTTGTAACAGAGTTCGGCCGAGGGGGAAGCTGGGGGAGTTCGTCTGGCTGAAGGGTCGGCCATCTGTAAAGTTCGGCCGCGGGGAGTCCGAAGGAGTTCGGCTGCACGGGCTCGCCTGGGGTCGGTCCGAAGGAGTTCGGCTGTGGGCAGTCCGAAGGAGTTCGGCTGCACGGGCTCGCCTGGGGTCGGTCCGAAGGAGTTCGGTCATGGGGAGTCCGAAGGAGTTCGGCTGCACGGGCTCGCCTGGGGTCGGTCCGAAGGAGTTCGGCTGTGGGCAGTCCGAAGGAGTTCGGCTGCACGGGCTCGCCTGGGGTCGGTCCGAAGGAGTTCGGTCGGGGTTCGCTGATTCGGCCTCTAGGCAGTTCGGCCCGGACCTTGGTGCAGGGGAGTTCGGCCTGGCGCCTGGCACTGAAGCTCTTCAGCGGCTACTGGTTACATTGGGCTGAGCGTTGGGCCGGGCTTCGGCAGGAGCGGGATTTATCCCCAACAATAAATATTAATATATTCATATAAATACTATATTAATGTTAATAAAGATATTATATTAGTATAAATGTCAAAATAATATTAATATATTATAAATATTATAATATTTATATCAATATAAATATTATATTAGAATAATATTAATATAATATTATATTAATATTTAAAAAATAATATTTAAATAGTATGTTCAAGAATTTATATGCTCCACAATCACATATTTATAAAATCATCATCATCATCATTTTTGATTTACAATCTTAAAAGAGTATTTTTGGAAAGAAAAAGGGCCATTAGTTCCTATCTCGTGGGAAGTCCCAAAACTGACCTCCCCCATGGATTTTCACTTCTCATGAAACATAGGGAAGTGTCTTCCCATGGGAAGTCTTTTCTATTCTCTCTCTTTTTAAAAATCCAACCAAATAAGAGGACTCCTCTCCACTTCCCAGGAATTGCCACTTCATCCACATCTCGCGAACCAAACGAATCCTAAAGGATATAAAGATTGAAAAGAGTATAATTTAAACCCACCGACACTTGAGGCTGACCCAAAAAAAAAATCAAAAACAGACTGGAAGCAAAAGTTAAACATTTTGGGTTGTTATTGATCGCTTGTCTAAGCAACATGAAGCCCCCAACACTAGCTCTTTTATGTCAAAGAGTCATGCAATTCCAATATCATTTTTAAGCTCATTTACTGAACATATAGGCATGTTTTACCAATGGGGAACCCACAGCTTGACTTAGGTAACGATGGTCCTGCTGCATATATCGAAGGACCAGGCCAGTCACAGACAGGTGTAAGCATTCAATTTCAACCCATGAAGTGAGGGTTACCCTAGATTCTTAGTTCCTATCAGGTTTTATTTTGGCCACTGCCTGCAGAAATTAGTTTATGTATATTAAGTACTATGTATCTATAATTTTCAGAAAATACAAAAAGTAACCATATATTAAGTAGCTATGTACCTATAATTTTCAGAAAATACAAAAAGTAACTATGTTATTTAACCCTAGCAAACCAATGATCTGAAAACTTTTGTTTTATGTAAATGTCAGCGAGGCAAGGTAAAACGAGGACATTCAATCCACCCTCACAGAAACTCTCATGGATTCACACTATTGTCATCTAAACTTCTTGAGAAGATGTTGACACCAAGAAATACTACAGGCTGTCCTTGTGTATTGCATCAGATCTCTTATGCTACTAGGCTTGCTACAACTACAATATCCCTTCAAAGAAGTTGTAGTAAGAAAAAGCATTTTCCTACTAGAATCCTGCTTGAAGATAAAATGAGAATTTACTAAGCTGTAACATGCTGGTACCTTTTTCTCCTAAATATGCAATATCATCTCAGTGAAACTCTATCTAAGACACAACCTGGTCTTCTCAAGCTCATTATAAAACCCATTGCAAAACTATCATCTTAATTACTGCTCGCTTGCACAAACCAACAGAACAAAACACTATGAACTAATAAACTCGGAGTGCTTCAGTTAAATACTTAATCACAAATTCAGTCTAAAAACAACTTGACAAGATGAAAATACTGGAGGAAGCAAGGGAGTGGCGGGGGGGGGGGGGGGGTGTGAGAGAGAGAAACAGGGGTTCACCAAATTTCCATAAAGAATTCGATGCCCAATAAATTGAAGATTAGACATCATAAACTATGGGTTGTCATCTCATAGTTAAAAGAAAATCCCATAGAATTCAATATAAAGGTACATCAAATCCCTTACATACCATCTGATTCCTATAACTTGACCCATGCGGTGGCAATTCTTTCTTTGCTAAATCCATAAATTCATGATGTGCTTATGAAATCCAATATAAATAATCCATCTCACTCAATGATGCACTCCATGCAGGTCATCATATGGCGCTTTTAGTTAAATTTAATATTCCGAAAGACACCTCTTCACCTCTTACCATACCCAATCTATGATTCTTAAGTTGATCCACTAGAAGGACGTGATATCACTTAGGTGCCGCAATACAAGGATTAGAAGAAGTACAATAAGAATTATCGGTAATTCTTCAAAGTTCACAAAAATCATAAGTCATTGACTAGTCAGTGAACGGTTTAAACATTCTAAGATAATTGCTTAGCTACTCATCCAATAAAAAGAAACTGCAAAAAAAATTCAAGAACTTCCAATATTTTCAAGAACAGGATGACTAAAAATCAAGAGTTCAAGACCGATAAAATCTACTTATTCTATAATTAATTTTTTAAAATTCCTCAGCTTCAGACACCAATCATGAAGAATAGGCAACAAGTACTTCACCTCAAGACCAAAGAAAGATTAGAAAAGATAACGGAGATGATAGAAAAAGAGGGGAAAACGAAAGAAAACCAGTACCACTAAACAAGAGGGTAAAAGTAATAAGCGAGAAGGTAAGAGAGAGGCATGTGAGAGATTATTGACAAGTCAGAGAATGGTTCAAACATTCCAAGATACTTTCAGCCAATAGAAAGAATTTGCAATCCTACAAAAAAAAAAAAAAAAAAAAAAAAAAAAGAAAGAAAGAAATTGCAAAACTTCAAGAACTTTCGCTATTTTCAAGAAACCGTATGAATAGAAACCACGAGTGCGAGACAGATAAAATATATTCATTCTATGATTGATTTCTTTAAATTCATCAGCTTCACACAACATTCAAGAAGAGTAGGTAGCAAGTGCTGCACCTCATGTCCCAGGAAAGTTTGGCAAAGATACCAGAAGCGACAAGAAAAAGATGGGAAAGCGAGAGAAAACCAGTAGAAAAGCGCTAAAAA
The DNA here is from genome assembly GCA_006176705.1 of Cocos nucifera. NCBI lineage: Eukaryota > Viridiplantae > Streptophyta > Magnoliopsida > Arecales > Arecaceae > Cocos > Cocos nucifera. Next base: position 1,739,610 of record QRFJ01000031.1, on the reverse strand, counting down.
GAGGGGTAAAAGTAATGAGCGAGAAGAATAGAGGGAGAAATATCAGGAAGCGAATAACCTGTTTGCGGAAAAGACGAGAGATTTGGGAATCGGATAGCCCGTCGAAGAGTCTTCACGAAACCGCTGGGAGCTGAGAGGAAGAGAAGGGTGGAGAAGAAGGGCCATCCGGATAGAGTCGCCTTCTCGTGCTCTCTTGCTCTACCGAAGAGATAGCAGCGTCTCAGCGTCCCTCTCGGATGCGATAATTCTTGATTTCCTTGAGGGTGGACGCCAGAGCCCCCCCAAAAATCATCGGGCGTAAGTGGGTACGGATTAGACCGCTCGCAACGGACCGTAGATAAAGAGGCCTTCAGTACTAAATAAGTTGTGCGTGAACCACAAGCGGTGCCCTGGAGGCCGGACCGCTATCGAGAAAAGGGCCGCAAGGGTTATACCATTTAATTATTTAAGATAAATTATAAATTGTTTTTTGAGGTTTGCATTTATTATAGCAAGGCTTCCAAAATCTACACTTATATCCTGTAGCTATATAACTTAAATCATTTTAAAAATGTAAAATGATCAAATTGTCTTTATAGGCTTAAATCTATCAAATTTCACCCACTTCTTTTCCATCTTCTTCTTTGAAATAAATTAATTTTCTCTCCGATCTCTCTCTATTGGAGGATCTGATACCAGGCCTTCTTGAGAAGATCGCTCGAAATACCTCTTTTGCATCCCATATATCTTCGGCATGACTTGATCTATTTATAAGTTCTAGAAGTAGGTGAAGTCATCCTCCTTTCACCATCTAGGTAAATCTAGCTTCATCGGCTCACTTGTCATCATCACTCAGACTGAGCCCATGTCGAGCCCACCCACCATCAAGAACCATGCCATCCTTGCCCCACTATACCATCTTATCCTTTTCGATGCCGCTACTACCACTTGGGCCCCATTCCCACCCATCTTGGGGCTCTACTATGGCCTCCCTCTCTTCTACCAGCTAGCCATCTCGGGATCAAGTTTGTGGTTATTGGTGGATGGGATTCATGCACCTAGGCTGCCTCCAACAAAATATTTATCTATGACTTTGTGTTGGTGACATGGCAACACAGGGCTCCATCGTGATGGATGTGAACCTCCTTGGCTTTGCCGCCACCTCCTTCGACTATGGCCATCATCGGTGCGATAATAGGGAAGGCTTGAGCTTTCAAACTCAAGGAGTTAGGCCTCAGCATTGTTGAGACAGCTCTAGCAGCAGAGGCTCTTTGTATCGATACAAGTGGTGACAAGGCCGAAAGGCCATAAGTGGCAACGTGGGCAAGGATGGAGTCAATGAAATAGAAGATAGAGCCCTTGACGAGGGAGTTGAGGAGGTTGTGGTAGAAGAAGGCATTGAGCTCGAGGCCATGGAAGCACATGCAAGCAGGAGTTGAAGGGCAAGCTTGGGCTTGTCGGCGATGGTGTAGCCGATGATGAGGGTCTCGTGGAAGTGAGGGTGTGGTGCGATGGTGTTCAAGGTGAGGAGAAAGCGGTGGCAAGAGGAGTGAGAGAAGATAGAACCACTTGAGGATGATGGAAACAAGGTGAGTACGGGAGAGGAGGCAAAAGATGGCGTGGTAGGTAGCATGAAAGTGGTGATAGTTAGATTAGTCGAAGAAATGGAGGCAAAAGAGAAGAAGCCGAATGGAGGAAAGGACGATAAGTGGAATTTTTTTTAAAAAAAAAATTATTCAAAATTATTTTAGTTCTTTTAAAAATTTATATTAATATTCAAGTTAATATCAATGGATTGTCTAATGATATGGGTTAGACTATAGGATTGGCCTGGATGTTAAGGATATGAAATTATTGAGTATACTTGTAATTTTGATCTATTCGTTTTTTTTTTTTTTTTTTTTTTTAATGTATCCGTTATCCGGTCGTCGTTGTATCCTTCGCTCAAAAATAGGATTCATGTTCCTTCGCGCGAATCCACCTTTCGATTATCCACGCTCGCTTTGAAGATGTGTAGCGGTAAATAATGGCTTTGTTGCATTCAGAGCTGTGCGATAGGTGATCGAACGGTGGATGGGCGCAAAGGAATGTGAGTCCTTCTTTTGTGCGAAGGATGCAACCGTGGTACATTACTTATCAGGGGTACGCCATGTACGTGCCCGAACTGACCTGCCCCGATTAAACCACTCTCTCCTGTCTCCTGCTCCGTCTCACTCCGCTCCCTCTTCTCCTCCTCCGACCTCTCCGAGTCCTCGTGCAAGGAGCCCGCCAAAGGGCGACGCCTCCAAGAAGGGGGAGCTTGCCTGCTTCCGGGCCTTCGAGGACGTCTGCGCCTTCGTCGACGAGCACAACGCGGCGGCCAATTCCTCCTCCACCTTCTCCCTCATGCCTTCGCCGGTCTCACCCACCATTAGTTCCAAATCTTGGGGCTCAACCCCCAGCTTGCTACGCCCTGGGACAACCGGACGGCGTTTCTGGGAGTTCTCGGCCATGTTCCGGACTCGATTGATTGGTGGAAGAAGGGGCTGTGACCCATGTTAAGGATCAGGGCAGCTGCGGCATGATTGCCTTCTTTTTCTTTATGCATTTCGTTAACAAAGTTGCCTCTTTGTTTTCTTCCCATGAAAAGGCTTTCTTTTTTTTCTTCACAATTTTTATCTGGTTTGATCTTATATTGCGAAGTTGCGAACCATTAGAAAGAAGGAGATTAAGGATCATTCTTAAACATTTTTTTTTGCTTCCTTCAGGTTCTAGCAATTATTCATTTCAGTAGAGACTCTAGGCATCATCATTTGTCCTTTGTTTTAAAATTTCCCTTAGCTAAAGGAGAACCTATTTGTGATTGAGGCCATCCCGGCCATGCATTACATCATCTCCATCGTCGACATAATGGGCTTAATATTTCAATAATTGCAAAATTTTTTACTTTATAGGTATTCTTATAGTGATTGACTGTTAGCTTCATAATTTTCTGAATATTTCTCTTTTTCATTGTCAGCATATTTTGCAGGGCATAAGGGTTTCTGTAGCTACACTCAAGTTGAGAGTGCCGCTCTTGGTTGCCAGATTCGACAATTATTTGGATTTCTCACAGCAACTTGTCGTTAGATTTCTTGGAGCACTATCCAGTATGTATCGATCTCCATTGCAAGATTTGTCACACTATAACATTTTTCAATCGCAAAACATTGCTTGATTTCTTTCCGTAGGACTTCAAGTACCGTGAAAGTAGGCACTATACATTATCTTTGGAGGTTTCATAATGGTGCAATAATCTTGTATGTACTGTAGAACAAAGCCAAACAAAATGACAGCTCTTCTGCAAACCTTATTCACCACTTCTCAGCTACGCATGTAATGTTGTTTTGGAATCTTTATATAAGACAGGCAATAACAAGTGATCTTGAACGGCCCTATTGTTCCAACCAATGTGTTTTCTTACACTGTCTTGTCCTCCTGCTTGTGGGATCTACGTCAGTAAACAGTGTGAATATTAATAAAAGTCTCATGTCATACTCTTTTGAACATATCCAAGCAATTCCATTATGGAGGTAATACAAATTAAATTCATCTTACTTTCTGGTTAGCTATGTAGAACTTTTACCTTAATATGTTCTTGGCTTTACCTACATTCTTAACAAAAATAACCAAGTTAGAAATACAAATGGTTGTAGATACCCTCACAAGTCTGTTGACATAGCAAAACGTAAGGAATTAGTGAGGGTCTAATGTGTAGAATCGATATTCTTTAGTTTACCTTTACCACTATTTTTTTTTTCAATTTTGTGATAGGTCAATATAAGAACCAATCATAGCACACTATCTGGCTAAGTTTATCATATTTCTTGATTACTTTAGGAATTCAAACCTAATAGGTTCTTACTCATGAGTCTTATAATATTGACTTAGGGTAATTTCAACTCCATGTTTCATTATGCCGGATATATCAATATATACTAGAAGGTACTTGGGTACACTAACTCTTGCATAGACATTGAAACGAAAATGTCATATACCAATTAAATTTAGAAAGAGTACATCAGGAAAAAAAAAAAAGAAAAAGAAAGAAAAAGGCTGGTCTAAAAACCACTGATAGCACGGATGGATAATGTCACTATGTTGTTGCTTATGAGCATCAAACAATCAACATAAATATTGCATATCCTCATTTTGGGTCCAAATAATCCAATCTAGTGACTCATTTCACTCTTAGCAGTAGCCTTCTGTATAGGAATTACAAGAGGATGCTGGGAGCTCTCTAATGCAGAAATAAGAAAAATCATTGGCCAAAACACTTGTCGCATAGTAAAAATTTCCTTTTCCAAAGGATAAGTTCTCAACAGTCATGGATGTTTCACACCATTGATCTTTTGGAAAAATGAGGGACTGAAGCTGAATATGTAGGTGCATATGCTAGGTAGGACAGAAGAGAAGGCACATTGGACTAAATTAAGAGAAGGCACATTGGACTAAATTTGGTAAAGGAAACATTTGGAGCACTAGAAATACGTTTGGGTAGTCTGTAATTTAGGTTGAGTTTCTCTTTTATGAAAGTATATTTCTTTCCTTTAAAAAAGTAAGAAAGAGGCCGAAGGTTGTAATTGGTTTTTTATCACATCTATCCGTCAAATTCAAAATCAAAGTTAGTTCTCAAATCCAGGTTTATGATGCTGCTATTGGCTCTTTTATCTTGGAGGATTCTCGATCACCACTCTGACAGACATACTGCTTATCTAACTGCAGGGATTCTTGTCAAAGATTTCTCCCAACAACCTGGAGATTCTAGCAAGCCCTCCTTTTTATACAACTCTCAGCATCCTTACTTGTGGTTGCCATTCTCATTCATTGACTAGTTAGTAAGGGAATATTATTCCCTCAATATACCTATTCACCAAGTGTCCATTCATTTTGTTTTGTGTTATTATTATCGAACAACAGATTATGCTTATCTTAGTCATTCTTTCCACACTTCCATCAGTTGAATGAGATACTTAATGGTTCAGACAAGGCTTAGATAATGTCTATGGTATTTTATCATTTATCACTTGGCTTGGAGTGCACACCAGTGCTAGGATATGGGATGCATATGATGTTTTCACCTAGTAGGAGTGTTTATTAGAAGGTTGTGACATTGTCAGCTGGCAGAGCTTCAGAGATTTATATTATTGCGAAAATCAGCAATCTCGAAGTTTTGGGTTATATGCTTTTATCTTCCTTTGTCAGATAGTTATGCAAGTCCTGAGAAGGGTATAGTTCGGTGAAAGGGGATATTGTTTAAAGCAAGCCAAAAAACCTAACTTGTGGTCCCAATTTTGGTCAATTCAGTTCGAAGTTCAGATTTTGGTTGAAGTTGTCCTCCTTGCGGATGGCCAGGCAATTTTTTCCCCCCAGTTCGAAGCAATGCTTTAACTATGATTCATTCATACTAACTTTGCCTTTTCCATTGAAGCAAATCATGGGAGTCTGACATACCTGTCACTAAAAAAGAAGAGAACAACAAGAAAGAAAAGAAAGGAATGTAATAAGACTTAACAGATGAAGGCACTGATCCAGCTGCCAAAATTGAGTATAGCAGTAGCAAATTCTCTGTCATTCCCCACCACCTTGTGCTACACTCTAGGAATTTCTACACTATCATCCAAGGAATCTTATTGAGTCATGTTAGCTTCAGACCAGAAATAGGGTTTGAGAATTTGATCTATGACTTACAAAAGAAGAAAGTGCCTGTGATTTGGTCATGGGTATCTAGTCTTAATTGCTGTGATTTTGAAGAGAATCCTGTCCTAGATGATGTGCCACAATCAAGAAATATAATTTGAGAGGTTGTTCTTCTGGATAAGTTTGTGATATAGAAAGAAGGCTCAACATGAGGACCATATCTTATCAGGCTTTCCAGTATTATAAATTGCCTCTTTGTAGAAAATGAAAGTTTTCCTTTCGATAGGATGGGAAACTTCATGCTGAGAGAGCATTAATACTGAGTTCATATTACGACTGGTTTCATAACTAACACCAAGGGAATTCATCAATTTTATCATCACTCCTCTTTGTACAGAGTAAGCTGTTGTGATGTTCCTTTTAGTCACTCAGTGTTTGTTTTCTTTTCCAGGCCCTTGTTGGGCCTTCTTAGCCATTGATGCAATAGAAGAATAAATCAGATTGTCACCGGATGTCTTGTGAGCCTTTCCGAACAGGAGTCATCTGATTGGGATTGAACCTATAATAGTGGATGTGGCGGCGGACTCATGGATTATGTATTTCAATGGGTAATACAAAAATCACGGAATTGACACTGAGGATTATCCTTCTCAAGCTGCAGAAAGGACCTATCCCAAGAGCAAGGTAGTAAGTACTTCATCTGTCAGCAAACAACATGGTCTTCTTTAATGGACCCCAGTTTGAATACCATGCTTGTCCGATTGCAGCTCTAACAATTGACGGCTCCACCAATGTACACCCAAACAGCAAAAATGTCTTCATGCTGTTGCAACCAACCTGGAGGCATGGGGATTTGTGACAGTGACAGCATTTCAATTATATTCAAATGGTCTGCTCTATGCTGAGAGATAATATGTTTTCTGTTGAAACAGTTTCTTAAAGGCTTAAGTTTTCACAGCCCATAGTCATTTCTTTTTTATGGCAGGGTGGTCCATGTTCAACATCTTTGGACCCTGTTGTAATTGTTGGATATGGCTAAGAAGGAGTTGGTTACTAGATTTTGAAGAACTCAGGGAGAACAAACTATTAGAATTTGATATCTCGAATTTGATCTACAGCAGAGGAGAATCAGTATCAGCAAGCAGTCGAGCCAGCTCGGATACGGGATCGAGTTGGCTCGAACTGAGATCGAGCTGGCTCGAACCACAACCGAGCCGGCTCTCTCAGGCAGACAGAAAATAGAAGTTCGGATAAGATGCAGTCAAGCTAACTCGATCCCTGACTGAGCCAACTCGACGGAGGCGAATAGAACAGATGAAATTTTCTGTTTGGACTCGGATTGCGATTAATCCAAAGGGTCTATGGGAGTTGCGCGTGGACCACAGGATCTAGCGGTTATGGAGGATTGCGGTCATGATCTGAAGGTTGAAAAATATTTCAATACTCCATCAAGGTCATGTTCGACTCATATTAGGAGAAAGCCCTGTTAGGACTCCTGTGAACTGCTAAGAAGAGGATTCTCATCCTATTTAAAGGATTGAGGTGCTGTGGAGCAGTAAGATGGCATGTGCGGCGTGAGAGCACGCAGAGAGACTCAGGTAGCCGTCAAGAGAAATTTGGCAGAGCACCGAGTACGTGTAGCCTGCGAAAGAAAGAAGTAATAGGTGCACAACATCCGGCGAGAAGGCTGTGAGGGCGGAGCATCTTGTAGCTTCTGAGGGTCTTCTTGGGATTCTGAGAGAACTTTTATGAGGATAAATTCTAGTTGGGAGAGATTTATGTACGGTGAGTTGAGAGTGGATGTTCTCTTCTTGTATCTATTTTTTTTCATAGTGGAGCTTTGCATGTCCCATGGAGGCGAGTCTTTGGACTGGTCCACGTACTTAAATTTTTTTTTAATTTTATTTTCTTCCTGCCACAATAATTTAGTACTAGATCCTTAACAAGTGGTATCAGAGTAGCTGATATCCCAACACAAACTGAAAAATGGATGGCTATATACATATGCTTTGTAATAATAAGTATTTACAAGGGGTCTGCAGTATAAACATGCTCGCTTCCTACCACATAAAAATAGTCTGCCTATTTTCCATGCCCAGGACTAATAAAGTGATAGGAATCGGGGATTACGCATGTATTCCAGAAGAAAGCATCACTAAACTCTAATCCTAATTTTTATGGATTTAATTTATGTTATTTTATTTTTATTAAAAATTCTAATTTTGTTAAGACTCTATAAAAAGAGATCTATTGGGTTTCAAGTCATCTATTAGAATCCTGTTAGGTTATATTTTTGTTTCTCTATTTAAAAGCTCTACCTGTATGGAGGAAGATAGATCTGAACTATTGATTGAAAATTTGAATGAATTAAATTCTTGAATTTTATTCTTATTTTTTAATTTTTTTTCTTTTCTTCTTTTCTTTTGGTTTTGCATCAATTTGGTATCAGAGCAGAGATCCTGCAATTTTTCTTCTTGTTCAACGTTGAATTTCTCCTCGTTCTTTCTCTTTCTTTCTTCCATCGTTATTTTCCTCTTCCCCCCAATTCCTTCCTACCAATCGATAGCTTAAAATTTTTTTTTTTTTCGTCGTTTCCTTTCTTCCTTCGTTTCTCTCTCTTTCTTTTCCATGAAGAAGCCGGTCTTCCCCCCCCTCCCCGACAACCATGCCTCCTTCACTATCGATGCTGCTCCATTGCCTCTCACCATCGTCAATTGTCCGACCAATGACTGCGCAAGAGCCACCTTTGACTGCACACCACCAGTCGACGTCGCACCCTCCGATCGCTGTCTCTCCACTCGCCCCTTTCCGCCTTCGCCATCAATGCCGTCGACTATCGCCGATGCTTGCTGCCCAATCGGCGTTCCCATCGATCGACAACATCTCCATCACTGTTTCCCTCTCCGACCCGATCGAATATCCCCAGGATCTTCGATTCCTGGCAGCGAGATCGGGTGGAGCTGCACCCCATCCCGCCGCCCTCTTTCGGTCTTTCTCCCATCTCGCAGATCGATCGAGCTCCAACATCGTCGACCTCGTCGATTTGCCATCGACTCCTTCCTCCCCGTCGACCCTCTGTTCCGATCTTCCCATTGTTGGCGTTCCCTTCACTTCTGACCTCCCGCATAAGCTTCAATCGGGCAGAAGGCCCCGATCACAGGCCAATCGGACGACCACAAGCCACCGCCGGCCGACCAACTGAGCCCCTTCCCTTTGGCACCATTGACACCACCTCTTCCATCATCACTACCATCCCATAGTCGGACCACCATTGCTGTCGCCCCATCACCGCCACCCCATCGCCGGACCGTCGTCATCGCCGTCTGTCATTCTTCCGCCATGCCGTCGGCCAATCGGAGCCCGCTGCCATTGGAGCCCTAGAGACCGTAAAACAAAGGGAAAAGAAGGCTCGCGGTCTACAGCTGCCTGCTCACGCGATCTATAGACTGAGTCCACAGATAAAAAAAAATTGCTCTTCAACCTGCAAGCATTACAAGAAAAAAGGTACCATCCCTCTATTAAATTTAGATTTTTTAAAATCTTTAGGTAATTTAAAATTGCTTAGGTCCTAATTTTGTCTTTATTTTTTTATATATTTGCTATTGTTCGCATCAAATACCCACATATCTTACCATTATACGAACCAAAAACATATACATTAAGTTGGACTCTATAATTTTTACTGTGAGCATCATAATTAAAAATTTTAAATATATATAAAATTTAAATTTTTTTTCTTATCATGGCTATTGATAACTTAAAAGATGCATAAACTGTAATGAAAAAGAAACTAAAAACTGTCAAAAAAATCTAATCAACCTTCCAAGAATCTTTAAACCAGATCCGTCATTCTTTAGACCAAATTCATTCTGATATTAATGAGCTTCATGCTACCTAAGTAAATAGCCATGTAGACATGACAAATCTTATAGGTCAACAGATAGAACACCAATTATCCCTAAGAGAGTCGAGAATAGACAAACAACCTGTAAAAGATGATTTTTCTAGTATTCAACCTATTCATCGATCTTCTTCATGAAATCTTAAGCCTACTAATAGCCAAAGTCATGTCCTACATACTAGTGAGTCTTTTCAGGCACCCCCGACCTATACAACAGTCCCTCCGATTATCCACCACTCCACAAATAATTTTGAGAGTTATTATTATCCTAGGATAGATGAATATGATAGAAAAAACTATGAAGGAGAAGTAGAGCTGCTAAATCCCATATTTAGGAATCCTAGACAGTCTACTAGGTATGCACGAAATTCTAGGCACTTTAGACCCTAAGAACAATAATAGAGAGCATATCCGCATAGATATGAAAATTTAGAAGAACCATTAAGAGGGGTTAAAGTAGAAGTTGTTTCTTATGATGGTAGATTGGATCCAGAAGTCTTCCATGATTGGTTATTAGATTTAGAATTCTATTTTGAGTGGTATCACATGTCAGATGCCTCTTACATTTGCTTCACAAAAATAAAACTAATAAGATCTGCTAAGCGGTATTGGCAAATTATTGAAAGAAATTTAGAGCGGGTAGGACATCCTCCTATAGTGCTTTGGGAAGAAATGAAATTTAAACTGCTCGAGAAATATGTTTCCATATATTACAAAAGTCAATTATTAGATCAATGGTATACTCTTAGGCAGAAAAATACTAGCGTAACTGACCACATGACTCATTTTGAAGATCTACAATTGAGATGTAATATATTTGAGGATTCATGGAAACTAGTTTCTAAATTCGTTAGTGGTTTACGGAATGATCTAAAAAGAGAAGTCTCCTTATATTCATCCGATTCTATAGGAGAGGCCTATCACAAAGCATTAGAAATAGAGAAATTTTATAGAACTTCAAGTCAAAGGAGAGGAGCTACTTTTTCTACTGAATCTGGGTAGATCAGGTCTATTTCTGTTAGCCATACAAGAAATGTGTCACAAGTAGCCCCTCCCCGTCCAGAACCAAATCTCACAAATATTAGGACCAGAGAACATGTACTAAAAATATCCCAATAAGCTAGTTCGTCAAATATAGTGTCATTAGTGTCATAGAAAATGTCATATAGCTGCTAGATGTCCACGTTATACCTTGATCATAGAATCAGAATATGAAGAAGCAATTCCAGCTGAAAATATACTAGAAGATTTTAATCCTCTAAAACCAGCTAATTCTGAAGAAGAGTACGAGGAAGAATATGAAGAGTTAGGAGATCATGTTAATATTATGCATTGTATAGTCACTATTCCTGCAGCTTCTGAAGCTAGAAGATGCATCAGTATTTTTCATATATACGCATAGTGTGGGGATAAGGTGTGTAAACTAGTCATTGATGGTGGTAGTTCTATGAATGTGGTATCTAAGTTTGCCGTTAATCGATTAAAACTGAAACCTCAACCTCATCCTCATCCTTATAGAGTTGCATGGATAGACAAAATATCTCTTCCAATTAATGAATGTTGTCTAGTACTAATTAAAATGGAAGTTTATTCTGCCGAGATTATGTGTGATGTTTTACCATGAAAGTAGCTAGTATCTTATTAGGTCAACCATGGATTTATGATATAGATGCCCATAATTTTGGTAGAAAAGATACCTATATATTTACGCATAAAGATAAAAAAATTAGGTTAAATTCTGTCAAACCTAGTGAGTCCTGATCTTCTAGAAAAGATAAGAATGCATCTCAAACTCCTAAACAAAAAAACTGTCATATTTTAACTCATAAGAAATTTGAAGAAGAAAGTTCAGAGACTGGGATTATGTTAACAGTCATTCCTAAAGGTGAAATTAGATTAACCTCAGACATTCAAGATAACCCATCTTTTAAGATTGAACAATTATTAGAAGAATTTAAGAATGTGCTCTAGAAGAAATACCAGATGGTCTTCCTCCTTTACGAAAAATTTAGCATGCTATTGATTTAGTTCCAAGATCTTAAATACCTAATCTTCCATATTATAAGTTAAATCCTAAGGAACGTGAGGAAATGAGAAGACAAATAGATGATCTGCTATAAAAAGATCACATTCGTTCTAGTCTTAGTTCATGTGCCGTACCAGCCCTTTTGACACCAAAGAAAAATGGTACATGAAGAATGTGTGTAGACAGCAGAGCATTACTGTCAAGTATAGATTTTTCATTCCTAAGTTTGAAGATATGCTTGATCAGTTAGTTGGCTCTGTAATTTATTCTAAATTTGATTTACGTAGTAGATACCATCATATTAGAATTCGACCTGGAGATGAATGAAAAACTATTTTTAAAACTCAAGATGGACTTTATGAATGGTTAGTCATGCTATTTGGGTTATCCAATGCTCCTAGTATATTTATGAGATTTATGACCTAGTTATTTAGATTTTTCATTGGTAGATTTTTAGTTATCTATTTTGATGATATTTTAATCTATAGTAGGTCTAAAGAAGAACACCTAGGTCATCTTAGGAAAGTTTTTGTCATTCTTAGATCCGCTAGATTATATATTAATCTTAAAAAATGTTCATTCCTTCATAATCAAGTATTGTTTTTAGGGTATGTCGTATCTTCCTAGGATATCATGGCTGATCCTGAGAAAGTAAAAGCAATTAGAGATTAGCCTGAACCAAAATTTTTTTTTGAGGTTCGTAGTTTTCATGATCTAGCTTCTTTCTATAGACGGTTTATTAAAGAGTTTAGTACCATCATGGCCCCTATCACAAATTGCATGAAGAAAGATGAGTTTCATTAGACAACTAACGCTGCTAGAGCTTTTAATGAAATAAAGCTTAGGATGACTGAGACACCTGTACTGATATATCCTGATTTTTCTAAAATTTTTGAAGTAGCTTGTGATGCATCAGGTATAGGAATTGGAGTTCTTAGCCAGAAGAGTCATTCTATAGCCTATTTTAGTGAAAAACTTAATGAAGCTAAGCAAAAATACCCTACATATGACAGAATTTTATGCTATAGTTCAAGCTCTTAGGTATTGGCGATATTATCTTTTACCTAAAGAGTTTGTTCTATATTCTAATCACATATTCCTTAGATACATTCAATCCCAGAAGAAGCTTAGTGCTAGGCATGTTAAATGGATAGAATTTCTCAGGATTATACTTTTGTTCTCAAACATCAAGCTGGTATTGAGAATAGGACTGCTAATGCATTAAGTAGAGTAATTACTGTCTTACAATCCATAAATACCGAGGTAATTGATTTTGAGTGAGTAAAAGATGATTACCAGCATTATCCTGATTTTTCTGATATTTATCAAAATGTTAGTCAAGAAAACTATCAAGAATTTGTTGATTTTGTGATTAGAGACGGTTACTTATTTAAAGGTTGTCATCTTTGTATATCTCAGACATCTCTACGAGATTTTTTTATTTGAAAACTTCATGCAAGAGGATTAGCAGGTCATTTTGAACGAAATAAAACTGTAGTTATGGTTGAGGATAGATTTTACTGGTCATCTCTTAAAAAGAACGTAGTTAGAATTCTCTTTCATTGTCGTATGTGTCAGCTAGCCAAGACTAGAAAACAAAATACTGGATTATATACTCTATTACCGATTTCTCATTTTCTATGGAAAGATCTTAGTATGGATTTTATTTTTGGACTACCTAGATAGGTAAGGGGATATGATTCAATTTTAGTGGTTGTTGATAGATTTTCTAAAATGACATACTTTATTCCTTGTCATAAGACTTCTGATGCTTCTTCTGTTGCTAAGTTATTCTTTAGAAAAGTTATTAGACTTTATGGATTACTTACTTCACTAGTATCAGATCGTGATGTCAAATTTGTAAGTTATTTTTGGAAAATCCTATGAAAATTATTTAGGACTACTTTAAAATTTTCTTTAGCTTTTCATCCCCAAATTGATGGTTAAACAGAGGTTGTAAATAGAAGTCTTGAAAATTTACTGAGGTGTTTAGTTGGTGATAAAACTTGGGACGTGGGATTTATCATTGCCTATTGTAGAATTCGCTTACAATAACTCTGTGAATAGGTTTACTGGTAAAAGCTCTTTTGAAATTATTTATGGTTTTAATTCTTGTCAACCTATTGATCTTATTTTCTTATCTATAAATAACCGTACTTCTAAGTCTGCCACTTTTTTTGCTAAACACATTAATGAAATTCATACTTAAATTAGATAAAAGATTGCCATGAATACAGAAAAATATAAACTTGCTGCTGATGCTCATCGTAGAAAATTGGAATTTAACGAAAGTAATTTTGTTATGGTTCGTATTCGTTTTGAACGTTATCCACGAAATTTATTTAAAAAATTACATGCTCGAGCCATCGGTCCTTTTCGCATCCTTCGTAAACTTGGACCTAATGCATATTATGTAGAATTACTTTCTGATTTAAAATTATTTTATTTTCAATGTTGAGGACTTGCTACCTTATCGAGGCACATTCGAGCCTCCTACTATGCATGCAAGTGACAGCAGGGATCACATTCCTCCTCCAGTACCAGTTTTGGTTCTTCCATCACTTCCACCGACTTCAGCAGACCAAATTGAATGCATTCCTACAGATGAAATTATTTCTTCTGCTGAAGGATTTCGAAGATTTTTGATCAAATAACAAGGACGTCCAGATTTAGATGCTACTTGGATCTTTAAAGAAGAACTACAACGAATTGATCTAGATATTTTCGAACATTACATCAGTTCCTCATCAGAGTCGAGTTCTTTTCAGTCAGAAGGAAATAATAGAAATCAGGGATTACGCACATATTCCAGAAGGATGCGTCGCTAAATTCTAATCCTAATTTTTATGGACTTAATTTAGATTATTTTATTTTTATTGAAAATTCTAATTTTGTTAGGATTCTATAAAAAAAAATTTCTATTGGATTTCAAGTCATATGTTAGAATCTTATTAGATTATGTTTTTGTTTTTCTATTTAAAGGTTCCACCTGGAGAAAGGCAAATCTGAACTATTGATTGAAAATTTGAATAAATTAAATTCTTGAATTTTTTTTCTTTCTTTTCAATTTTTTTCTTCTCTTCTTTTTTTTTTGGTTTTGCATCACCAAGTGCATCTGACCTGCCCTCCATAAGGTAATACCTGCTGCACTTGCCATGTTCTAGGACTTTGTCTTTTGATGGAGTTGTCGTGGGCTAGATACTGCAGATAGTCTGAGGACCACCGCGCAGGAAGTGGTGCTATAAGGTCTCGTCACCTCCACAAACCTACTTGCCTGTTAGTTTGCGTACATTGACATCACTATTTTTTCTTTGTTGTTGTTTCCTTTTTGGAGTTTTTCTCTTTCCTAGTGCTCCAAAATCGTTTATATTTGCAATTTTGTTGTGACTCTTTTCTCTTTTGCGCCCAGCTAAATGCTTCTGTGGCTGCACGCCAGGTATGGTGTAACTCTTATAGCATTGTTTATATATTTTTGGTTTATATCTTCACAAGTGATACCCTTGTCATCTGCAATTCTTGCTTCTTTAGAAGCTCCTATAATTCCTAAGCTACATCTGATGGCCATGACCATGTATCTTGGTATGTTCAGTGTTGTTGTTTACGTTCATCCTTGCAGGGGAATTGAAACTGAGAAATTCCACAATGGTAGAAGGGATTGAAAAGAAAGATTCTTACTTGGCAATTGGTTCTTGGAATGATTTACTCGAGGTGTGGGGTCCATAAAATATGGGACTATTGCCAGCAAGGTGTAACGATCGTTCTTAACTTTTCATGCCACTGACTGCATGTTTTCTTCACACTGACTGGACTGCTACATCATGGTCAAAGATTTCCCTTTCACGGAATATCTTTCTTCCAACTAAAAATGTAAGGTGGTATTGCTGACTTGTACCATTTTTACTGTACCACTTGGTGTGATTAGAGATTCACAGGGTCTTCATAGTTGTTGGTACATTAGTATCTGTGCAATACAAGAGTTCAGCTGTAACCATAGTTTGATGTATCCAATTCTATCATGTGTTGATTATGACTTCAAATTGTAAATTAGCAGGTGTGATTTACACAGACGTGTTTGCCATGTGGAGACTGCTTCATCTGGTTCACACCGAATCCTTTTTTCTGAAAAGCATGCTATGATATGACTAAATGATCTATAAATCTTCACGACATGGCTTAATCTAAAGCATTTTCTTTTTTGTGGCTGTTGAAAAGTATCCACAGTCTGCGTCCAAGTTCTATTGGTCCTGAGTAATTACACTGTCTGACAGTATCTGGATAACATTCTAGTTGTTAGAAGTGTGCAAGGTGGGTCTAACTTTATCAATTCTGTTAATTGAGTCTTAGTATAAGGTCTGACGTTGATGAACGTGAAATGGAAGTCTATAATGGTCATTCTATTGATGCTGCACTCCATATCACTGCATATGGTTGGTGGTGGCTGGTTGAACTAGACGGGCCTTTTCCTCTGCATTGTGGTTCTATGAAATGGTGATTGAGATGGCTTTCGGTGAAGGCCCAGAGAGTTCATTCATCAACATGAAATTAGCAAATCAACAAAATTATGTGGTCTTGTTGAACTGCGTTGTTAGCCAGGAAGTTAATTAAGGCTTATTGGGAGTTAATGCAGTGAAATGGGTAACTTCAATATTGTCCTCTGGCAAAGGCAAAGATGCACCGTAAATTATTATAAGAAATGGATGTTTTCGGCTTGCAGCAGATTTAATTTCCAGCAACACTCCCACTGTAGATTCTAAAAACATCTCTCTAGGCGTGATTCGAAAATGTCCGTATAGATTGATCATTCAAAAAAAGCCGAGAAAATGTATTGGAATGGCCGTAACAACCAGCTGCTTCTTATTGGAAAAAATAATCAAACTCGTGATTGTATAGCTCGTAGCAGTCCTGCGAAATCTAATACTAGATAATCATGGGTGGTGGGGAAATGATACTATTTATTTAATATTTGCTGGTAAAATAATTTTCTTTGAATATAAATTTATTTTTAAAAATATAACTGGGGCCTTGGCTCCGATTGTCACACTTCTCCATAAGTTTTATGTTCTAAGCCGTCATAGGTTTTAACCGACGTATGGTGCATCCCCAATTATGTAGGTGTAAGTCATTATACTGCTGGTGAATCTCCCTCTCTCTCCCAGAATGAAGTTGTTTATAAAAATGAATGATAGTTTTTAACAAAATAAAAAAAAAAAAATCATGAATTCAACTAGCTTTTTTTTAATCCAATAATAATTTTGCATGCATAATAATTTTTCTTCTTGGTTATAATTAAATTCCACGTCAAGCTCCATTTTCGTGCTTGAAATTTTATCCTCATTTTTATAACCCCTATTCTACTTTCTTTTTCTTTTTGTTTTGATGGAATTGAAATGGGTGGAAGGCCGACCAAGTACCAAAATTTCCTGTATTATCAAAGAAAAAACTCTGAATATAATTCTGCTGGTTCCGATTCCTCCCTCTTGAAATTTTCAAGAGACAAAGGAGTGCTTCAACCAACCGCGCAGGTGCATTTATAAATTTTTGTTAATAAAAACATTGTGTGGAAACGCATTACGGCTACCGATCCACTCCTTTCCCCGGCATTGCAAGTGTAGTAGTGTACTTAATTTTTTAATAAAAAAACGAATTTGAGTCTTTTGCAATTTGCGGGTGAAAACATCACCCACCATCCATAGAATAAGATACCATCGATGATTAAATAGGTGATCGAACTTTTCACGGTGGATCCACACTCAAATTGGCCTTCGCGAGTCCTTCGTTGCCATTTTCACTACATGGATATCAAAAGCTATTTTCACCCAGAGGGTCTTCTCACATGCATCCAGGAACGTTCCAGATTAGCCAAGCGAGCACCCATTCTCGGTGTTAGAGAGCCCATACGCCCTTCGCGCCGCCTGTTGTTCTGCCTCGCCTACACGCGCCTGCGGTGCGATTCGGAGCCTGTCCAAGCCGAAGCCTCTCGAGTTCTTCCTCGCAGTGGCGGCGATGACGGACTTGGATCCCAGGCATTACGAGCACGTCGTAAGTCTTCTCTTTTCTCCCTTACCCCTTTCCTTTTTTTTTTTTTTTTTTTTTTTTTGTAGTTTTTGAGCCTCGAATTGGTCGGCTAGGTTTCTCTGTACTTTTTGGTGGATTGTTGTATTACAACACTCGACGATCTCTTGGAGATTGTTTGTCTTCGTAGTTCTTATCTTATGTTGTTTTATTTTATTTTTTTTTCTAGCTTGCATCTAATCGGATTTGGGTAGGCATTGAGATTAAATAGGACGATGGATTATGCTTTTTTATTACAGAGAAGGGTTTTATGGGGCTTAATTTGGTATTAAAAATGATCTTTAAATGGGGAGAGAGAGAGAGAGAGAGAGAGAGAGAGAGAGAGAGAGAGAGAGAGAGAGAATTTTAGTAGCTTGAAATGGTGTTGGTGGAGCGTGATTTTGTCAATTCGAATTTTGCTGCGAAATTATGGAAGTATTGATGGAACGTATGGTTGAATGGATAAATGGCAGTTCCAAATATGTAACTAGGTGGAGCTTTTCAATGTTAGATCACACCGAATGCCTTAATTGACAGCGTTAACATTAACATTGTTGTGTGTTGATATATTCATCTTGCACAGGTTTTCCAGCTTCTCAAAATCATTTTAAGATTTAGGATAAGCCGTGCTGCAATTTGTTCATCTGTCTGTTCTCATCTGGGCATCTGATAGAGATGATATTTGGGGTCACCTGAATTTAGTAGATAAAAGATGGGACACATTGGACTAAGCTTCTTCACTTCTGTTGAGCCTCTATCTATTATCAAATGAAATAATGGAAGGCACAGATTGATTAGTTGCGAGAAGAAACTAGATGACATTCAGCTGGGACTGAAGGGCTAAGGAAATAGAACAATTTAAGAGGTTAACAATCAAATCTATTAACCTATTACATCTGTAGCCCCCACTTCCATCTGGGATACAGCATTATCATGGATATTTGTGTATGTATTTGCTTTGTTGAATGAGTTTAGTGCTATGATTAGCGGATATATTAATTGAAGTTTTTAATTTTATAATATATGGACCTGATATCTCCATAGTTATGTTTTAGTAAATTCAACAAAGCTGGATGAGTTTCACGTTCCCAGAATGAAACTTCACACTTCTTCCTCTTGTTTTTCATGTTCTAGTAAACTCAATGGTCTTAAACTTCTGTATGGAACTCTTATGGAACACAATTTTGGTGCTGCTGTTGTGCACTGGTCATCCACCTAATCGATGATTTTAATGCATTTCTTGCACTACTTTCTATGGCTGCACTGAGAAGAGGCTTATATACCTTTCTGTCTCCTAGATTTTTATCTTCTTTTTGCAGTTCCCCTTTGCTAAATTCGGTGCAACCTCTGCAGTTGGCTGATGTTTTGCAAGATTTCTGTTGATTTAATTATCATGTAGCCTTCTTCAGTATCTTTTATTTTTAGGTTGATCATCATGCTAGCTTGTTTCTTTTGTATTTCTTCTTCTTTTTTGCTCCTTTTTGCATCTGAATAGAAGTTAGTAATTTGTCTATAGAAGCAAAAAATCTAGCTGTAAGAATGAATGTGAGCTGATGGAAGTTCTATTGTTACAGTTCACTAGGGCCGAGAAACTTGTACCTTTGGAGTGCTTTGATGAAATCAATTTTCACCAAGTTTAGAAATCTATTTGGTCATCCAAAATCCCCTGCATGACTTTGTCAGTAAGGACAATGTGGTCTTTTTCTCTTCCATCACTGAAAGTTGTGTTGATTCAGACTGATGAACTGTTGAAGATAGATTTTAGATGTAGTACAGTGGCCTTGAAATTGGCTATATAAATGAAGTTCCTAAGGAGATAGAGGGGGAGATAGCTATGTTGAATTTATCAACTGTAGCAACATGATTGCCGTAAGCACCTAGCTAGGATTGTAGAAACATAAAGTTGCTTGAGACTTGAGTAATGGTATTCTTAGCAAGTCCTTTTAAAGAAAGAATGATATCTATGTATTGGACCTGGGTTGTTACTGGGCTTAGCTACAAAATGGCAACCTCGACTTCCTCCATTGTTTCATTGGTAAAATACCATTTTCAGTTTTATAGACCTAGGGCCTGCTGTTGAACCTAGGAAGGGAAGGTATTTGGAGCTAGTAGCATTGTCTGGTCTAAGGATCCCTTCACCAGATTAATGATTTTTACTATAGCTGTGTATTTTTTATTTCACAACCGGATGAGGGTACCAATATATGATAACCCAAATGATCTTTCACATGTTTGGTGACATTTGGGCTGTATGTTATATACTTTATGTGCAAGATTTTTATTGTTTTGAGTTAGAAAAAAAAGGTTTTTCCACATCAAGCACTGTCCAGTTATCAAAATACAGCACTGTATAACAAATCCAAAAAGATATATGAGAATTGAACATTTTAGAAGGAATTGATTATTATTATTATTATTATTATTATTATTATTATTATTATTATTATTGTTATTATTATTGTTATTGTTATTGCTGTTATCAGTCATTATCATTGTTGTTATAATTTTTATTATTATTGTTGTTGTTGTTGTTGTTATTGAGGACTTGGGACTATAGTAAGGGGGAGGGCAAATACTACTGGAAAAAACTAAGGCAGAAAACCTTTTTGAGGGTTGAGAGGGCAAATACTTGATCATATTTATGCTGCTGCATCCCTCTAGCCTCTTCCTGCTCTTCCTTGTTCTCTCTATATTTATTATGTATTGGGGCATGCCTAGTATTGGCAAGGTATGCTATAATATATGTTGGGGCTTATTTGGGAGTGGTTTAATACACAAAATGTTAAACCTTGCAATCAGCAGTCATGACATGAAATAATACTAGTTGATTGTTGGTGGATAAATGCTCCTTCCAGAAAACAAAACTGGGCAGGAATATTAGGGAAAAGTGATAATGTTGAATGCATGTTCAAATGTTTCCCCTACCAGAATTCCCATATCAATAGCATGATGATTTCCATTATTTCATGTGAAATAAATTTAGTAGAATTAATTATGATAAGTCTCTCGCTAGTACATGCTAGGTAAGACTTAGTAGGGTAAAATGGAATTGTGACCAAGGTATGCCAAATTGTACTAAACCAAGTAGTGTGGGGCATACCACATCGTAATGCTACCGAACTAGTATGCGGTATGGAGGCCTTACCAGCACTCGATATGCCGAACTGACCCTATACCAAGCATACCAACATAGTAACAGGGTGGCAATAGTACGGGGCCTGATGTTGAGACGGTGTACCTTGATTGCAACTATTTATCTTCTTAGTGCTAAATTGTCATTGTTCTGATTTGAAAATCTCTCATAACAGAGTTCATGCTATCCTAAAGGTGCCTGTTCATAAACTTCTGCAGGATTCAAAAGCTAAATCTTATCATAGTCTCACACACTAGATTTTGGATTTTTTTTAGTTTTGCAAGTTTTCCTTTTTTCCTTCTACAAACTTGAATCAGAATTAATTGGTAGACAGATATCCTAAGAGTTGTTTTTTGGAGCAAAAGGTTGAGAAGATTCTAAGAATAGCAAGTATGGCAGTTTCTTGATTTCTGTATCCACAATAAAATTGTATGTCGTATTTCCCATATTCTTCAATTTCTTCCAGTCGTTACCTACCATCATCAAACGATTCCTAAACTATTTCCTTTTATGTTGAAACTCCAGGTACTGATTTTTTTCCCTTTTCATTGCTTATAGAAAGTCAATGACAGTGATGTTCGCAATATCGTCCTATCATATCTTGTGCATAACTGTTTCAACGAGACAGCAGAGACCTTTCTTGCTTGTACTGGAATGAAGCAGCCTGTAGATTATCTTGTGGACATGGACAAAAGAAAATGTAAGTGATTTGCAGTTTATTCAACACATGCTAAACTTATATTTCCTTTACCCCTCTGGGATATAGCAAAGTTAAAATTCAATATATAATTATAGTCAGAGATCAATTTCTTGTACCCATTGCCTAATCTTCATGCAGTGAAATGTGCATATTCATCTATTTAGATGGTTGAATTGTTTGGTTGCTGTTAGATGGGACATGTAATTCTTTTGGATGGTCTAAAAGAATTCACACGGTAAGCCAGCCTAGATGATAAGACGTTGTCAATAAATATAGCATTCATACTTGTATAAGATGTAACCCCACACATAGTTTAGTTTGTACCTTAACATGTTTTAAGCTAATAAGAAAAACACTTGCTCCAGGAGCAGGATTTTTTGCCAAGGAATCCCTTTAAGTGGATTCTTTTTTTCATTTGTTTATTAAACTTGGACCTTGGAAATTCTAAGGCTGCCCAATTCTTTGAAGGGATGCAGCAGCTTGAGATGTAGTTGAGTCAAGTCATTGTCATGATATAGTGATTTATTAATAAGCTTTTATTGATGCTGTTGGTTAAATTAGATGCATAAAAATGACATTGTATCGTCCAATTAACTTTCTGTATATCTGACTATACATATGCAGGTATGTGCATATATTCTTTGAAACAGTAAAATATGTAGAATGAGCCAATGTGTAAATAAATCATTCTCCTGCAAAAAGTAGCAAAACCACCCTTTTTCTGGGTATAATTTGATTTTCTGTGTATAATTTGACGTCTCACATCATAAAGTGAATCATTTTCATCTAAATAAAATGGAAGAATTTACCTTTTGCCATGTCATCTTCATACATTTGGAAAAACTTATGCATAAAAATGGTTCTTAATTAGCTTACTGTTTATCTGAATATTTCATAGGCAACAAATGTCATAACAAACAATTTTGTGCTGATATATTCTTAGATTCAGTGAAGTGTGTAGAATATGCCAATGTGCTACTAAATTATTCTCCTTCAAATAATTCAAAATGACCGTTTATTGCATAATTTGGTCTCAAATCATAAAGTGAATCAATTTCGTAAAGGTAAGATGGAAGAATTTACCTTTTTCTATTTCATCTTTATAGATTTGAGATGAGTGAAAATATAAGTATATATTGGCTTAGAGTCATAACTGGATTTTTCGGTTGTCCCTAGCAATATTCTATTTTGCGTTGGATGGAGATGTTCTCAAGGCCATAGAGCTGACAGAACAACTAGCACCGAACTTACTGGAAGATGACAAGGATTTGCATTTTGATCTGTTAAGCCTTCACTTTATTGATCTCGTCTGTTCAAGAAAATGGTAAGGGATCCATAAATTATCATTCTGAAAATGACATGCAAGACTTCTGGCTTAATTATGATTCATCTGTAAATGACAGCACAGAAGCTTTGGAGTTTGCTCAAACCAAGTTAACACCATTAGGGAGGCTGCATAAGTATGTTCAGAAATTGGAAGTATGTCTCTAAAACTAATACGCTTGTGCCAAACTACCCTAAGATATCATATCTTTCATGGTTCACTGTTGATCACAGCCATCAAGTTCTTATAAAAACAATACTTTTTGGTGATACACCAGGACCTTATGGCTCTGTTAGCTTATGAGGAGCCTAAAAAATCACCCATGTTTCATTTACTGAGCCCCGACTACCGACACAATATTGCAGACTGTCTGAATCGAGCTATCTTGGGTATGTTAACTTTATAGAAACTCTCTGTTTGCATCTCAACTAATTTATTCTCCCCTTCTCTTGATATGAAAGTGAGTATTTTATAATACTTGATCTGATGGTTAATTTCAGCACATGCTAATCTGCCTTGCTATTCTTCAATGGAAAGGCTGATACAGCAAGCAACTGTGGTTAGACAATTCCTACATCAGGAGCTCAGCAAGGTACATGATTACTTACTTTTCTTTTCTATTTATAGATGTGCTTTATGTAACCTTTTTTCCTCTAAAGTGGTTCTTTTACATAATGAAATCATTTATAGCTTATGCCTGATTTTGACTATGTCAGTTAGACACCTGCAATTTCTGACTTAAAACGTGTGATTAAGAGTAGCTTGAGTGTAACTGTAAGCCTTGCTCAAACTATTTGGGGTCAGTGCTAGAAGATACTTCTGTCTTGTTTGAACTGTTCTACAATTATAAGCTGAGAGAAGATATTGTGCTAGGTCCTTCTCAATCATTCAACTAAATTTGTAGTATAAGGTAGCTAAAGTAAAATGGAAACTTAAACACCCAAACAACACACACACGCGCACACACACACAGGGGGACAGAGAGAGAGATGATCTTTTGAAGTACAAGGGCCTAGGATGTGTCCTTACTTTTCAAACTTGTGGGTGAGCAGGATGGGCCTCCAAAATTTTCTCTGAAAGCCTTTCTGAAAAATTAAATAGAGATGGCATGCTTCGACCTGCTTACCGTGAGCATGGCTTGTTTCATTCTCCTTCAGATTGCTGTGTGCTGCCCGTGATTTTTGTACAAGGTCCAGTCATGCAGAATGTAGTTGCGATAGTTTGGCCAATGTAAATGTTATATATGGGGAAACAATCATATGCATCTCTTTTTCGGGTGTCTTGTTATGTATTTTTTTTTAAAAAAAAGAAAATCACTGGTTTAAAACCAGGCGGTTTGTTATCTGAGAGAAGTGGCTGTTGCTTGTTGAGCGCATGCTGTGAGAAGTTGGGATGTCGTGGTCTTTTCTTCTATTTATTCTAAATGTAACTCGAACTAGCATGTGAACAGAAGCAAGCAGAAGCTATTCTATCTTGCTCCACAATTGTTAGGCCTTTGCAATTTTTGATTTGTTGAGTGTCAGAGTATTAGAGGCATCTTAATGGCTTTGAGTTGCAACAACAAAAATCCTCCTGTGATCAATGATGAGTTGATTTTTCTTAATAAGTCTGGACTCCTGCAAAGTCCTCGCTGAAATGCTCTGAATTCTGCGGCAACCTGTTGGCGCACTACTTAAAGGTTGCTTGAGTTTGAGCAAGCTGTTATCAGTTCCAGCTTCAGAAATTCCCCAGTTTGACAGCGTCTTCAGCAGATTAGATAGGAAGGAAAATACTTTCAACGCCGCCGGCGATGTAGCTCCATGGACACTGTCCACGGTGATCGACTCTCGCACGGGGCCAAACAAAAAAAATTTTTCTTTTCGGGTTTCGTACTTCGATCCCGTGCGAGAGTCAATCACTGCGGGCGGTGCCCGCGGAGCTACATTTGTCAAAGAATTTCTCTAGATAGGAATGTAAATGGGCTAGCCGCAAGCCAACATCATCCACAAATTCACTGAGCCCAGCCTGAACAGATGCTTTGACGCATCTCGCCTTGATTTCCCAGCAGCATAACCGAGAGGATCCAGATGCCCTGAAAGTTAATAAACATTGAGGACTTCCAAAGCAGATGTAACCTCTTGTTTCTTAACTGTCTTTGTGATGTTTCTTCGGTGGAAAAATTAGTTCATCCGCTTATTTCTCATTCTAGCACCATGGTGCCTCAATGTTTTTTTATGCTTATTAGACGACCATGGTTTAGCCTGGTTTCCAGCTGGTTATACATGACTGGAAAAATACGGTCAGATTGAGCCAGTTTGGGATTGCTTGGATCATGTGTATATGCTGATACTTGTAGATAATTAGTTGAACATTATTTTATAAACAATTAACTTCTAGAAACTAATCTCCATAGCACATGTGGTTGCTAGGAGTTGCAACAGCCACTACTATTTTCATTTCATTTTGTCAACATTTTATTCAACTACGGTACGTTTACCGGGATAACAACATAGGAGGTCATAATATCGTTATTTGGAGCACGCGGATCAAAGGAAGTTCCTCCCAACACACAATCCACTTCAACTGTTTTATTAGACGACCACAAGATCAGTGAGATACGAGTTTCTTGCGTCCTTATTTACGTAAGCACACAAGTCAGAGGGTTAACTTCAATTTTTCGGCCTACAACATCAAGTTGGCACTATGTTAACTCCTTTCGGCCTACAACATCAAGTTGGCACTATGTTAACTCCAATTGCATGAAGGACATCTCCTGAGCGTCCAAAGAAGTCCACAATTTTACCGTTCGCCACAGGAACAGAAAAAGGAGTTTCTACCTCTGGAACATGTGGTACATTTGTGTCAAGATTGGTGCGAAAGTTGAGTGACCTTATGAAGCCATGACGATTTGAAGAGCCTGATATCTCGATAAAATATTCTCCTGGGCGAAGTTCCTTCTGCAAAAAATGAAAAATAACAGTAGATTTAAGAAAATTAAATAAACAAAAAATTATCATCAGGAGCAGCTGAATAGGAATGCTTAACTAGATGATCAATCACATATCCACATATTATTCAAAGCCTATTACATGGAAAGACTATGTCGATGCCTAAATTCCTAAACTTTACATGCCCAAAAGCTTACATACTTCAGACTCCCGATTTCAGTTCTGTAGTTAAAAATGTAATAAATCAGCCTTGCAACCATGCACTATAGTTCGGGTGCGTTATATTCTAAGGGATCGAAAGTAAAGTTTGCCGACAATTAGGTAGGAGTTGGTGCTTCAATAGTCCGTCCATTAGTCTGATCAAGTGTTCGATTTTAAAACGTTCATTTTTTATTATCGTTTATGAAAGCATGGATCGCATGACGATTTTACCGTGTATTTGCGAGTTTTTCGAACCCAAAGAAAAAGAGTTTAATATGCCTGCAGGCCCTGCTCACCACCAAACCGACGGGTTTCAATGCGCCCATTAATCAGGTACGTAATTATCATAGCATCAACAGCAATTCCAGAGCGGATTTTGATCTGCAGCAGCTGATCAGCAGCCTCCGTATCGAACATATCACCTCCTCTCCCATCAAAAGGTCCCACTTTAGCGACTTTGGCCTGCGACCAAGTTCAAGACCGTACGATCAGAAATGGATTGCCAGTGATACATCCATAACCATTTGCTAGCTGTCCTGCGGCAAACTTCCGAAGATACTGCCGACTTCGATGGACATGGAGAAGGGGATGCTGATATATACAAGGAGAGAGAAAGGTGGATCAGAAGGAGCTGCACTGGTTGGGGCAAAGTGTTTCTTTGGGAATATCAGGTGGATGGAATTGATTTGACATACCTAGCTCTTAAATTTGCACTACTAGGACCCTGGAAACAATCGTAATTAATTATATGGAAAGACTTGGAGCTTGCTCAAACGAATATTATATCCACTCTTTCTTGTTGGTCTATTCTCTTCAAAGGCTCCGAGCTTGCTGGTTTTGATTCTACTGTTGCTTCGCTCGAACGAAATCTCTCACACCCTTCGTGAAGCCAATCCGCCGGCGGATCATCTCGCAGGTCTTCTTTATGATCACGAATTTGCTTCAACATCCCTGCTTCCATCCGTTCTCGCTGATTTTGTTGGCACTTTGTTTCTTAGGTGCTAGTTTATTTTAAGCATCTTTTTGTTTCTTCGAGCTTTGTTCCTCTCATTTAAAAAAAAAAAAAAAAATCCAGCCTTCAAACGAAAATCTCAATGGCTTTTATGAGGTGGGCCGGGGTAAAAGTAAAACGGGCCATCAGGTGTAAATCAAAAAAGAGAGAGAAAATTATAGCAGTTAGTAACGTAAGTACCAACTTTCTTAACACTAATTATATAAAGTTAGAAAAAATATGCATTCAAGTAAACGCAAAAAGCTTCACATGTCTAACTATTCTCAGCCATGTTTCCTTACCTATTAATCATAGATTATGTTGGTGCAGAATCTAATCGATACCGAAATGAGTTAGAGTGGAGGAGGACGAGATCACTGTCGGAGACCTACAAAATAAAGTTCCATCTGGAGTCGATAGTGGTGGCTCCGACGGGATCCTACACGATCAAATCAGCTCTTTTGGTCAATAGAAATGGCGTGCTCAGACGAAAGTTTGGCAGAGTTTTTGGAAAGGAGAAGAGAGCTTAGAGCTTCGAGAAAATGTATAAAGAGGGTCTCTTTTTATAGACGGAGCTTGATTGATGGTGACAACTGCAGCTATCTGGTAACGGGCCGCTTGAGGCCTGACGGAGCTCGGTATGGAGGAAAAGATGTCGTCAGACTGATAGTGACAGCCATGTCGTCCGGTCGTGGGCCGTATGGGATTTGCTACGAAGAGAGAGGTGTCACCAGATCGATAGTAGCAGTTATATCATTCGATTGTGGGCCGCATGAGGTCCGTTACGGAGAGAGTGATGTCGTCAGATCGATAATGGCAGCCATACCGTCTGGTGAAAGCATGCGTTTGGGGTCCAACTGAGCTAGAGAAGTCCGACTGTAAGAGTAATCCGAAAGAAGGTCGGCTCCTGTAGAAATCCGACTGAAGGAGAAGTCCGAAAGAAGTTCAGCTCCTGTGGAAATCCGACTGAGAGAGAATTTTAGAAGAAGTTTGGCTCCTGGAGGAATCCGACTGCAGGAGCAATTTGGAAGAAGTTCGATTTTTGGAGGAGTCTGGCTGAAGAAAAATTTTGGAAGGAGTTCGGCTCCCGTAGAAGTCCGACTGTAAGAGGATCTGGAGGGAGTT
The DNA here is from genome assembly GCA_006176705.1 of Cocos nucifera. Taxonomy (NCBI): domain Eukaryota; kingdom Viridiplantae; phylum Streptophyta; class Magnoliopsida; order Arecales; family Arecaceae; genus Cocos; species Cocos nucifera. Next base: position 1,711,594 of record QRFJ01000031.1, on the reverse strand, counting down.
CGGCTCTCGCAGAAGTCCGACTGAAGGAAAAGCTTGGAGGAAGTTTGGCTCCCATAGGCATCCGACCGAAGGAGGAGTGCGGAGGAAGTTCGACTCCTGCAGAAGTCCGATCGAAGGAAAAGCTCAGAGAAAGTTCGGCTCCCGTAGGCGTCCGACTGAAGGAGGAGTGTGGAGGAAGTTCGGCTCCCATAGGAGTCCGACTGCAAGAGCAATCCGGAAGGACTTCGGCTTCTATAGAAGTTCGGTTGAAGGAGATGTCTGAAAAGAGTCCGGCTCATGGAGAAGTCCGGCTCCTAGAGAGTTTGACAGAAATTCAGTTATTAGGGAAGTTCGACTGGAGCTTGATTGCTGAGGAGTTCGACCGACTGAAGGGATTCGATTGGGACTCGATTATTGAGAAGTTCGACCGACTGAAGGGATTCCGCTGGAGCTCGACCGCTGAAAAGTTTGGTCGACTGAAGGAGTTCGGCTAAGGTTTGGCCGCTGAAGCTCTTCCATGATTATCGATTGCATTGGGCTAAGCATCAGACTGGGCTTCGGCAACAGTAAGGTTTATCCTCAATAATAGTCTCCTCCACTCTCGAGTTCGAAATTTGAAGGGAGTACAAGAAGACGACTGTCAAAGTCCTTTTTCAGGCTCTGCATCCGTTGAAGTTGAAGCTCGAAGGAGATCTTATCTCCAGCCAAGATTGTTGTTGAAGTTGAGGCTCGAGGGGATCCCGTCTCTAGCTGAGGTCTAGGGAGATCTTGTCTTTTGTTGACGTTGCGATTGAAGCTTGTAGGAGATCTTATCTCCAGTCAAGGTTGAAGGAGGTCTTCTCTTCTATTGATGTGAACTTTGAAACTCGAGAGAGATTTTATCTTCAGTCGAGGTTGAAGTTGTGGTTGAAGCTCGGGGGAGATCTTATCTCCAGCTAAGGCTAAAGTTGAAGTTGAGGATCGGGGGAGATCTCATCTCCAATCGAGGTTGAAGTTGAAGTTGAGGTTCGGGGGAGATCTCATCTCCAACCGAGGTTGAAGGAGATCTCATCTTCTATTAATGTAGTCTTTGAAATTTGAAAGAGATCTTATCTCCAACTGAGGTCAAAGAAGGTCTTATCTCCTGTTGGCGTAGGCTCTGAGGCTCGGGGGAGATCTTATCTCCAGTAGCCGAGGTCGAAGGTTAAGCTTGGGAGAGATCTTGTCTCCAGCGATCGAGGTTAAAGGAGATCTTATCTCCTATTGGCATAAAAGCTCGGGAGAGATCTTATCTCCAGCGGTCGAGGTTGAAGGTGGAACTCGTCTTCTATTGACGTAGACTTTGAAGCTTGGGAGAGATCCTATCTCTGACCGAGGTTGAGGGAGATCTTATCTACTATTGACGTAGACTCTGAAGCTTGGGAAAGATCCTATCTCTGATCGAGGTTAAGGAAGATCTTATCTCCTATTGACGTAGACTCTAAAGCTCGGGAGAGATCTTATCTTTGACCGAGGTTGAGAGAGATCTTATCTCCTATTGATGAGACTCTGAGGCTTGGGAGAGATCTTATCGCTGACCGAGGTTGAAGGAGATCTTATCTCCTATTGACATAGATGGGATCTTATCTCTAGTCGAGGTTGAGGAAGATCTTATCTCCTGTTGATGTAGACTCTGAAGCTTGGAAGAGATCTTATCTCTAGTCGAGGTTGAAGGTGGAGCTCGAGAGAGATCTTATCTCCAGCAATCAAGGTTGAAGGTGGAGCTCGGGGAAGATCTTATCTCCAACAATCGAGGTTGAAGGAGATCTTATCTTCTGTTGACGTAGACTTTGAAGCTCGAAAGAGATCTTATCTCTAGCTGAGATTGAAGGAGATCTTATCTCCTATTAACGTAAACTCTGAAGCTCGAGAGAGATCTTATCTCTAATCAAGGTTGAGAAATATCTTATCTCCTATTTATGTAAACTCTGAAGCTTGGGAGAGATCTTATCTCTAGCTGAAGTTGAAGGTGGAGCTCGGGGGAGATCTTATCTCCAACAGTCGGGGTTGAAGGAGATCTTATCTTCTATTGACGTAGACTTTGAAGCTTGGGAGAGATCTTATCTCTAGCCAAGGTTGAAGGTGGAGCTTGGAGGAGATCTTATCTCCAGTAGTCGAGGTTGAAGGAGATCTTATCTCCTATTGATGTAGACTTTGAAGCTCAGAAGAGATCCTATCTCTAGTCGAGGTTGAAGAAGATCTTATCTCCTATTGACGTAGACTCTTGAAGCTCGGAAGAGATCTTATTTCTAGCCGAGGTTGAGGAAGATCTTATCTCCTATTGACGTAGACTCTGAAGCTCAGGATAGATCTTATCTCTAGCTGAGGTTAAAGGTGGAGCTTGGAGAAAATCTTATCTCCAGCAGTCGAGGTTGAAGAAGATCTTATTTTCTATTGACGTAGACTTTGAAGCTTGAGAGAGATCTTATCTCTAACCGAGGTTGAAGGAGATCTTATCTCCTATTGACGTAGACTCTAAAGTTTAGAAGAGATCTTATCTCTGGCCGAGATTAAGAAAGATCTTATCTCCTATTGACGTAGACTCTAAAGCTCGAAAAAGATCTTATCTCTAGTCGAGGTTGAAGGTGGAGCTCAGAGGAGATCTTATCTCTAGCAGCCAAGGTTGAAGGAGATCTTATCTCCTGTTGAGGTAGACTTTGAAGCTCGGAAGAGATCTTATCTCTAGCCGAGGTTGAAGAAGATCTTATCTTCTATTGACGTAGACTCTGAAGCTCGAAAGAGATTTTATCTTTGGCCAAGGTTGAGGGAGATCTTATCTTTTATTGACGTAGACTCTGAAGCTTGGGAGAGATCTTATCTCTAGCTGAGATTGAAAATGGAGCTCGGAGGAGATCTTATTTCCAGCAGCCGAGGTTGAAGAAAATCTTATCTTCTATTGATGTAGACTTTAAAGCTCGGAAAAGATCTTATCTCTAGTCGAGGTTGAAGATGAAGCTCAGAGAAGATCTTATCTCCAACAGCCGAGGTTGAAGGAGATCTTATCTCCTATTGACGTAGATTTTGAAGCTCGAAAGAGATCTTATCTCTAGTCGAGGTTGAAGGTGAAGCTTGGAGGAGATATTATCTCCAGCAGTCGAGGTTGAAGGAGATCTTATTTCTTGTTGACGTAAACTTTGAAGCTCGAAAGAGATCTTATCTCTAGTTGAGGTTAAAGGTGAAGCTCGGAAGAGATCTTATCTTCAGCAGTCGAGGTTGAAGGAGATCTTATCTCCTATTAACGTAGACTTTGAAGCTCGAGAGAGATCTTATCCTAACAGAGGTTGAAGGACTTTGACTTGCTCATGTTAGGATGAGGTTCTCCTCCTGTTTCTAACACAGCCACTATTGACTGCTTCTTTCCTATCATCACATAATTTTTGCACTAAGAAATAATATTATCGAAATGGATGAATTTTATGAAGAAAAATTACTGACAGCACATCCTCAGATTCTCTATATTTTAGGATCATGCAAGCATTGTTCCTCTGAGTTCTTTCAGATGATAAGTTTCGGATCGGACGACCTCCTCTATCTCATGCTGGCCTTCTCACTTTGGAGCAAGCTTCTCTTGGCTTTGAGGCTAGGAGATGATGGCTTGCTGAAGTACCAAGCCCCTTCCAGAGGTAGCGTTGATGATGCCGGGAGGCAGCCAACCTCTTTATTATTTTTCTATCATGGGTGGTTCTGGCTATAGCAGCATCCTTGGCTGATCTTTTTCCACTTTAGGCTGGTGTCTAAGGAATCGACCCAGCTGACCTCTTCTGATGAGCTCCTCGATTTCGTCTCGAAGCTGAACATAATCTTCAGTATCGTGATCATGGTTATGATGGTAGAGACAGTACTTGCTTCGATCGTGCTTATTTGGAGGAGATCGTAATTCTACTGATCTTGATAGTTGATTTTTGATTTTCATCAGAACTTGAATTTTAGGAGCATTAAGGGGGGCGTAGTTGCGAAACCTTCTAGGGGAAGGATTTTTTCACACCCTTCTATCAGAGCTTCTTTGTTGATGAACTCGAAGAGGAGTTTGGGCTCGCTTGTGCTCTAGGGGAGTCCATGAGCACGACCGAACTTCATTCGGCCCTCCATCGACGGTGGGTCTATTAGACTCGTCCGTCCGTCGCTCTCCTATGGCTTCTTCATCCTTCAACTTGAAGGCTTCTTCCGTAAGGACGTCTCGACCCGAGCTAGCAGATCGATAAAGTTCTTGGGTACTTCTTCTCCAAGAAGAATAGCAAGTAATTCTTCTGAAGGTTGCCTTGAGTGCGGCCATTGCAACAGACTGATTCAGATCCCGAACTTCCTATGCCGCAGCATTAAATCGGATGACATAAGCTCGGACGGATTCTCCCTCCTTTCGCTTGACATTGATCAGAAAATCTGAACCTCAGTGCGGACGTCGGCTATTGACGAAGTGAGCCATGAACTGATGGCTCATCTGATCAAAAGAGAAGATCATACCTGACTTCAATATCGAGTACCAATTTTTTACTGCTTCCTTTAAGATAGATGAAAAAGCTCGATATAATATGACATATGGTGCACCATGGAGTAGCATCATGATTTGAAAGACCTTTAGATGATCAACCAGATCAGAGATTCCTCGTAGCTTTCAAATCGAAGGAGCTTGAATTTCGGTGGAACGGACTCATGCATAATTCGGGGAGAGAAAGGAGGATTGGTGCAGACGTCGTCATGGTGAGTTGGGGTGACGTGATCGAGCTCCTCAATCTACCAATCCATCTTCCATAGCTTGTGATTGAGGACGTTGTCTCGATCACAGACCTTGGAGGTCTTCCAACTACAGATGAAAAAGATCTCCTCAAGAGAAGAACCATGGTCTGAACTTGAATCCTCTGCTCTCTGTTTTTTCTTCCCAGCGGTAACGAGCATGCTAGCCCAAATGCTCTTCCTCGGAATCGATTTCTGACATCCTGATGGCGGGTTTTCTGATGGAGTCGCTATCGGGGGCTGCCGCGTGGCCTGCACTATCTCAATGAAGCCCTAAATCCACTGCATTAGTAGGTTAAACTGCTTCAGATCTATCACGACCATCGATGGAGGTGGAGGTTGAAGTGCCGATGATGGAGTAGGAGTGGATGGATCTGGCTCAGATCTGACGACGGACACAGCAGATCTTCGGGTAGTTGCCTTCTTTTGAGATATTTCTTGAGATTGAGAAAGAGGGTGGAGACGAATCTTGGAGAAGAAGGTCGGTAGGATCGGTTGAGCACTTCTTTAAGAATAAGGGTACCTCAGAGACAAAGTTCCTTCCTTCAATGCCAATTCTATTGGTGCAGAATCTGATCGACGTCGGAATGAGCTAGAGTGGAGGAGGACGAGGTCGCTGTCAGGGACCTATAAAATAAAGTTTCGTTCGGAGTCGATGGTGGTGGCTCTGGTGGAATCCTCCGACGATCAAGTCAGCTCTTCTAGCCAACAAAAATGGAGTGCTCATGCGAGATTTTGACAGAGTTTTTGGGAAGAAGAAGAGAGCTTAAAGCTTTAAGAAAATATATCTAGAGGGTCCCATTTTATAGGCGGAGCTTGATTGATGGTGATGGCTACAGCTGTTTGGCAGTAGGCCGCTCGAGGCCTGATGAAGTTCGGTATAGAAGGGAAGATGTCGTCAGACTAATAGTGACAGCTATGTCGTCCGATCGTGGGCCGCATGAGATTTACTACGGAGAGAGAGGTATTGTCAGACTAGTAGTGATGGCCATATCGTCCGATTGTGGGCCGAATATGGTCCGTTAAGGAGAGAGCAATGTCGTCAGACCGATAATGGTAGCCATGCCATCTGATGGAAGCATGCATTTGGGGTCCGACTAAGCTAGAGAAGTCCGACTGTAAGAGTAATCCGAAAGGGGGTCGGCTCCTATAGAAATCCGACTGAAGAAGAAGTCCAAAAGGAGTTCGACTTCTGTAGAAATCTAACTGAGGAAGAATCTTAGAAGGAGTTCGGCTCCTGGAGGAATCCGACTGTAGGAGCAATCTGGAAGGAATCTGATTGAAGGAGAATTCTAGGAGGAGTTTGGCTTCCGTAGAAGTCCGACTGCAAGAGGATCCAAAGGGAGCTCGGCTCCCACAGAAGCTCGATCGAAGAAAAAGCTTGGAGGAAGTTCGGCTCCCGTAGGCGTTCGACTGAAGGATGAGTGCGGAGAAAGTTTGGCTCTTGCAGAAGTCCGACCAAAGAAAAAGCTCGGAGGAAGTTCGGCTCCCGTAAGCATCCGACTGAAGGAGGAGTGTGGAGGGAGTTCGGTTTCCATAGGATTCCGACTGCAGGAGTAATCCGAAAGGACTTCGGCTTCTGTAGAAGTTCGATCGAAGGAGATTTCTGGGAAGAGTCCGGCTCATAGAGAAGTTCGACTCCTGGGAAGTTTGGCAGGAATTCGGCCGTTGGGAGAGTTTGACTGGGGCTTGGCCGCTGAGGAGTTTGGCCGGCTGAAGAGATTCGACTGAAATTCGGTCGCTGAGAAGTTCGGCCGGCTGAAGAGGTTCGGTTAGAGCTCGATCGTTGGAGAGTTCGGCCGACTGAAGGGGTTCTGCTGGGGCTTGATCACTGAAAAGTTCGTCCGACTGAAGGAATTCGGCTAAGGTTTGACCGCTGAAGCTCTTCCATAATTACCGATTGCATTGGACTAAGCATCAGACTGGACTTCGACAGAAATAGAATTTATCCCCAATAGATTGCATGTTGACCTTGATCTCTCTCATGCATCTTGTAGAAAGAGAAGCGATCATGAGAAGCCTCAGATAAGTATGTGTGAGAAAGATGGTCTTCTGAGGTACTTGGGTCTTCCTTTTTTTTTCTTTTTTTTTGGAACTTGTGGATGAGAAGGATGGGCCTCCACAATTTTAGCCTCTATGAAAAATTAGAAAGAGATGGGATGCGTAGACCTGGTTATCGTCAGCATGGCTTGGTTCATTCTCCTTCGGATTACTGTCTGCAGCCTATGGTTCGTTTCATGCAGAACGTAGCTGCAAGCGTGGCCAATGTAGATTTCATATGTTGAGAAACAATCATATTCGTCTCTTCTTCAGGTTTCCGGTTAAAAAACTCATTGGCTAAAAGCCAAGTAGTTTCTGGTCTGACAGAAGTGGCTGTTGCTTGTCGAGTGCATGCGCTGAGAGGTTGGGATGTCGAACTAGCACATGAAGAGAAGCAAGCATGCAGAAGCCATTCCATCTTGCTCCACAATTATTAGGCCTCTGCAATATTTGTTTTGATGAATTTCAAAGTATCAGGTACGTCTTCATGGCTAGCTTTTAGATGACATCAACAAAAAAATCTCCCATGATCGATGATGAGTTGATTTTTCTGAATAAATCTGGACTTTTGCACGGCCCTTACCAAAGTGCTCTGAAGGCTGCTGCAGCATGTCAGCGGACTGGATGAAGGGCAGCCTGAGTTCGCGCTCGCCGTCATCAGTTCCAGCTTCAGAAATTTCCACTTTACTAGCAACTTAAATGGGCCGGGTCCAAGCTGACATCATCCATAATTTCAATGGGTCCAGCCTGGTGTCCCGGTCTGAATAGTATAAAATTGGGCGTCTACGCTGGCTCCTTTGCAGCCGTCTATCAAACAGATGTATGCTTACAAGAGTCCTATTTTGTTCTTCAGATTTCTTGATAACCGAGAGGGGATCAAGATTGCCCGGAGAGATGTTAACAAAGACTGTGGATTCAAATGCGGATATAATCTCTGCTTTAAACTGTCTTTGGGATGTCTCTTCAACAAAATTAGTTTATCTAGCACCACAATGCTTTGTCTATTCTTGCTAGATGACCATGGTTTATCAACTAATTCAGCTGATGTATGAATGATTATTTGATGGATAGATGTTATGCACCGAATGAAGTGGTCGACGAGCAGGATGAATGGGCATTGTTTCATGATAGTTTATGTTTGACGGCCGGTGGGTAAGGTTTGGTTATCAAGGTTAATGACGGACCTGAGTGTGTTTAGAAGGAGAGGTGAGGGGTAGAAGGCAGAAAGGCCCCGATAAGATATGCTCCAATTGGAGCTTCGACAGGCGATAAACCTATATGTCACCGCAGCAGCTTTCATCAGTGACCGGGAGCGAAGGCTTGACTCGGTCCTAGACTGGGGCCCACTACAGGTGGGTGACTTCCGCTGATTCGCCCCTTTCCAGTCGCACGGAGCCAGAAAAAATAAAATCCAACCGGCCATGCGCGGATGCGTTCAGTTAGTCGCGCGCGTTCACACTGCGATTTGGACCACCCCTATTGTACGTACGTGTTGCACATGCACTCCTATGACTCTATAAATACCCCGTATCCCTTCAGTCGCTCGTCCATCGAAATCAAGGAGGTAAAGGAAACCATTTGTAGTTCGCACAACTTCGCAATGGTGGGGTTCAAGATCTTAGGGTGGAACTAATTTATTTCATCAGCGGTAGTTCATTTTATATTAAAGCTAATATGTGATCTACTGCTACAGGCTAGCAGAGTGGATGGTGCTAATATGTTGGGGCCGGGGGGAGGAGATGGTGGGACTGCATGGTCGTTTGAGAATGCTCTGGCGATCACCAAAATCAAAATTAGCGTGGGGGGGTGTCGTTGATTCAATTACCTTCCAGTACATGGATGGCGAGACAGCCCGCTGGTCCCCTAGGTACGGAGGTACTACTTACACTAAGATGGTCTTTTCCGTCCGATTAAATTTAATTTTTCTGTGGTAAAAATTAGTTCCTTACTAATTTTTTGGACACTCATGTGACAACTCTGCGTGTTAATTAATTTGCAGGCCTCCGTAATAGATATGGCAGTCAATATCAACAAGGCTTGCCACTGTATCAATGATCTAACAGAGGAATAAATAGATATAATGAAAGCAAACACTTGGTCGAACAATCTTATTATTAAATTCATCCTTTAAATTACTTATCAATGAACATGGGCGTATACCTTTTGGTAGAAGGGAAGAAAAACCAGAGGATTGATATTGGTTGAGCAAGCATTGTTGTTTTTGGAGCCGTAGTAATCTGTGAACTGAATGCTATATGTTTTTGTTTATACTTTTAAACGGTGCATTGCACCAAGGATCGTCAACAGTTGGGTAATGCCTCTGATTGCAACAAATTAAACCTGCTTTGGCAGCGCGTATAATTAAAGTATTAGACTTCACATGGTGGACCTCCTCGGAATCTAATAATACGTGCTGGACATGAATGCACAGTTAAATATTCTTGGACCCAAAAATGATTGTGTTTTCGTCCACATGAGCTTTATGTTCGTCATGGCATGTGAAAATTTTATCATCTTATTATTATTACTATTATCATTATCATCATTGTAATCATTATTATTATTTCTTTTACAGATTGAGCTTGGACCAGTCGAGATCATCTCCATGGAGGGCTATTATGGTGCATACTTTGGAATGATAATTATATACTCAATCACTTTTGTTACTACCATTGGCAAGTATGGCCCTTGGTGCCAAGGGAAAGGAACTCAATTTTCTATTCCGAAAGGTACAGGTTGGATCAGCGGTTTCCATGGACGCTCGGGTACCCTACTTGATGCAATTGCCGTGTACAAGAAAACATCTTTTGAGGTAAAAAAAAATCTTTTAGTTTGCATTTGATGATTAGATGATTAAAATCCTGAAATAAATCTAACAATAAGGCCCATTATATACATATGTTTGCCTTACAAATATGTTTTCATGGAAAAATTATTAAGCTAATTAGGTATGCTAATTGGCACCCCTCTTTTCACCACATGAGCTGGAAAAAACTTGTGAATTACACTTGAAAGATAGCATTCCCCCTTTATTTTCTTAAAATAATTAATTATTTATTTCCATGAGACAGGAAACTAATTGTTGGATAACAAGTAGTGCATTTCATCAAATTATTTACTTGAAGCTTCATTAATCAGGTTGATGAAGTTGACGAGGTTCAAAGTTATAGTTTAACTTAGATAGGTCTCCGTCGCAATTGGGTAATACATAGACTTAGTTAATGATTAGCAATTAGTTTGTACATATGGTTGATGCTATATTGGTCTAAAAGATTGAGTTTTGCATAAGCAAGTGAACTTTTTTTAAGAAAAGATTAGCTCATTTTAGCTCTTTCTCAGGGAAAATTAGTTCTTTATTCTTTTATAATGGAAGCAGTCCTGTAGTTAATGATTGTTCGTGTGTGTGTGTGTGTATTTGATGAAAATGGAAGAAGCCTCAGGCTTGCACCAGAATTTATTATGAACTTAGTTAATTACATAAGAAGCCGGGAATTCGCAAAAGCAAGTTCAGAACCCCAACACAACTTATAGAACTGGAAGCAGAGGAACATGATAGTAACAATAACAGTGGAGTGGTGAACAATATTCATCTTTACAAATAAGAGAGAGATAGAAGTCTTCAACCTAGTTCTAGATGGTCTTCTTCTTGGGTCTGCTTAGACAGGCAACTCCAGGATCGAGATGATGGCATAGCTCGTAAAAAGGTACAGAAGAAAGAGCACTTCTTCCCCAATTCTTGTTGACGATCTTTTGTAAAAACCACAGAACCTAGGTGCCCTGTAATAAAGTCGAAACATTTCTCATCTTGTCCCAAATCATTCCAAAAGAAGGTAGTGATTTGTGATTACATAAGAAAAACCATTCATTGAACAAGGTGAGTCCTTTCATAGCAGTGGAGCGGATCGATGAACTTCTGTTCAGAAAAATTCTTTAGTTCCTTTCGTTCCAGCAGACCCAGATGAAGGCGGAGTAGAGCATCGATCAAAATAATTGGCTGCAAAGATTTTGAGAAAAAAACAGGTTGAGAATAAATGATCACCTAACTCTTCTCCATGCCCAAAAAGCGCACATCCACCCAGATTTTTTCCGGTCTTCTTTCGAAGAAGTCCACTAGTATTGAAATTTTTCTTCCAACACAGTCAAAGAAAGCACTTTTACTTTGAGTGGCACGCAAAGATCCCAAAGGGAGTTTGCGGACCTACATTTGATGACTCTAGTATTAATGAAGTTATACAAAGCAGTAGTGAAGGATCCTTTTGATTCCAACTTCCATACCACTTTATCTCTATATTGAAGAGGTGAAACTTGAGCAAGTACTCGATGTAAGTTGTCCAATTCCTACGGAGCATCCAGATTGCTAGCTCTTGGCTTTTTAATTCTCTATATTGAAGAATTAGAATTATAGAATTCAGCAACGGTTTCCTTCTTTTTCCGACTTCTTGTATAGAGTAAGGGGAAGATTGCTTGGAGTGGTGCATCGCAGATCCAATTTTCCTTCTAAAAAAGAGTATTTCAACCATCGCCTAACTGAATTTTAATTCTGTTCCAAAAGCTGGGCGGTGAATTTACAATATCCTACCATAACGGTGAACTCCTTCTATTTGGCTTCAAGTTTCTGGTTAATTCAACTTTTTTATGATAGGCTAACATGATTGTTCATATATTGCGAATGGATGTCTGGTGCAGTATGGAGTTGCTAAGGTGGGCCCATGGGGTGAATTAAAACCAGAAAATTTACGGGATATCGAGGGCATCCCCACGCGACTTACCAAAATCATAATTCATTATGTCGGATGTATCGAGTCGATTAACTTCCAGTACGTGGCCGATGGGGTGGCCAAATGGTCTTCCTTCTGGGGCAGTGAATTCGGATCCAAAGCTGAGGTATGGATTGCAAACTTTCCTCCCCTCCCTTTTCTTTTGCTGCATATAATTTTCATCAAAAAATATACTTATACCTTTGTTAGTTTTTTTAACATATTTTCTGCGAAGGCTTTTTTTTTTTTTTAGTGTAATGGAGGCATTGCCACCCATTTTATTAATTTTGTATGAAGATTTAGTATTAGTTATTAGCTAAAAGGAGTTTTATTTATTTATTTTTCTTTTTGGGTCTAGTAATTTGTTTTTTTTTTTTTTTTCTTTTTTCTGGCTTAGTAGTCTGTCTTTAAACAACATTTCAGCTCGTAAAGAATTGGTCTAGATCTGACTTGAAGTTTATCTTTTTGTTTTGAAGATTGATCTTGGAAGCAATCATTACCTTACAAATATATCCGGCTACCATGGCGATTATTTTGGCTACATTGTCATAAGGTCTCTTACATTTGTGAGCACAAAGGGCACCCATGGGCCATACGGTCCGGAGGAAGGAACCGCTTTCTCCCTTCCTGGAAAAGCTGGGAGAGTTGTTGGCTTCTTCGGACGGGCAGGTCGATGGCTTGATGCTCTTGGGTTCTACTTGAAGCCTACTTCGATCTAGTTATTCCACATAAGCTATGGATGTCAACATATGGTCGTATTGTAATGGAGATGCTATCTCCAGGCTCTGTTTGTTGTTGTCTTGTTGATCTGTGCTACCAACCATGAATGCTTGCTCATGATATATCCCTTTGTAATAAATGGAGATGTTAAGAACTGATCTCTTTGTTATTATCCTATTAATTTCCATTCGTAGGGATTGCAGGGGTATGGACAAAAGATAGAGGCATCATTTGGATTTTTAATTCCTGGTGCAATGAAAGTCTTCTATAATACTATATGTTTATCGGTCCAGATCCGGGTTGCGTTTTTTAAACCCGAAATACTTTAGTTTGAATTCGGGCACCGATCGCATGGAGGCTCATACTGGAACAAGGAACAAACAAATGACTCTACCCGGCTGTTGACGCAGAAACTTATCGTCACCGGAGTTGAGGCCGAAGAGGCTGCCGCCGGGGACCTGCAAAACAAAGTCTCGCTCGGAACCGGTGGGGATGGCTCCGGAAGATCCTCCGATGCTCAAGTTAGTTCCTGTCAACAGGAATGGAGTGCTCGACAGAATATGGAGGAGAAGAAAAGAATTTTCAGAACCTGTCGTAAAGATATCCGGAGGGTCCTTTTTATAGAGGGAGTTTATTGTAACCGTCCTGCCAGTCGTTATTGTCGATCGTTATTGCTGAAAAATGCCGATCGTTATTGTCGATCGTTATTACTGATAAATGCCGATCGTTATTCCTGATAAATGCCGATCGTTATTACTGTTGTGTAACCGTAGCGAGATTGCCTGCAGGAATCCATCATAAGGAGTTCGGTCATTGAGAAGCTCGTCCAATGAAGAAGTCTATAGGGAGTCCGGCTTCCGTAGAAACTCGGCCCGAGAGGAGGTTTTGGGGAAGTTCGGCTCCCGCAAGGGTCTGGCTGAAGCCCGGTCGCTGGGAGTCCGAAGGAGTTCGGCTCGGAGCCTGGGCGCTAGGGAGTTCGGCCGCTGGACAGAAGTTCGGAGAGCTCGGCCGCTAAGAGGGTTGAAACAAGCTCGGCCGTTGGGGTCTCGGCCGAAGCCCGATCTCTCGGAGTCCAAAGGGGCTCGGGCAATAAGTAGTTCGGCCGCTTGATAGTTCGGCTGGTTGAAAGACTTCGGCTGAGGCTCAGCCGCTGAGAAGCTCGGCCGGATGTAGTAGTTCAGCTAGGACGTGTCCACTGAAGTTCTTCCGCATTGACCACATCAGGCTGGGATTGAACTTGACTTTGGCAGAAGCGGGATTTGTCCCCAACACTAACCCCCCCACTCCCGAGTTCGAAATTTGAAGGAAGGGAGTGCGGATAAGGCGACTGCCAAAGTTTTTCTTCCGGGCTTCGTATTGGTCCATGTCGAAGTTCAGGGAAGATTTTATTTCTGGCTAAAGTTGATACTGAAGTTGAGGCTCTCCAGCCGAGGTTGATTCGGTCAAAAATCCTATCTCTCACCGAGGTCGAAGTCGGCGCTCTTCATCCGAGGTCAGCCTAATCGCTTGAGGGGATCTTATTTGGCCGAAGTTGATAAGATTGCTCGGAGGATATCTCATCTCCTTTGGCTGAGGTTGATGTAAGTGCTCGCGTTAGGACGAGGTCTTCCTCCTGTTCCTAACGTGCTGTGGGGGCACATGCGGACCATCGTCCGAGCTTCTCCCCCCATCTCGTCTAAGGTGAACGAGGTCTTCGACTTTGCTCGCGTTAGGACGAGGTCGTCCTCCTGTTCCTAACGGGCTGTGGGGGCACATGCGGACCGTCGTCCGAGCTTCTCCCCCCATCTCGTCTAAGGTGAACGAGGTCTTCGACTTTGCTCGCATTAGGATGAGGTCGTCCTTCTGTTCCTAACGGGCTGTGGGGGCACATGCGGACCGTCGTCCGAGCTTCTCCCCCCATCTCGTCTAAGGTGAATGAGGTCTTCGACTTTGCTCGCGTTAGGACGAGGTCGTCCTTCCTGTTCCTAACGGGCTGTGGGGGCACATGCGGACCGTCGTCCGAGCTTCTCCCCCCATCTCGTCTAAGGTGAACGAGGTCTTCGACTTTGCTCGCGTTAGGACGAGGTCGTCCTCCTGTTCCTAACGGGCTGTGGGGGCACATGCGGACCGTCGTCCGAGCTTCTCCCCCCATCTCGTCTAAGGTGAACGAGGTCTTCGACTTTGCTCGCGTTAGGACGAGGTCGTCCTCCTGTTCCTAACGGGCTGTGGGGGCACATGCGGACCGTCGTCCGAGCTTCTCCCCCCATCTCGTCTAAGGTGAACGAGGTCTTCGACTTTGCTCGCGTTAGGACGAGGTCGTCCTCCTGTTCCTAACGGGCTGTGGGGGCACATGCGGACCGTCGTCCGAGCTTCTCCCCCCATCTCGTCTAAGGTGAACGAGGTCTTCGACTTTGCTCGCGTTAGAACGAGGTCGTCCTCCTATTCCTAACGGGCTGTGGGGGCACATGCGGACCATCGTCCGAGCTTCTCCCCCATCTCGTCTAAGGTGAACGAGGTCTTCGACTTTGCTCGCGTTAGGACGAGGATCTTCCTCCTGTTCCTAACGGGCTGTGGGGGCACATACGGACCGTCGTCCGAGCTTCTCCCCCCATCTCGTCTAAGGTGAACGAGGTCTTCGACTTTGCTCGCGTTAGGACGAGGTCTTCCTCCTGTTCCTAACGGGCTGTTTTTACTCATTTTTCTCTTGCCATCCCACGATTCTTATGCCAAAAACCAAAAACGCAGAACAAAGAAATTCATTGATGATACATTCTCAGATTTTCTGAGTTCCATGGCCGAGGAAGCATTATCCCTCCGAGTTCCTTCAAGCGATAGGTTCCGGGTCGGATGACTTCCGTTACCTTGTACGGACCTTCCCAATTTGGAGCGAGCTTTCCTTGACTCTGAGGCTGAGTGATAGCGGCTCGTCGGAGCACTAAGTCCCCTACTCTGAACGTCTTATTTTTAACCCTGGAGTTGTAGTACCGAGCCACCTTCTATTTATAGGCTGACATCCGGATGCGAGCTTCCTCCCTCTTTTCTTCCAGAAGGTCGAGGTTGACTCTGAGGTTTTGGGGGTTGTGCTGTTCATTGAAGCCCACAACTCGTGCGGAAGGGAGCTTAAGTTCAACCGGGATGACTGCCTCAGTACCGAAGGCCAAAGCGAAGGGTGTTTCTCCAGTCGGCACCCTCTGAGTAGTTCGGTACGCCCAGAGGACATGGTAGAGTTCGTCTACCCAGGCCCCTTTTGCCTTATCTAGCCTCGTTTTGATTCCCTGTAGCAAGGTCCGGTTGGTTATCTCAGCTTCCCCATTGGTCTGCGGATGAGCCACAGAAGTGAAGCGCTGGGAGATGTTTAATCCTTCACAAAACTCTGCGAACCTAGCCCCGGCGAATTGTCGCCCATTGTCGGTTATAAGGGTTCGGGGCAGGCCGAACCGACAAATTAGTGACTTCCAAACAAAGTCCTGTGGTAAAGTAGTCAATCGCGACCAAGAGAAACTTCCGCTGTCCCGACGCTGTCGGGAAGGGGCCGAGTATGTCCATTCCCCATTGCACAAACGGTCAGGGTGAATTAAGCGGAGTGAGTTTGGATGCCGGCCGTCTCTGCATACTAGCATTTTTCTGGCAGCGGTCGCACCTCTTTACATATTCCACAGAATCGCGAAATAAGGTCGGCCAATAATACCCTTGTCGAAGTAGCTTTAGCGACAAAGACCTTGCTCCTAAATGGCTTCCGTAAAGTCCTTCGTGCACATCCCATAGTGCAATATTAGCTTCTGAAGGTCGAAGGCATCTCAACAATGGAAGGGAGTACGATCTTTTGTACAACTGACCTTCGTATAAGACGTAACGGAAGGCCTGATTTTTGAGTTTTTGAGCTTCTTTTCGGTCATGAGGAAGAACCCCCTCTTTAAGGTAGGTGACCAGTGGGTCAATCCAGCTGGGCTCGAATTCCGTCTGTAGGACATCCTGAGGTTCTTCCGTGGTTGGGTACTTCAGAGTTTCCTGAAATACTTCTTTGGGTAGTTCGGCTGGAGCCGAAGTGGCCAGTTTGGAGAGAAAATCGGCTCTCGCATTTTCTGTCCTTGGGATATGTTGAATGACGAAATTATCAAAGGCCAGGGTTAAACTCTTCACTTTCCCGAGGTATCTCGCCATGCTCTCTTCTCTTGCTTCAAAGTTGCCGTCAACCTGACCGACCACTAATCGAGAATCACTGTAGACTCAAAGCCGATCTACTTTTAGCTTCTTTGCTATTCTTAATCCCGCAATCAGTGCTTCATATTCGGCTTCATTGTTGGTAGCGAAAAACTCGAAGCGCAGCACGAACTCGGCGATAACTCTCTCGGGGCTGACCAAGACTAGCCCTGCACCAGCTCCAATGGAGTTGGAAGAACCATCCACGTGTAGAATCCAGAAGCCTTCAGAGAGGTCGGCCCTTTCCTTTGGGAAGTTCGGCTGTGATGGTTCGACTTCATCAAGGCTCGATCTCGCCTTTGTATTTGTCTTGCTTGATTCAAGTTCGGCTTCATCCAGAATAGTGCATTCTAATACAAAATCCGTCAGTACCTAGGCTTTGATTGATGGCCTGGGTTGATAGTTGATGTCGAACTCCGTGAGCTCCATTGCCCATTTTGCGATTCTTCCGGAAGCGTCTTCTCGGTGGAGAACTGCTTTTATTGGTTGGTCCGTGAGGACCGTTATGGTGTGCTCCTGAAAGTAAGGTCGGAGCCTCCTGACGGCAATTATGAGACAGTAAGATAATTTTTCTATCCGGGAGTATCTGGTCTCCGCGTTCCTTAGGACTCGGCTCACGTAATAGATCGGGCGTTGTGTTTTTGCTTCTTCCCTAACGAGAACCGCCGTCAGGGCCACCGAGAAGACAGCTAAATACAAGAACAACTCTTCCCCAGGTTCAGATTTTGCCAGCAGAGGGGGCATGCCGAGGTAATTTTTGAGTTCCTCAAATGCTTGTTGACACTCTGCCATCCAGCTGAAGTCCTTTGGTCGCCTGAGAACCTCGAAGAAGGACAAGCAACGTTCAGCCGACCTCGAGACGAAGCGATTTAGGGATGCCACCCTTCCGGTCAAGCGCTGAACTTCTTTAATCATCTTTGGAGTGGTCATTTCTTGAATAGCTCTAATTTTCAGGGGGTTTGCCTCAATTCCACATCTCGACACCATGAACCCAAGAAATTTTTCATAGGTTATGCCAAAGGCGCATTTGGTAGGGTTCGGTCTCATCTTATGCTTCCTCAATGCATTGAAGGTCTCTTCAAGGTCGGCCAGATGGTCAGCTGAAGCTCGACTTTTGACGAGCATATCATCCACGTACACCTCCATGTTGCGGTCGATCTGCTCCTTGAAAATTTTGTTGACTAAACATTGGTATGTTGCTCCCGCATTCTTGAGTCCAAAAGGCATGACCTTATAGCAGTAAAGACCTCGGCTAGTGATGAAGGCTGTTTTTTCTTCATCTTCAGGCGCCATACGTATTTGGTTATAACCAGAAAAGGCATCCATAAAGCTGAGGAGCTCATGACCCGAGGTTGCATCTACCAACTGATCGATCCTGGGCAAGGGGTAACTATCCTTTGGACAAGCCTTGTTTAGCTTTTTGAAGTCGACACACATCCTCCACTTGTTGTTTGCTTTCTTGACAAGAACCACGTTCGAAACCCAAGTCGGGTAATGAACTTCTCGGATTAGTCCGGCTTTAAGAAGTTTATCTACCTCTTCAGCGATCGCTTTCTGCCTCTCCGGGGCATGTTGGTGTAGTTTTTCTCTTATCGGCCAGTGTTTCGAGTCAACGGCCAGCCGATGTTCCATGATCTCGGCGTCGATTCCTGGCATATCTGCTGGGGTCCAAGCGAAGACGTCTGCGTTCCTTCTAAGAAAAGCGATGAGTTGCTCCCGACCCTCGGTTGCCAGGTTGGAGCCGATCTACACCACATGGTCCGATTTTTCATCATTTAATGACACAGAGACGAGGTCCTCTGCAGACTCAGCTCGTTCTTCAGCGAGGTCGTCACGGACATCCAGTCCATTAACTAGACAGGAGTCGGGCTGATCTCCCTTATACAAGGCGATTGAGTAACAATACTTCGCTAGGGTCTGGTCTCCTCTGACTTCTCCAATCCTATAGTTCGTAGGAAACTTCATCTTTAAGTAATAAGTCGACACAACTGCCCGAAGGGCATTTAAACCAGGTTGACCAAGGATAGCATTATAGGCGGACGGCGTCTTTACGATTAGGAAGTCGACCTGAGCTTTGGCCTGCTTTGGGTACTGTCCTGTTGTTACGGTCAAAGTTATGATACCTTCGACTGGTACGGTGTTGCCAGCAAATCCAACTAGTGGAGAATTCACCGAGCTCAATCGATCATCAGGTAGGGACATTTTCAAGAAGGCACCGTAGAACAATACATCAGCCGAGCTTCCATTATCTACGAGGATGCGGCGTACATCGTAGTCAGCAATATTCAACGAAACTACAACCGCATCATTATGCGGAAGTTGGATTCCCTGGCCATCCTCCTCGGTGAAGACTATAGGCTCTGAAATCTTCCGTTTCTTCATCGATCCTTCAAGCCTACTGGTTTTCTTTTGCTGAGATCCCCCTAAGATAGTGTTGATGATGCCAACGGATGGCCGGTCTTCTTGTTGGTTTTTCCTGCTTGGCGTTAGCGTTCTCGGCCGATCTTCCACCCCCTCGGGCTGCCTTCGAAGAAACCGGCTTAGTCTGCCTCGCCTGATGAGCTCTTCGATCTCATCCTGGAGTTGAATGCACTCCTCCGTATCATGACCGTGATCGTGATGGTAAAGGCAGAACTTGTTGGGATTACGCTTGTAAGGGTGAGAGCGCATTCTTTCTGGTCTTGGAAGCCGTTCCCGGATCTCCATCAGAACTTGAGTCTTTGGGGTGTTTAGGAGGGTGTAGTTGTGAAATCGTCGTAGACGGGGAGAACTTCGGCGCTGAGGAGAACTTCGGCGTTGAGGAGAACTTCGGTGCTGAGGAAGACTTCGGCGCGGAGGAGGACTTCGGCGCGTCCTTCCGTCAGAGCTTCCCCGCTTCTGAGCTTGAGAGGGAATCCGAACTTGCTCGTGACCAGGGGGAGTCCTGGAGCGTGGCCGAGCTTCAATTTGCTTTCTTTCTTCGGAGGGTCTATCCAGCCTGCCGATCAGCCGTTTACCACCGATTTCACCATCCTTAGCTTTGAAGGCCTCCTCTGCCCGGGCATAACTTTCGGCTCGAGCCAACATATCGGCAAAGTTCTTGGGATACTTTTTTTTCAGGGAGAATAATAGGTCATTTTTCTGAAGGCCGCTCTTGAGCGCGGCCATGGCGACCGATTGATCCAGGTCTCGGACTTCTAACGCAGCGGTATTAAACCAAAAAATGAAAGCCCGGATGGATTCCCCTTCTCTCTGCCTGATGGCCATTAGGGAGTCTGAGCTTCGGCGTGGACGCCGACTACTGACGAAGTGGGCCACGAACTGTTGACTCATTTGGTCGAATGACAGGATGGTACTCGGCTTGAGTACCGAATATCAGTTTCTGGCGGCTCCTTTAAGAGTAGAGGGAAAAGTCCGGCACAGGATGGTGTCTGGCGCGCTATGAAGCAACATCGTCGTCCGAAAGGCTTCCAGGTGGTCGACCGGGTCAGTGGTCCCATCATAGCTCTCAAACTATGGGAGTTTGAAGTTCGGCGGGACTGATTCTTGCATAATTTTTTATGAGAATGGAGGGTCGGTTCGGATCTCATTACCATATGAGGGAGGAGCGTGGCGGAGTTCTTCGATCCGACGACTCATTTTCAAGAGCCTTCTATCCAGGAGATCTTCATGGTCTCTCATTTCTAAAGTCTTCTTACTGATCGGATGAAAAACTTCTCCCTGGGATGAGCTGCGGTCCGAACAAGGGCTCTCCTTCCGTTGCTTTTCTTTTCCGGGAATTGGAGGTCGGGTAGCCCATGTTGATTGCCTCTAGACTGGACAACGCGGCTCTGGAAGATCCAGGACCGATTGGACTGGTACGGCGACTTGCTGGTGCATGGCTTGCACCGCTTGAACGGCCTCGGTGAGGTCACGAACCTGCTGGACAAGCAGGTTGAACTGTTCAGCATCTACCGCGGCCTGGATTGTCGGGCTGGAATGGTAGCGGACGGATCCAGACGGGATCGGGCCGCGGAGGCCGCCGATCTTCGGGCTGCAGAATGAGCCTGAGTCACTGGGGCTGGAGCTGGAGCGGATGGACTCGAACGAGATCGGGCCGTGGAAGCCGCCAATCTCCGAGTGGAAGCTCTCCTGAGGGGCATCTTTTCTCTTTGAAAGGGAATTAGAATTGAAAGGAAGAAAGGTCTCTCGGGCACTCCTTTAAGAACAAAGGAACACCGGCTTCCTTTAAGAAGGGAATCTTCGCCGGTAGGCCCTTCCTCTAGCGCCAATCTGTTGACGCAGAAACTTATCGTCGCCGGAATTGAGGCCGAAGAGGCTGCCGCCGGGGACCTGCAAAACAAAGTCTCGCTCGAAACCGGTGGGGGTGGCTCCGGAAGACCCTCCGACGCTCAAGTTAGTTTCTGTCAATAGGAATGGAGTGCTCGACAGAATATGGAGGAGAAGAAAAGGATTTTCAGAACCTATCGTAAAGGTATCCGGAGGGTCCTTTTTATAGAGGGAGCTTATTGTAACCGTCCTGCCAGTCGTTATTGTCGATCGTTATTGCTGATAAATGCCGATCGTTATTGTCGATCGTTATTACTGATAAATGCCAATCGTTATTACTGTTGTGTAACCGTAGCGAGATTGCCTGCAGGAATCCATCATAAGGAGTTCGGTCATTTAGAAGCTCGTCCATTGAAGAAGTCTATAGGAAGTCCGGCTTCCGTAGAAACTCGGCCCGAGAAAGGTTTTGGGAAAGTTCGGCTCCCGCAAGGGTCTGGCTGAAGCCCGGTCGCTGGGAGTCCGAAGGAGTTCGGCTCGGAGCCTGGGCGCTGGGGAGTTCGGCCGCTGGACAGAAGTTCGGGGAGCTCGGCCGCTAAGAGGGTTGAAACAAGCTCGGCCATCGGGGTCTCGGCCGAAGCTCGGTCGCTCGGAGTCCAAAGGGGCTCGGGCAATAAGTAGTTTGGTCGCTTGATAGTTCGGCTGGTTGAAAGACTTCGGCTGAGGCTCAGCCGCTGAGAAGCTCGGCCGGATGTAGTAGTTCAGCTAGGACGTGTCCACTGAAGTTCTTCCGCATTGACCACATCAGGCTGGGATTGAACTTGACTTTGGCTGGAGCGGAATTTGTTCCGAACACCGGCCATCTTCCTACGAATTATGTCAACCAGCTCAAAGGCATCTCTTTTAACAATTCTTTTAGGAGAAACAGAAATGCCGAGATAAGTGAAAGGCTTGCCCTTGATATCAAATTCAGGATAATCAGTCGTTTCAAACTCAGATTAAAAATAAAAAAAATTGGGAGAACCAATGACTTGATGCGCTCAGGTATTATTTAGAAGCCCAATTTGGTCTAATTATTCCAAATTACCAATAGGATGGGGTGTCCCAAGATTATGTACGTTGTTGTCATCTTGATCTGGGCTGCCAGCTATCTAGATTTCTTCATCCGTTTGTAATAAATAGAGATCCTTATCCTATTGGATTATGTAGGTCAATTGAACGGGTGCGGACGAGAGAACTAGCGCCCACTTCTAGAAAGCAGACACGTAGCGAGCAGCCCCACAAAGCCACCATGGAGCATTTCGGTTCATCTTCTTGGATCCAAATCGCACTGCAGACAAACAAGCGGCGAGAAAATTTTCAGCAACTGAACGATTTTTTAGAGTGAGATTTCAACATTATTAATCATTCCGACCTTTATATGGCTCCGATATTGTCCTGGGCTCCTAGCAGTTCTCCTAAACTGTGTACGAAGCCTGTTCGATGGTGATAAAGCTACATTCTTGGACGAGAAAAACTAGCTTTTCTTTTTCTTTGTTGGTGCATCATGTAAACTTGCGTGCTTGCTTTTACAACTTGGTCCGGTTGATTCTTTACCCACATGCCTTGAGAGTAAGTCCACCCATTTATTACGATTTGTGGTACTTTATATTCCCGCACGTTACAGTGCTTTATCCACCAGATATTCCTAACCTGTCCTCGACTCATTTAATTCCAGGTCAGAATATTTGATCCGAATCTTTCCCTAACAAAGAGCCCCTGATCCGTACCCGTCCTACATGGTGCTGGGTTGGGTCGGGGTTTTGGTTGGGTCGGACTTTCGGATTGGGTCGGACTTTGGCCACGCTTGCTATCGATCTATGCATGTCCAAGTACTCTTTGGGTCTCTAATTTAACATTCTCCTCACATTCTGCCTTGAGATATGTATTTCAGTATTTGACTTTCTTATAAGCTTATTAGCATATTATATATAACTCAAGGAGGAAGGTAGGAGCACGTTGAAGGATTTTTATCTTGATTTGGTATGCGTCAAAGGAAAATATATTTAAAAACTTTATGTTTCTGATGGCAGGTTAACGTTCCTCGGATGCGTTATGTCTTTGTACATCAAATTCAGCAAACTATTTAGAAATTATTAGATTTTTTCCCCCTTGAGCCTAAATTTTCGGCCCGTACTCTACTTTGACACAAACCAGCCGGTTTTGAAGAAAGGAGCGGCGAGAGAGAAAGAAAGCGATCTAGTTATTATTTGGGCGGATCCTAGATTCCAGATTCCATTAGTAATTGAACCAATTGTAGAAATCCTGGATCCTGTAATTACTACAGACTACTCCCCTTCTTCCTGTAATCGCGGGATCCCTCATCCTGTATTTAGTTCAAAATGTTCCTCTCAGCTGGAACTTAAGGTTATTTCAGGCCCCCTTATGTTTATAATTCATGAAGCCAAACAACCAGCAAGGTGTCATTAATCAAACTTGACGACTTTGAAACTTTTGAGCTCCTCTTACTCTTTGTATAATCTCGGACCGACGCCAGGGTCAGTTTGTGCTGGCGGTGGGACGCGTCTTTGCCGTAGGGCCTCATCAGACCTTATTGTTCTCGATCCCTCAGGGTCCAAGAGGAGTTCGAGCTGCGTGAGAAGCCCGTTAAAGGAAGAGGTGCTTCGCAATATGTTCCATAGGGATAGCTGGAAGTTGGAACAATTGCATGAAGGAACTTGTGCAAGAACATGCATGGAGTAGCTTACAGTTCCTGTCCCTTATATTTGAAAGTGTGGATTAAAATTTTAAAACTCCAATGCCTCAATTTTTCAAATGCCACGCATATCACAAACATATCACGTTGCATGGATCACTATTTGTATTTGGGTACAACGAGTCAATGGCCTCCTTCCAACAGAGTATTTGGTTGGAATCACAGAAGAAAAGATGGATGAGATTGGAAGGATGGATGACTTTCATCCACTATTTGATTTAAAAAGTTATAGAGAGAATAATAAAAAATAGGATTTTTCATCCATCCAGGTCCACCGATTTGCATCCTTCCAAATTAGGAGGATGTAAGAAAGAATGGATGGAGCATTGATGGATGAATTTTTACTTTGATAAAATTATTTTTTATTAATTTTTTTGACAAAACTATAATATTTCTTTACTTTTTCATTAATATTATTTTTATGTATATTATTAATCATATATTATTAAATTTTATTACTAATTATTTTAATTTTAGTTTATAATTTTGATAATTATAATTAAATAACTAAAATAATCTTCAATTTCTCTATTTTTATTTACTATTTTTAATTAATTATTTATATAGTATTAATTAATTATTAACTTAAATTATAAAGTAAGTAGTTATTTATATTATTAATGAAATTAATTATTAAATTAAATTATAAATTAGCTAGTTATTTATATAGTTTTTTATTAATAATTTAATTATAATTATTTATTAAATTAAATTAAATTAAAATTAAATATTTATATAATTTTTTATATAATTATAGATTATAATGATTATAAGTTTGTATATTATTTACTTATTTAGTATAAATTAGTATAATAAATTGATAATAGTAATTTTTTTAAAAGATAATTTAGTAAAAATATTATATAAATATCATTCATTCTCTCTTTCATTCTTTCTATACTAAACCGAGGAGAGAATCATTTTTATCCATTCTTCCATATTTTATGAGACATATGAAAGAATAGATAAATTCTCCATTTATCCTTTTCCTCATCTATTCTTTCTCTTTCATCCATCATTTTTTTAATCTATCCTTCGTAGCAAACTGAGAAGTCAGAACAAAATGTCCGAATGATCTTTTTCAATCGATGAATTCTTAAATATCCTGATAAAGTTGAATTAAAATTTTAAAACTTTAATGCTTTAAATATTTGAAGTGTCATATTCACTATCGTCGACATCTGGCTTGGAGGAGAGAAACTTTAGAATTTAGAAAGAATCCGGAAAAAAAAAAAAAATTAGAAAAGTGAGCATGCATGCTTCCTTCCGCTACTCCGGTCTAAACATATTTTTCTGAGTACAGGTTGGGTGCCAGGAGAGGAACGAGGCCGGTGGCGGGGACGCTACGCTCCCCCAGCATACTTCTCAATCGCTGTGGATATAGCACTCTGGATACTTATTCTCAGCAACCAACGGGAACCCTCAAACTTTAATAACACACGGGGAGGGGGAGAGAGAGAGAGAGAGAGAGAATCAATGATAGGATGAAATATCAGAGAATAAAATGCTGCTGCCAGCTATAACAGCATGTCTTCACTGAATTCTATGTCCAAATGAAATATACACAGATACATGATCACCGCCATGAATCGCAGGATATTTTTCCTACCATATTGCATGGATTACCATTTATTTTAGATTAAGAATGCATATTATACATAGAATAATAGATGATCTAATTGTATGCAGAACATACTACATAGAACATGTTGGGGGATGATAATCCACCACCCGACTCACCAACTTGTGGCCGACATACCATCGGACGCTGCTAATCATTCGTCGATTGACGATCGATGATGATTGACCTATTAATTCTCCCATCGATACATAGACGGGAGGACCAACTTATGGCCATCCGATTAACGATCGATTCGATAGATGACGGTCAAATTTTTCTTCCGATCGACTGCCACTCGATGCCAGGCCTTCCAGTCGATTGTCAATCGGTCTCAACTTTCTCAACCAGCCGACCGATCGGCCAACCGATATTCGGTCGACTAATAAAATAAGCCGGCTAACCGATTGACTGACCGATAGTCAGTTGGATCCCAAGTCAGCCGACTAGCCGACTAGCTAATGATCGATCGGCTGCAAGTCAGCCGACCGACCAACTTATCCGACTCTTGATCGATCCTACGAAACCGCCTCCAAAAAGAACGAGCCACGATGATTAGTGGATGACTTTAACTACTCATCCACGATCATACTATACCAAAAAAAGAGGGACCCACATACTCGACGGTTATCACTCCGATACCTATAAAAGGAATGTAACCTGATCAGTTTGGAAGGATTTTTTCTACTACTTTTAGGGCAAACTCTGCTTCTTTATGCTTTTATTTTTTTGTTTGATCGATCTATCCTTCTAACTTAAGCATCAGAGGGTCTCCACTGGAGCCAACTTCGGTTAGTGCGGACTTATCTTTATAGATTTTTCGACGTTCAATCGTAGGTGCAGGTGAATTGATCGAAACAGATTGGCACGTCAGGTAAGGGTAGAAGCACACTAAATCAAAAAATGGTGAAAACTCGTGCTCGCAATTCGACTAGCTCCGTCGGTCAGTCATCTCGGCAAGAAGCACTTCTCCCTCCACCGTCAGTAATGGCGGAACACAGTTTTTCACATCCGACAGTCATGTCGGATGCACAAGCCCAGCAACTAGCTGCATTAACGTAGCAGATCTATATTCTCACAGAGATTGTGCGTAATCTCCAATAGCAACCACCCATGATGATGGAAGCTCCATTGGTGCGGGCGGTGCCGTCTAGGCATAGCCGCCGCACACCAAGGCGTTCAATCTCTCCTTCGTCGGAGCGACCATCTTGACGCTCACATCAAATAAAATCTCCATCTCCTCGCCATTCATGAGGAACTACTCATCAGTCACGACGATCCGTCTCCCCATCTTCTCATCGAAGTCAGTACGAGGGGAAAAGGCCGCACAACCCGACGACTTCTCCCTCCTCTTGTTCCTCCGGAGGATCGACACTAGGGACATCTCGCCAGCAATGACTCAACGACTATGAACAAAAGTTCAAAGAGATCGATCATCAACTGATCTGAATCCACTTCGAGTGCTTTTTACAAGCATATCATCGATATAAAGCATCCTACTTCAAAGAAGAAGGTGTAATAGCTCAATGGGAGAGTCGCTGCACTCGGTCGGTTCATCTCCAAATTTGTCAAATGATGTCTTTCATTTTTCAAGACTCTACGGTAAATTAAAGATTTCTCTTGGATCGATGAATGCCGACGATCTTTTGAAGAGTTAAAGAAGTACCTGACGACTCCTCTACTGCTTGTAAAGTCGATGAAAGGAGAACCACTTTATTTATACCTGGCTACGTCCGACGAAGCTGTTAGTTCAATTTTAATCAGGAAAGATAAAAATTGGGTATAGCATCCCATATACTATGCAAGCAAAGT
This sequence comes from Cocos nucifera, assembly GCA_006176705.1. Lineage (NCBI taxonomy): Eukaryota > Viridiplantae > Streptophyta > Magnoliopsida > Arecales > Arecaceae > Cocos > Cocos nucifera. Next base: position 1,684,740 of record QRFJ01000031.1, on the reverse strand, counting down.
GCTTCATAATATCGAAACCCGATACTCAAAAATTGAGAAAATGATCTATGCCTTGATTATTTCGATGCAACGACTTTGGCCCTATTTCCAAGCCCATACGGTGTATGTTCTAACCGACCAACCCCTAAAGTCGATCTTACACTGATCGGATACTTCAGAAAGAATGGCGAAATGGACAATAAAACTTAGTGAATTCCACATCCACTATCGCCCACACCCATCGATGAAAGCCCAAGTTCTGGCCGATTTTATTATTGAGTGTACCATATTAGACATGAAGTCCGATCAAGAAATAATATGTAACTCAACAGACACGTCGTCGAAATCGATCATGATTCGGTTTGGATGTTACATGTCGATGGAGCCTCGAGCACCTTTGGAAGCGGACCTAGACTTATCCTTACGAATACCGATGGATTGGTCACCGAATATGCGCTCCATTTCAACTTCAAAGCTTTGAATAATAAAGCCGAATATGAAGCTCTTCTTGCTGGTTTGAAGATCGCCAAAGAACTCGATGTCGAAGAGTTGAAGATGTTTACCGACTCTCAACTCATTATGGGATAAGTCAATGATGAATAAGAAGCTCGGGATCCGAAGATGCAAAAATATTTGAAAAAAGTGAAAGACCAAATTTTCATCTTCAAATATTTTAACATCTCGCACGTCCCTAAAGCAAAAAATGCTCGAGCCGACGCACTCTCTTGACTTGCCGTCACAACCCCTACCGAACTCGACCGAACATATATCGAGTATCTCGATATGCCGAGTATCGAAAAGATGGAGGAAGTTTTGCAAATCGATGACGAACCAAGTTGAATGGATCCAGTTGTCAAGTATCTGATTGAAGAAATCCAACCCGATGATCCATCGAAAGCAAAACATTTGAGATGGACTACCTTGCAATATATAATGATGGGTGGATAACTTTACAAACGATCCTTCTTCCTTCCACTATTAAAGTGCCTGGGATCCACCAATGCCGACTATGCACTTCGAGAAGTCCATAAAGAAGTCTGCGGGAACCATTTGGGGGGCAAGTCCCTCGTCTATAAGATTCTTTGACAAGGATATTATTGGCCAACAATGCAGAAGGACGCGACTGAATTTGTCCGAAGGTGTGAGCCATGTCAAAAGTATGCCAACATCCAACGACAACCAGCGATGCAACTGACATAGATCATAGCTCCATGGCCGTTTGCACAGTGGGGAATCGACATTCTTGGTCCTTTCCCCTGGCATCTGGACAAAGAAAATTTTTAGTCGTCGCTATTGATTACTTTACGAAGTGGATGGAAGCCGAACCTTTAGCATAGATTACGGAAAGTAAGATGAAAGATTTTATTCGAAAATCCATAATCTACCAGTTTGGACTTCCGTATACAATCGTAACTGACAATGGTCGATAATTCAACAATCAAAATTTTGAAGACTTCTGCGCAACACATCATATCGCGCACAAGTTGACATTCGTCGATCATCCACAATCGAATGGAGAAATGAAAGTCACAAATCGAACAATCCTTCATGGCTTGAAAATCCGACTCAATGAGGCTAAAGGACTCTGGATAGAAGAACTATCTTTGGTACTATGGGCATACAGAACAACCCCCCGAATTCTGATGGATGAATCCCCTTTCAACATCGCCTATGGGATAGAAGTGGTGATTCCCATCGAAACTGGGCTATCCTCGATACGGGTTGAGAGATATGATAAGACAAGTAATTCGGATCGTCGAAGGATGGATTTAAATTTGCTACCTAAAATTCGATAGTAAGCTCAACTCAGAATAGCGGCCTACCAACAAAGAGTCGTTAGATATTATAACAGAAGGGCTAAACTGAAGAAAATTCATCCCGATGATTTAGTCCTATGGAAGGCTGAAGTATCTAAATCATTGGATCAAGAAAAGCTCTCTCCAAATTGGGAGGAATCCTATTGGATAGCAGAGAGCCTTCGACCTGAAGCGTATCAACTCGAGACACTCGACGGAATGAAAATTCTTCGAACATAGAATGTGGATAACCTTAAAGTGTATTTTCAATGAGATCAATCCCATGTATTTTCAAAAAATGCGAATAATGAATTTTTATGTGAACTTTCCTTCAAAGGAGGAAGAGGAGTCCTTTCCATAAAGAAGGATAAAAGAAAAACTGATTGATGACGGATCACAACCGATTTATTAGCGGCAAACTATTGCTATAGCCAACTGACTGTCAGCTCATTACAGCTGATTAATCATCAATACATTTTGTCTATAGTGAATCGATCAGCCAACCGATCAATTATCAGGATGCTATGGGAGATCAACTATCGATGTACTATAGCCGACTGACCCTTGGCACTCTACAGTCAGCATAATTAAATCGCCAAACAACCATTGGCAAGCGTCAAACAATATCTTATTCAATGATGAATTTCAGTCGGTACCTCTTAAATAAAAAATAGCATGAATGAACGAGAATAAGTCGGCCAACTGTAGCAGAACGGTTGACCGATTGAGTTGCAATCTACTCCGATGCACAACTTCTTTACAAAAGAAGAAGCATCAATTTACTGATCGTGATCTAGTTTGTTGCCCTTACCTAGTTAAGAACGTGATTGATATCGATTTGGCCGTGACCAAGTCGAAGGATGATTGACTTGCATCCGATCATCATAATCAAAAGTCAGTTAGTAAAATGCCGATCGAAAGTCGGCTAGAAACTGACCGAAGGTTGGCTAATCCTCGATCTATGAACGTTTTGATAAACAACTAAGTTTTGAATGACTAAAAAGCAAACTGTAAGTTGGCAAATTGTAAGTAAGTTGAATGCTAGCTTCAAATCAGTTGGAAGGTTAATCGATAGTTAGTCAAATAAAACTGACTGATAATCAAAAAATAATTGATCTGATGCAAATATGTTCTGGACAAAGTATTGTTTCATTACTATAAAGGAGATTACAAAATGGGCCATCGGTCCTTACAAAATTTGAACTACAAGTTCTAAAAGAAGATGAAATACATGTTTATTCGATGACCAATTGCTTTGAAGGGCGATCGGGAGAATCTTGAACTTCAGTCGTCGGTGTGGCATCAGTCAGCGGAATTACATCCGTCGGCACAACTCCTTAAAGATTTATCAAAACTTCAGCAACTAGCTTGGAAGCAAAGTCCATTGACGTCGGAGCATCCGTTGCACCTTCGACTGTAGGTGCTGCCAATGCGAACAGAGCAAAAGTATCAATTGGAGTACTGCCGCCCATTGGGCTGGCAGCTGGTCTGTCGGCCCCTTCCTCTTCCTCCTCTTCAGCACCAGGGACAACGATACTGCTGAGGTCAAGGTTAGGAAAGAGCTATTGGACAGCATCCCGACCATCACCGAACTCGATCCAATAGGAAGCCTCACTTCCTTGAAGGATTAGGGTCTTCAAGTCGGATGAGGACTTGAATTCTTCGACCAGCTCCTTTGCCCAATCGAGATTCTGCTACAGAACCTAGATTTCTGTCCTGGCCGAAGATAACTCTTCGTCGGGAGTCTGTCACTTCTGATGCAAGTCCACTGCCTCCTTGGCCTAATTATCGTGGTTCTTCTCCAGCTTGTTCACCGCGCACTTCTTCTTCTTGATGCGACTCTTTTGGGCCTTCACCTCCACCTAAGCTTATTTAAGGTCGGATTGAACCAACTCAAGTTCAGATTTAACCAACCCAAGTTTGACTCTTAGATGAGAGACTTCATCGAACAAGTTCTTCTCTTGGATAGCTGCATCTTTCTTATGTTCCTTCAACCATCAAATTGCTGAGTCCCATTCAGTGTTAGCAGCTGACATAGAGTCGAAATACGCACGCCGAAGATCGACCATTCTACGGCAGGCCAACTCAAGTTCAGCCATATCATGAGCCCACTGTTCAAGGAGAATAAATTAAATTAGTCAAAAAAAATGAATCGTTGACTTATCCCAATAAAAGTCAGATAGAACAATCCGAACAAGTCGGCTAAGGTCCAACTCCTCCTCTACTCCCGGTCGCCTGGAAGGAGAATGGCATGAACCAAACTCCTTGTCAATTAGGGATTGAAAAAAGCCGAACTGCCTTCAGAGACCCAAATATTGATTCGTTCGGAGTCCATATATCCACGGCTGGAAGCATCGCTCCCAGCCGGTATAGAAGAAATCGGCACTTTCCCTTTCCTTTTGGTGGATGATTGTTCTGGAAGTGCCGACATCCACTCAGGTCTGGATGGAGATGGCGAGCGCCCCCGATGAATTAAAGTTGGTCATGAAGCGGATGCAGTAACAGTCGGCTGAGCTCCCGACATAGGGACAACAGTCGGAACGTCAATGATGATGACGTCTTCCTCTGACTGTGTGAAGATCGAATGGGCTTTGGAAGTCGCGACAGCTGTCGGAGCATGCAAGGCGATGATGGGAGGAGCTGTCGGTAGAGCATCAGCAACATCGGCAGAATCGGGGACAATCGAAGGATTAGTTGCCCAAGTCTTCTTCGCCACGCATGATGAACCGGTGTATGATGCCATCCTTTTTTGAGTGGCGAATTGACGAACTTCATCTTTGAAAAGTCCAGTAGGAAGATGCATCCCTACAAAATTGATCAACAAAATCAAGTTAATATCGAAAATCGATTGAAAGAAAGAAAATCCAAAACTATAGACACTACATATACCTACGGATCGCACCAGACCAAGTTTGGCATCGTACAATGCCGCTTCGATAATCAGGCTTTTCTAAGGAGGAACTTCCATGTTCTTCAGCTTAAGAAAATCCTCCCAATCAGTCAGGTCCATTCGATTGTTTTTGTTCAGAAGGACATTTGGCTCACCCCACACCGACGGAAAACTCCAAGAAGCAGAGGAAGAAACAAAGAAGAACTGGATCTTCCAATCGTGGATGGACGATGGAAGACCATGATAAAAGAAAGCTCCCTCCTTGGGGCAAAATACCACCATCCATTGGCCTTCGGATGGAGTCAGAGGGCGAAGAAAGGCCTGAATAAGGAAAGTCGAGGGTTTGTCGTGATTAACCGACACAACAAAGCAAAGAAAATTAAAAGCCGAATAAAGTTCGACACTAACTGGGCGGGACATGCTCTATAATAGTCAAAAATATTCCGAAGAAACTCTAAAACAGGAAACCTAAGGCCCAACCTAAGGTTTTCTAAATAAAAGGCTATAAAGCCCGATGAAGGCGAATTCACCCGACCGTCGGGGCTAGGAGCCAACAATCGAAAGCCTTCCAGGATCTGATACTGATTCCGAAGTCGCTACACGATCGATATCATCAGAGTAGAAGTTTTGGCTGTCGGATCTCACGACAAACTACTACGATCAGCCATGCATGCGATAATAAAACAAAATGAAAGAAATAAAGATGTTAAAGGAAAGGTTCGAACTTTGAACCTGAGGGCTAAAGAATGAGAGGATAAGCAAAGCTCTCAAAAGCTATTACTATTGAAAGTGACGGAAGGAAAACCTTCGGGGGGGATCAGTATATATAGGACCCATTGATGGTCGAGATGCATAGAAGCCTTTTCAGATACTGACACATATCAGTCAGAGAATGGCTGAGCATCAAATCCCTCGAGCTTCATGATCGTGCATCCATTAATGGTGACTGTTGCAATCCTCGAAGCACCTTGCAACAAATTCATCGAAGAACATGATGATCCTTAATGACAGGCGGTAGAACGAAATTCAAAGCGACATCACATGTTAACCTCCTGTGTTCGATGCATCAAGATAAAATATCAAATAATTGCACCGAACTTGGACGTGGGGGGCAATGGTTGGGGGATGATAATCCACCGTCCGACTCACCAGCTTGCGGTCGACTTACCATTGGATGCTGCCAATCGTTCGCCGATTGACGATTGACGATGGTCGACCTATCAATTTTTCCACCGATACATAGACAAGAGGATCGACTCATGGCCATCCGATTAACGATCGATCTGACAGATGATGGCTAGATTTTTCTTTCAACTGACTGCCGCTCGACACCAGGCCTTCCAGTCGACTGTCGATCGATCTCAATTTTCTCAATCGACCAATCGATCGGCCAACCGATGTCCAATCGATCGACAAAATAAGCCAGCTGACCGATTGACTGACTGATAGTCAGTCGACTAGCTAACGATTGGTCGGCTGCAAGTTAGCCGACCGACCAACTTATCCGACTCTTGATTGATCTTACAAAATCGCCTCCGAAAAGAGCGGGCCATGATGATTAGTAGGCAGCTTTAACTACTCACCCATAATCATATTACACCAAAAAAGAGGGATCCACATACTCGATAGTTAGCACTCCGATGTCTATAACAGAGAGATAATTTGATCAGTTTGAAAGAATTTTTTCTACTACTTTTAGAGCAAACTCTAGTTCTTTATTTTTTTATTTTTCTATTCGATCATTTCATTCTTCTAACTTAAGCATCAGAGAATTTTTGTTGAAGCTAATTTTGGATAGTGTAAATTTATTTTTATAGATTTTTTTGATATTCAATCGTAGATATAGATAAATTAATCATAATAAAATAAAATAATAATATTTTAATATAATTAATTGCATTTCAACAAGAACTTGGTTCGGTGGTTGGGACATCTTTTAAGAGCTGTCTTAGATGCTTTTCTGTATCTTTAAATTTTTTGGATGAAAATGATGAATTTTCTAAATTCTTTAACTCGAGAAAAGAAAGCACCTCACGTACGTGCAACCGTCAAATTTAAACATGAAGATAAGGTGCGGTGGACCATGGTGAGTGGTGACGAATACGGCCTCCGTTTTGTTTGGTTCTGGATCGTTTCTCACGTGGCTGACTGATACAGGTCGGGGTTGTGTCCTTTGCCCGCCTTCTAACGGTAGGATCACCTCCATTTCGTTTCGAGATATGTGCAGGCGGATGTATGACGCAGTTCGGAACGCTTTGTGATCTTGCACTGGATGATGGGCGCGAAGGAAGATGTATCCTTTCGGGCGAAGCATGCAACCGGGCTCCTGCTGATACATCTCGATCCAGCTTCAGGGAGCCAGAAAGGAAAAAAAAAAAAGTCCAATTTCCGCCTGCTCCTGCGCCTGGATGGGCTCAATTAATTGGCTGGTTCACACTGCCACTTGGAGCACCACTAATGTACTTGTGTTACACATGCACGTCTATGACTCCATAAATACCCATTATCGCTTCGTTCGCTCGTCCATCGAAACCAAGGAGCTAAAGGAAGCCATTTGTAGTTCGCACAACTTCCCAATGGTGGGGTTCAAGATCTTAGGGTGGAACTAATTTATTTCATCAGCAGTTGTTTCGTTTTATGTTAAACCAAATATGTGATCTACTGTTACAGGCTAGCAGAGTGGATGGTACTAATATGTTGGGACCGTGGGGTGGGTCTGGTGGGACTGCATGGTCGTTTGAGAATGCTCAGGCACCAAAATCAAAATTAGCATGAGGGATGTCGTTGATTCCATTACCTTTCAGTATATGGATGGTGTGTAAATAATTTTTATGAATTATCATAGAAGATTAGAATATAAAAGACAGATGCGTATCTGTATTCATCATTGATTTACGAAGAATGGTAGTAGTGGATGCTCAAACGAATACCGAAACCAGATCCTCCTCCACCAGCTTCCTCTCAATAGATGGCTATTCGATGGGGCAAGCCAGAGAACTAGTCTCACAGTATTTATAGAAAATAGAGAGGAGACCTAGCCATATAAAATAAAATCCTAACAGACCCACTCATCATGGGCTCATGTCGGGCTAAAGCCTATAATGAGCCGCCCTAATTACACCAATCCAACGACCCAAAATAAAAGGATCACAAACAATATTGGGCTCATAAATATGTCTATTAACTCGGATCATATAATAAGTCCATTTTTAATATAATAAATAAAATAATTAATTAATGATGGCTCATAATTAGAAAAAATTCTTATATTCTTTCACTTTGGGCAACATTAATTAAGATTTTAAAATTTTAAAAATATTTTTTTTTAAAAAATTGACTCTCAAGCTGAATAACAGAAAATATAGTACGTGACCACGATTTTGAAAAATATATGATTCATAGACAGCACCTCAGAATTGACTTGGTCCAATAGTATTTATCATGCTGAATCATGGGAGTCATTGCATCTTTTATTTGACACAAGACCTATCCATGGTTACAAACATAACTAACACTATCGACATGAGTCTTGGTGTGGTAGTGTAGCAAGAAAATAGTATTCAAAAGTGATCCAAATATATGCTATTTTCATTGTCAGTCCTTCAATTTCTCTTTAACATGCTTGGATACAAAATAAGCAAGAAAAATTCTAATAACTTCGACAACGGGCCATTCTGCCTCACATACTCAACATGGTGTCAATGATGAGACAGCACAATATATCTGAGATTTAACACCTGGTGTCATATTTCATACAGTAGGTACATAAATAAGAGATATCTCTAGGTGTACTAAAATAAATATATATATATAAATAAAAAAATTAAAAATAAATGTACCATTAATTTATCATGTCAATGATGTATATAAAAAATGCACGAGATGTAAAGAGTCCATAACAATAAAGCAATAATAAAATATAAATACAAAGTCACTCCCACTAACTAAGTACATCAAAAAAATTTGATATGCCCATATTTTCAACATGCCTTGTAAAGCATATAGGCCTCAAACCTTTAGTCAGGAGATCAGCTAATATTGACTCTGTATCTATGTACTCAACAGTTATGTCTTTTTTCTTCACAAGATCTCTTACTGTCAGATACTTCAGCTCCAAATATTTAGATCTACTAGAAGATTTATTGTTCTTTGTGAAGAATACAACAACACTATTATCATAATAGATTATCGGTGGTTTGGCGATAGAATCAATAATCTGAAGTTTTGTAATAAAATTTTTTAGCCAAACAGCTTAAGTAACAGCTCCATAACAAGCAATAAACTCAACTTGCATAGTAGAAGAAGCTGTCATAATCTGTTTAACACTCCTCCAGGATATTGCACCTCCGGCTAACATAAAAATATATCCTAAGATTGATTTCAAATCATCAAGACATCCAGCAAGATCAGAATCCGAATATCCTAACAATTATATATCATCAGTTCTTCTATACATAAGCATATAGTCCTTGATTTTTTGTAAATATCTCATTATCCTTTTTGTTATAATCCAATGTTGAAAATCTAAATTCGATAAATATCTACCAAGAACTCCCACTATGAAGGCAATATTAGGTTTGGTGCAAATCTGAGCATACATCAGACTCCCTATAGCACTGGCATAAGGGATATTCTTCATCTGATTCTTTTGCAGCTTATTCTTGGGGCACTAATCTTTATTGAACTTATCGCCTTTGACAATAAGCGTATCATAGGATTTGCAATTCTGTATATTAAATCTTTCAAGAACTCTGTTAATATATGCCTTCTGTGACAAACTCAATAGATGACGTAATCTATCCCTGTGAATTTCAATACCTAGGATAAAAGCTGCTTATCCAAGATCTTTCATATCAAAAGTCTTAGATAATATTTGTTTAGTCTCATTGAGTAGACCATAATCACTATTGGTAAGCAAGATATCGTCAATATATAGGATAAGAAAAATAAACTTGCTCCTACTGGTCTTGATATAGATGCACTGATCAACTTTATTTTCTTCAAAATCAAGAGAGGTTACCACCTCATCAAATTTCAAATACCATTATCTAGATGCTTATTTCAGACCATAGATCGACTTCTTCAATCTGCAGACTATATGTTCATTTTTACTTTCTTAAAAATTCTCAGGCTGTTTCATATATACTTTCTTAGTGAGGTTACCATTCAGAAAAGCAGTTTTAACATCCATCTGATGAAGCTCAAGATTATAATGAGCCACTAAAGATATGATGATTCTAAAGGAATCTTTTATAGATACTGGAGAGAAAGTTTCAGTGTAATCAACTTCTTCTCTTTGAGTAAATCCTTTAGCTACCAATCTAGCCTTGAATCGCTCAATCATTTCTTTAGAATCCTTCTTAGTCTTATATACCCACTTACATCCAATAAGTTTGCTATGTTTAGTAGGCTCAACAACCTCCCATACATTATTATTGGCCATAGACTTCATTTCTTTCTTCATAGCATTTATCCATAAATCGGACTGAGAACAAGTCACAGCATCATAATATGTCACTGGATCAATCACATCTTTAATATTATAATCACTTTTCCTAAGATAGATGTAAAAATTATCAAAAATGGCAGACCTCCTTTGTCGGGCAGATCTCCTTAATGTCACCTCATCATTAGATTGAATTGGTTAATGATTCAATATAGAAGCAGAAAGATTATGAACCTGAACATCTATTCTCTCAATAGGTGCATAATCTATATTTTCATATGATGCAGTCATAGGAATAGAGACAGTCTCAATCTGATTATTATCAATATCAATACCTCGAAAGGATTCCATATCAGCCACATTAAGTTCTAGAAATTTAGCAGTCTGTGACTATAATTCTGTTACCTCTTTCAGAACTATAGAATCTGTATCCCTTAGCATGGTTTGGATATCCAATGAAATAGCAACGACTAATTTTGGGGTCAGTCTTTTTCTCTATAGGATTATATATTCTCACTTCTGCAGGATAACCCCAAATCCAAAAATGATTTAGATTGGTTTTTTATTAGTCCATATTTCAAAAGATGTTTTGGGTATAGATTTACTAAAAATTCTATTAAGAATATATAAGTCAGTTTTAATAGTCTCATCCTATAGATATTTTGATAAATTTGACCTACTCATCATGCTCCTCATCATATCCTTAAGGATGTGATTATGCTTTTCGGCTAACCATTCTGCTCAGGATTATCAGGTATAGTATATTGGGCTACTATCCCGTAATCTTATAAGTGTTTGGCAAATGGACCCATATGCTGTCCTACTATATCATGTTTATAATAATACTAACCTCCACGGTCAGATCTTATAATCTTGATGATCTTTTCTAATTATCTTTCAATTTCTATTTTAAAGATTTTAAATTTTTCAAGAGCATCAGACTTTTCTTTAATTAAATGAAGATAACCTTATCAAAAAAAATCATCAATAAATATGATAAAGTATTTATTGCCATAGATTGTAGGAGAATATGGTCCATTGATATCAGTATGAATTATTTCTAGAAAACCTGAACTACGAGTTATTTCTTTCTTTTTAGTCATAGTCAATTTATCTCTAATACAATCAATACAAGTCTACATATCTCCAAAATTCAAGGTAGGCAAGATATCATCCGTAATTAGTACCACAATATAGAGGATTTTTCTTTGATTCTAAAATATTTTACAATCACATTCTCAATATTCAAAGAAGCATAGGGATTATTATAAGATAAATATAATTTATATAATCCATCACTCAGAATGCCATAATCAATAATTTATGAATTAAACATCAAATCAATTTTTCATTATGGAAATCAAAACTAAAACCAATCTTATCTAAAAAGGAAACAGAAATCAAATTCCTTCTAAAAAAAAGATACATAAAAGGTGTTTTCTAAAAAAATTTCAAAACCAGACTTTAAAGATAACTTGACAAGTCCTATGTATTCAACTTCAACTTCAAGATCATTTTCTACCTTCAGCTTGGTCTCTTTCAGGCTTGGTTTTCTCTTATTTATGAATCCCTACAAGAAAATGGCAACATGGATTGTGGCACTGCTATCTATCCATCAAAAATTAATAAGGACATCAACTATATTTGACTCATAACAAATAAGAGCTAAGGGTTTACCTTCTTATTTTTGCTTCTTTTCTAATCAAGATTTGAATTTATAGCATTGACTTCTTATGTGGCCTTTCTTTTTACAATAAAAATACTTGACACATTTTCCAATGGTAGCTTTAGGACTTCCTACAAAATGATTCTGATCAAGGTTATTACCATGTCCTTTAATATCCTAAGACTGTTTAGGAGTAGCAGGTTTATTCGTTTCTTCTTCATAAAGCCTTTGCCAGAATGAGGTTTTAGTTGAAAGGAAAGTAGGGCCATCTCACTCTTTTCTTTCTTTAGTTTCTCTTCCTCAGCAACACATTTAGTGATCAACTCATTAATATTCTAAATTTCATTTAGAGTATTATAGATAGTTTTAATATGAGAGAATTTAGCAGGCAAGGAGTTCAAAGCATGAGGTACTAGAAAGGAATCGGGCAATTTAATTTTCAGATCTTTAAGTTTGATTTTGGAGATGAATCATTTTCAGAATGTATTTTCTAACACTTCCAACATTGTCATATCTCTTGATCGTCAATTCTTTTATTAGATATCCAGACTCAAAATTTTTAGATAAAAGATATCTATCCTATAGCATCAAATAGTTTCTAAGCACTATTGGTCTCTGGCAAACTACTCAAAAGATGCTCAAAAACTGACCTATTAATAGTAATTAAGCTAAGCCTGTTAGATTTTTTTCACTTAGTAGAATAATCTTTCTATTCTGGTATACTCTGATCATTAAGATCATCAGGTTTATTTTCATGCAATGCTAAATCAATGTCAGCTATCCCTAGAGCAAATTTCATATCTTGTTTCCATCTCTTATAATTTGATCTGGTCAAGACTTTAATGATGATATTATTGTTATTAACACCAAAAGAGACAGTACAAACAAACAATAGGAATGACAAATATTGGATAATGGGCATTTACCAACAACATAGTCATATAATGACATAAAGTATAAACAAGAGTCCAAATACTATATCACATATTTCTCTTTGGGTAGAACATCCAATATGTATAAAAGCTCTTTACACGAGATCACAAAAAAAATATCCTAGCATTCAAAAATCTATCCCTTTTGGATAGACAGATCTCGAAGGTTAGAGTACCCTTGCAATATAATGGTCTATATAATTTTTAGTTAAAATACATAATGACCTTCTTTGGGTAGGTGATTGTATGTCACAACTAAAAAATATTTCTTTAATGATAAAAAATTTTATGAACTAATATAAATAAATTATTTTGATGATAAATATTTTTGCTAATCCATAAAATTATTCATATAAAAAATTAGATATCCAAAATAATCAAGTCTAGTATGAAATACTTAACAACATGCATCCCACTAATCATAACACAACATAATATTGTATTTCAAAATAATAATAGCATATTTGTACAGTTCAAAAGATATATATCATACTAAAATAATATCAGATATTAATATTCTAAAGAGACATAATTAAAAATAAAATTTTTAAAAAATAAATTAAAATTTTGAAGGACTAATACAAATAATAGCCTTCAATAGGATCTTAATTGCAAAATAGAGATTTTACATAATAAATTACAATAAGAGGACTAAAACATAATTTATTGGACCAAAATCAAATTTTCATAATTACAGAGACTAAACTATAATTTTTTTTGGACTAAAATATAATTATTAAATTATAGGGACTAAAATGAAAAACTGCATCAAATGGTCTAAACACCAAATGGGGTTTGGATTTTGGGTTGAAACCCAAAACCCGTTTAGCCTCTTCTCCCTCACATTTTTCCTATTTTTTTTTTGCTTTGGTTTTGGGCAGCGAAGAGGAGGACTCACCAGTGCCTCCTCTCTGCCTTAACTATGACCAAGCGGTCACCAGAGAAGCTTCAATCGGCGGACTGCCAGTCGCCGGCGAGGTCCCCATCGATGTGGAAGAGGGAGAAGGAGGGTGCGGTGGCTATAACCGCCACCCCTCTTATTTTTTTTTTTTTTGTGGGTTTCTAATAGGAAAGATCGGCTCGACGGTCAACGCCACCACCCATCGAGGCCATCGGTGGATTCCTAAGATGGGCCCGTCGGCTAGATGGCCGCAGCCAGCTGCACATAGGCGGAGGAGGGCATGGCTGATCCCCTTTATTTTTTTTTATTATTGATTTAGATCCGGACGGGATTTGTCTGTGGCCCCTGGCTCGAACCCACTAGCCACCGATCTTGGTCCTGCCCCACCAGCAAGAAGGACCGGTGGCCGCCGGCCTTGATCCTGTCACCTTGCGATAAGAAGAAGGAGAGAAAACAAAAGAGGGGATGGGATCCATCTCTCCCTCTCATTTTCTTCCTTTTTTTTTGTTTTGATTCTAATTCTCTACAATATACTCTGATAGCACATGTAAATAATTTTCATGAATCATTGCAGAAGATTAGAATACAAAAGATAGATGCGTATCCGTATTCGTCATTGATTTATGAAGAACGACAGCAGTGGATGCTCATACAAACACTGAAATCAGATCCTTCTCCACCAGCTTCTTCTCAACAGGTGGCTATTCGATAGGGCAAATCAGAGAACTAGTCTCACGATATTTATAGAAAGCGGAGAGGAGACCTAGCCATATAAAATAAAATCCTAACAGGCCCATCCATCATGGGCTCATGTCGGGCTAAAGCCTACACTGAGCCGTCCTAACCACACCAATCCAATATAAGGTGCATCTGGCCCAAAATAAAAGGATCACAAATAATATTGAGCTCATAAGAATGTCTATTAACTCGAATTATATAATCAATCCATTTTTAATAAAATAAATAAATAAATTAATTAATAATAATCTATAATTAGAAAAAAATTCTTACATGATGACATAGCCTGTTGGTCCCCTCGGTACGGGGGGAGCGGGGGGCGGGGGCAAGCCTATAGAGGTACTACTTCCTCTAAGATGCTCTTTTCCGTTCGATTTAATTTAATTTTTCTATGAAAAAAAATAGTTCCTTACTATTATTTTGGACACTCGTTTGACAACTCTGCCTGTTAATTAATTTGCAGGCCTCTGTAATAGATGTGGCAGCCAATGTCAGCAAGGCTTGCCACTGTATCAATGATCTAACAATAGAAAAAATAGATATAATGAAAGCAATCGCTTGGTCGAACAATCTTATTAAATGCATCTTTTAAATTACTCATCAATGAACATTGGTGCACACCTTCTAGTAGAAGAAGGGAAGAAAAATTGGTGGATTGCATATAACTCTGAGGTTGCATTTTGGTGCAATTTTGAGAGATAATGTAGATTATTGCTTTCCAGATAGATTATCATATTTCGTACATGTAGGTAATATTAAAGTAAAATTACTAAAAATTTTAATTAACATGTTTAGTATGATCATTAAATTACTATATATATATATATTATTATATATATATATATATTTGTAGATATTATATAATTAATATATATAATATAAATATATAAATATATATAATAATATATAAATATATAAAGAAGCTGCGGGTGGCATTGGAGGAGAGAAAGAGCTGGACAATAAATTTTTTATGATATTTTTGAGAAATAATTTTATCTAAAATTTTTATTATAATATTTTCAATTCTCTCTAAGATAATACAGATTGCTTTATGAGAAGTAATGCATATTACCAAGATAATCTGGATTATCATCTAAAAAGCATACCAAATACTCATCGGATATATATGTATGTATATATATATATATATGTGTGTGTGCGTGTGTATACATATATATATATATGTATATGTGTGTATATATAGCGGAAAAAAATGGCTAATTTTTATTCTTTTAGATGGATCTCAGCAGTCCCCTTGGTTTTAGTTTAAAATTGGTCTAGTTGGACTGCTTCTCACACAATCAATTTTGTAGAGTCCGCTCAGGTGGCACATAAAATGGCTAGTTTTTATTTTTTTTAGGTGGATCCCGATAGTCCTGTCGATTTTTGTTTAAAATTGGTCCAGTTGGACTGCTTCTCACACAATCAATTTTGTAGAGTCTACTCAGGTGGCACGTATAGTCCAGTTGGGCCAAAACAGTATCTCAATAAGTAATAACTGTTTGTCTTTACATAATTTTGACCATAAACCTTGCACCTTGGAAATTGAAAAGATGAAAAACTTATTGCAGCCAATTCAATGATTAGCATAAAGGCCTCTGGAAAAAAAAAAAAGTTTAATTTTCTTATTTTGTCAACATTTTTATTGCTTCAAAAGCTTTTTTTATTTTTAATATTTAAATAATATTTTTTTTTTTCAATCCATTTAACTCGAATCTTTCAAAAAAATTTAAAAAAAAGAAGAAGATCGAAGATTATAAAAGTAGGACTCAAGTATCATTTTCTTTCATTGATTGATTTTTTTCACCATAAACTTAAGGATATAACTTTTATTTATAATAGTGAGATTTGTCCTTATATAATTTGGATTAGATTTTTCTTCTTATTTTTTAAAATAACGTTCATCTTCAAAAAACTGGATGTGATTTATCCTTCTGGTTTGAAGATAATTAACTCTTTAAAAAAAAATATGTTGGGGTGAAATAGCTTTCACTGAAGTTTGATAAAGTTCGACCTCGGTACAATACCATTTGGAGTCACGATGTCCAAGTCTGAGATTCGATCAAGTCAACCCCCTAGTTTAGACAAGTTTCGAAAGATCAACATCCAAAATGCAGCTGAGCTTAGAGCCTCCACTGAATGTAGCTTATCCCGAAAGTGACAATAACTTCTGCTAATGCCCAATCTTATGTGTTGGTCGAGCTCCTCTACTTCAATTCTTCAATTCTATCCTGTGGATGGCAGATTTTACTAAGGTTATATCGTAGACCTCGACTAGACAAACTTGAGTTAGCAAAAGAACCTCATTACCAGTATGACTCCAATCTTCAGTCTGGATAAATAGCAATCGATTTTCAAGCACTAAACCTCAGTACTATCTGATCCTAATTTTGGGCCGAGCTTGAGTATGGACTGAGCTTTATTAGAGTAACTAAAGCATCTACAATATAGTCCTAATTGAAAAACTCGTCATTCCTTTCTGACCTTTAGCTCTCTGGACCAAAGTATTGGTGCTCGTCCTTGGCCGACCTTAAAGGCGATCAAGCTTTCAAAAGCTGTCAAAGTAGTTCTGCCGAGCATGAATGGCTCACAACCAAACTTGAAAATATCTAACCTCTCGTACAAACTCCAATAAGTAATATCTAATGATCAACAAGTCATGACATACGATAGCCCACTTTCTATAATAAATTTTGAGCGGCCCAAATGGCCTACTGATATTGTATTGTAGCTGTCATCATCAATCGATTACAGGCTCTATCTATAAATAGGATCCTTCAGATACGTTTCCTTCTTTAAGCTAATTTTTTCTTCATTCTAATCTCCTGTGTACTCTATTCTTGTTGGTCAGAAAGCTAACTTGACAATCGGAGGATCTACACCGGAGCCAACTCCGATCAGGACTCTATCTTACAGGTTTCACTGGTGAGACTCTGATTTCCACCTCTAGCGAACTCCGATGGCCATTCATGTTCTGCACCAACATAACATAATTAATAAAATAATATAAAAAATTCTAAAATTTTATAGAAGAAAGATTTTGACTTTTATATTAATTTTGTCTTTTACAACTTCACTTAATTCTTCACAGATTAGAAGATAGCATTCAATTAAAGTCTTTTCCAAATAGGAAAGTTTTAATTTGATCAATTTGTTTCGAGGTTTAAATAATGAAAATTTGGTTTGATTTAACCTTCTTAGAGAACGACTAAAACTTGTAGATCTCGAAAAGATATCTATTTTTTTAAAAAATTATCACAATCGGATATCGTATGACTAAATTATAACTTTCCAAAGTTATACTATATCATCTTCATCAGATGTCTTTTATCACATAAGCACTTATATCGCTGATTTTTGATAAGAGAAAGTAGTCGAAATTCTTGAAAAAGAACCACTACTAAAGAAAAAGGCTATGACAGTATATACTATGACAGCGATTTTTGAAATCGCTATAATAGAATCTACGATAGCGGTTAACCCTAACCGTTACTATAAGTTCAACCTATGGCAGCGGTTCTTCGTAATCGCTGCCATAGGCTCAACCTATTGCAGCGATTAGTCATAATCACTGCGATATATTTTTTTCATATTTTTGCTCTAAATATTATATAATTTTAAAATTTAATGTTCATCTTTATTATTCATTATCTAAATAATTATCATTAGAGTATCATCATAAAAGGCCACCTCGATCCGATGGTCCTAGCTTCATCGATCAAAAAAATATGATTTCAATGACCACGAATGATGATACGATGATCTGATAGATGAAGATCTTCGATATATCCAAAAATCTGTAATGATGATCTTGATGATGTTTGTAGCATACTATCAAAGTTTCACTTCAATCGGATATCGTTATCATGATCAATTAGCATGGAATGATTTCGACCGATAAATAAGAAATGAGTGATCAAAGGATCAGATGACATCCAATTATGAGATAATTTTTTAGATAAATGATCTTGGCTACTAGTTTTATAATTTTTATGATGATGATCATAAAATTTAAATCATTTTTATAAGAATCATTCACGTTAAGCAGATCTTGTAAAAGTATGAGCATAATTATCAACGAAGTTTAAGAATGGATATTAAGCGATGTATAGTTTTGGATAGTTCTTAGATCCATGATTTAAATTTTATGATCACTATCATAAAAATAATTAAAATAATAGTCAAGATCATTTATCTAAAAAATTATCTCATGGATGGACGTCATCTGGTCCTTTGATCACTCATTTCTTATTTAACGATCGAAATAATTTCATACTAAATTAACCATGATAATAATATTCGATTGAAGTAAAACTTTGATAGTATGCTACAAATATCACCAATATCATCATTGTAGATTTTTGGATACATCGAAGGTCTCTATCTATCAGATCATTGCATCATCATTCATGATCATCGAAATCAAATTTTTCTAATCGATGAAGCTAGGGCCATCGGATTGAGGCAATCTTTCGTAATGACACTCTAATAATAATTATTTAGATAATGAACAGTGAAGATAGATATTAAATTTTAAAATTATATAATATTTAGAGTAAAAATATGAAAAAATATATCGCATCGGTTATGACTGACTGCTGTAATAGGTTGAGCCTACAATAGCGGTTATAAAGAACCGCGGTCATAATTTAATCTACGACAGTGGTTAATGAAAATCACTACCATAGTTCTATTCCTGCTGATCGAACTGGCTCAGATCTAAATTGAGTCAGCTCAATTATCAGTCGGATTAGCTCAACTTCAAATCAAGCTGGCTCACTCAGAAAAATAGAACATTCATTTCTGTAGCTTGAGACTCAGGTCGGCTCGATTTCAATTTGGATATGCTTGAATTTTGATACCTATAGTAGTGGTTCCAAAACCACTGCCATATTTTAGGTTATTTCCAGTTGCCTATCCTTAAATTATTTTTTCTCTCCATCGATTGCTCTCTCTCTCTCCCTCCTCTCTGCCACCGGTGAGACCTCACCCCTTCCTTTCCTTCCTTGGCTGGCGCTGCCTCCTATTGGCTCTTCGATCGGTGCTGCCTCTACCCACACCTCCCCCTTCTTCCCCGACCGGCGCCGCCACCTCTCCCTCCTCTCTTTCCTTTCCCTTCTTTCCTGGCCTAGGCCCACGGCTCCACCGTCAGGCTGCCCCCCGCAACCCACCCTCTGCCCCCCTCCGGCTCCACTCGTAGCCCACCCCCGGCTTCCCCATTATCGTGCCACTCGGTTCCCCTTCTTCTCTGGCCTAGGTCGGTGGCTCCTTCATCGGGGCTACCACTTGCAACCACCCCCTCGCCCCCTCTAGCTCCACCTGCAGCCCACCCCACCGGCCTCCCGTCATCGTGCACCCTCCTTCCCTTCTTTCCTGGCTTAGGCCCGTGGCTCCTCCATCGGGTGCCGTCCGCAACCCATTGCCCTGCCCCCTCCAGCTTTACCCGCAGCCCACCTCCTAGGCCTCCCTATCACCGCACCACCCCTCCTCCTTCCCTCCTTCTCGACCGTCGGCTACGATCACCTCTCTTTCTCTCCTCTCTTTCCTCGACCTGGCCACCGGCCCCCCCGACCTCTCCCTGCTCTCTCTCTCCTCTCTTTCTCGACCCGAGCCCTGCTCCTCCCCCTTCTTCCCAATCGGCTCGTTCGCCAACTCCGCCACCTCCTCTCTTTCCCTCGACCCGACCCCCTCCCTACTATATATCTCTCTTTCTCTTGTTTCTTTCTCTCTCTCCTCTTTCTCTTTCTCTTTCTTCTCTTTTTCTAACTCACTATCTATCTCGATCGTTTCACAGATGATCTCTATCGCCATCATCTTCCTCTAGCATCGCTGTTGGCGACCCTCGGAGCTCTCTACGTGACCCCTCTCTATAGCCACTGGTATAATTTTTTTAAAAAAATTTATAGTATTATTTATTTATTATTTATAATATTTATATTAATATTTAATTATAATTTTTATAATAAATATTATAAATATTTATTATAAAAATTATAATTATCCATTGATCATGGGTTGTGTCAATGGATAAGAGAACTCTTGTCGGTTGGTTCTAGACCATGTTGGTGGATTCTGGGTCGGGCCATGCCGTATCGATGGTCGTGAATGATCTTGAGTGGTGCCGTGTTGGCGGCTTTGGGCCGTGCCTGAAGGAATCAGATCTAGGATTTCACGGATAAATCTTAAAACTTTTTTAGGATCAGATAATGAAAGATTTAAATAAATTAAATATTTATTTAAATAAATATATAAATACCTAGATCTCAGATCTATTACATGATCAAGGCATGATATTTAAATCAAAAATTAAAATTAAATAAAAAAAAAAAGGTTGATCAAATCAACTTAGATCTATACTACGTCAAATGCAGGTATGAAGTTAATAGATCAGATCTATTATCCGAGCAAGTTAGACGTTCTAACTTGCTGATCTAGAGTTGAGGATGAAGTCATGAGCTACACACACATCCGATCTCTAAGAGTCATCTACACGAGCTCACGAATACGATCAGAGATCTTGATGTAGAAAATCAGCACAGTATGCTAGCACTATGCTGATCTCTCTTCGATGGTCGATTCGATGCTTTCTTTTGTGAAACTTGGATACTCCAAAATACTAGAAGAAAAAGAAGAAGATTTGTGATGCCAAGACATCTCTCAAAAGCTCATAAAAAGGGAGGAAGAGATTTGGAACAAAAACCTAGAAGAAGACCCTCTTCTTCTTCTTTGTTTTTTTTCTAGACATCCTGATTTGTGTTTTTAATATCTCCACAATCCAGATAAATTTTTTTCTAATTTTTCTACACCAAAGAGATATCTCAAATGTCTGCAATCCATAAAAAATTTAGTAATTTTTTTTTAAAATAAAGAGATATGTAGAGTCCAAGTTAGGTAAAAAATCTAGACTAGAAATGACCAAATAAGAAAAGTTGTCGGAGCGCCCAACTCTTGGGTGCCCCACCCTTTTTTGTTCTGCCATGGACCAGCAAGAGAGGATGAAAATAAACCCAAAAAAAAATGTGTGTGTGAGAGAGAGAGAAATAAGGGAGGTGGCGGCATGAAGGGAAGGAGGACTTTTAGTTGACTAGGAATTCTATCTCATAGAATTCTAAGCGAAATCAACTTCCCCTTTTGACTTGGTCATGCAACAAACTTCCATATGAGAAATAGAAGAGAGAAAGGGGGCGTGAGAAGCCTTTGGGCATGGAGAATTTCACATAAAAACATAAAGAGAAAAGGGTGGGGCATGAGGATTAGGTGGCACAAGGAATAGGGAGTCCTAGTCACACTAGGACTCCTATTTTGACCTGATCAAACAAGATCTTTTAACCAAATAAAAATAAGAATAATCCAACCTAATTAAATAAGATTTTAACCTATTTAAGAACTTATTTAAATCAAATTAAATTAGATTTAATTTTAATTTATTTTTTAATTAAATTAGAAAATTGGGTTGACCTAAGTCCTAGTTAGACTAGGACTAGTTCTTCCTTGCACTTGACTTATCCAATAAATCAATTAGATTTGATCCAACTAAGTCCAAATCAAATTTAATTAAATTATATTTAATTAGACTTAATCTCAGTCTACTGACTTAATCAAATTAAGCCAATTAGTAATCGAATTACTAATCGATCCTCCTGTAATACTTGCAGTAGGTCAAACATCAACCGTATTGATCAAAACTCAATCTCACCAAGAAGGCTAGGTAAGTGAGATCGGTCATACTGATTTACCTAACTGACATAGGTCAACTTAAATTATCAAGTGATCTGATCAAAATTCAATCTCACCAAGAAGACCAGATAAGTGAAATCGGTGGAAGGGCCTGCCAAAGCTTGCCTTAGATACCATAAAAAATGGCCAAGTAAGCAGACTATCAATTAAAAACCACCAGTCGTATGTGCCAAATTTATCTTAGATACTAACTGATTTAATTAGTCTTGATTAGATCAACCTAACAGTTTGAGCTAGACCTCATAGCCACGAATTAAGTCCATTTGGTTTTTATTAAAGACATGGACTTAACCAACTAGAACTATTGTAATTGATCTAGAGAATCCTTGACTTAATCTAAAATAATAATTAATTAGATTTAGTCAATTCTCTAATTAAATACATTCTTTAATCTAATCTTAGGTCTAACCCAGTTAATGGACCTAATTCTCACTAACCCATTAATTCAATGTGTTATGATTCGTGTTATAGGATCTTCAATTACAATCCTAGAATCTAATCAAACAACTTCTTAATTCTTAATTAAGTTTTAGACTGAGGGTTGGGATTTGACTTTTCAAAAATAATTTTTATATTTATAAAATTTTTACAACATGGTTCTATCAACCAAGTTGCATGTTTGATTCACATCTAATCTAAACAGATTCATGTAATTAAAATAATTTTAATAATAATCAATCATAAATCTCTCTAGATCAAATTTAATACATTTATGATGATTAAAATTAGATTAAAATATTTTTAATTAGATCATAAAATCTCTTAGATTTAATTTAAAATTTTATGATCAATATTTTAGATCAGCACGTACTAGGATAATCTTTCTACTATAAAGGATAGACCTTACAGCAGGACAACCTTATGATAGTTCGTGCAATCTAAAATATTTTATTTTTAGATCAAAAATTATTTTAAATATATTAAATTATAAATAAAATTAAATCTAATCTAATAAATTTATGATTAGAGTCAGATTATCACAAACTAGGATAATTTTTACACTATAAGTGGTAAATCTTACAGTAGGACAACCTTATAGTAGTTCGCAAGATCTAAATTTTTAATTTTAGATTTAATAATTAGATTATAAATTAGATCTAATATAATAAATAATCTGAATATGCACAAAAATTATGAAATAAGAATCTAGGCTCTCATACCAATTGAAGGAACCAGATCTAGAGTTTCATGGATAGATCTTGAAATTTTTCAGGATCGGATAGTGAAAAACTTAAATAAATTAAATATTTATTTAAATAAATATATAAATATCTAGATCTTAAATTTATTACATGATCAAGATATGATATTTAAATCAAAAATTAAATCAAATAAGAAAGAAAAAGATTGATCAAATCAATCTAGATCTACACTACATCAAATGCAGGTATGAAGTTAATAGATCAGATCTATTACCTAAGCAAGTTAGACATTCTAACTTATTGATCCAGGGTTGAGGATGAAGTCATAAGCCACACATACGTCTGGCCTCTAAGAGTCGTCCGCACGAGCCCATGAACACAATCAGAGATCCTGATGTAGGAAATCAGCACAGTATGCTAGCACTGTGCTGATATCTCTTTGATGGTTGATCCGATGCTTCATTCTTTAAAACTTGGACACTCTAAAATATCAGAAGAAAAAAAAAAAATTGTGATGTCGAGATACCTCTCAAAAGCTAACAAAAAGGGAGGAAGAAATTTGGATCAAAAATCCTAGAAGAAGATCCTCTTTTTCTTTTTTGTTCTTTTTCTAGACATCTTGATTTGTGTTTTTAATATCTCCATGACCCAGATGATTTTTTCTCTAAATTTTCTTCACCAAAGAGACCTCTCAAATATCTGCAATCTACAAAAATTTTAGCAAATTATTTTTTTAAATAAAGAGATATGTAGAGTCCAAGTTAGGTTAAAAATCTAGACTAGAAAGGACAAAATAAGAGAAGTTGTTGGGGCGCCCAAGAGGGTGCCCCACCCTTTTTTTTTTCTGCCATGGACTAGCAAGGGAGGACACAAATAAATCTAAAAAAAAAAATATGTGTGAGAGAGAGAAATAAGGGAGGTGGTGGCATGAAGGGAAGGAGGACTTTTAGTTGACTAGGAATTCTATCTCATAAAATCCTAAGCGAAATCAACTTCTCCTTTTGACTTGGTCATGCAACAAACTTTCATATGAGAAATAGAAGAGAGAAAGAGGGCATGAGAAGCCTTTGGGCGTGGAGAATTTTACGTAAAAATATAAAGAGAAAGGGGTGGGGTGTGAGGATTAGGTGGCGCAAGGAATAGGGAGTCCTAGTGACTCCTATTTTGACCTGATCAAACAGGATTTTTTAACCAAATAAAAATAAAAGTAATCCAACCTAATTAAATAAGATCCTAATCTATTTAAAAATTTATTTAAATTAAATTTAATTTTAATTTATTTTTTAATTAAATTAGAAAATTAGGTTGACCCAAGTTCTAGTTAGACTAGGACTAGTTCTTTCTTGCACTTGGCTTATCCAATAAAGCAATTGAATTTGATCTAATCAGGCCTAAATTAAATCTAATTAAATTATATTTAATTAGACTTAATTTTAGCCAATTGACTTAATTAAATTAAGTTAATTAGCAATCGAATTGCTAATCGATCCTCCTGCAATACTTGCACTAGGTCAAACATCAATCATATTGATCGTTTAATCCTAAAATAATTCTAAATCACTGATCAACCATCCGATCGGAATGTAAACTTTAATGTATGTGACCTCATAGGTCCGAACTTAAGCCAGTAGCATAGAAATAAATTTTTGTACGAATCGAAGTAACCATTTAGCAATGATACCCGATGGTCGGATAGGTCGAAGGTGTAGAGCACCATCCTTAGAACCCATGCGGATATAGTTTTCATATAATTTATCTCCTTGACCATAATGCTCGTAGGATACCTCAGAGTTCAACTATCAACTTTGATCAGGTTGTCCACATTGTATTTCAAAATATCAAATTCATCTGATGGATTACCTTGGCCAAGGTTTTGCTATATTGAAATATAGTGATACATTCTTCTCCAACTCTTGGAGTGGTTAATTCCATCTTGATCATCACACTCCGACTTCGCAAGTACTTGACTGTGCCCAGAAGTCTTCTGTTGCTGAATTAGAAATTCAGTTAGTCTAGTACCAAAGTATAGTGAATTGCTTGTAAGTCACTGAGGTGATATCATGTCTAAGGGATACTTATACCTATATCTCATCAGAGACATTCTCGACAGCAGAATGCTTTAGAGTTGGTCACGTTCAATGATGATGTACCCATACATCTCATCTGTATGCCATACCAGTATCTTCATACTCTTTGGTTAAGAGGACAACCAACCTATATGGCATATAATGACCTATGCTCGATTGATGTTGTCATCCTAATTAACAGCCTATCATTTGATCGTGAATAAATTTAAGGACTAATCGATAAATTCTCTCTTTATCGAAACTAAATACTCCTAAGGACTTCATCACAATAATGGAGTTCATTAGAAGATGTAAACTTACGATGAAAAAGATGTCAAATTTTTTTTATTAATTAATAATCAATTATAATATCTCAACCATCAATAGACTGATGATTGACTTTGGGATATAATTTTCAACAGTGCCATGTCGGCAGTCATAGATGGCCTTTGGGCCTTGTCGATCGATAAGAAAATTTCCATCGATGGATTCTGGACTATATCGACGATCAATAATAATCCTTTTTTAGCACTCTTTCTTCCTCTGTTCTCTCCATAGAACTTCAGAAAACTCTCCAAACAGCAAAGGAACCGGTGGTCTTTGTTTTAGAAGAAATAATAGAATTTGCTAGGTTTCACCCCAACAAGAAGCCAACACACATTTTCCTCTCTCTTCTAATTACGTGGCACAATCTAAGGAAGCCAGTTATTAAGTTATTTTTCTAAAAATTCATTTAAAACATCATTTTTAAAGCCTCTCAGTTCGCACCGCTCTTCTGTTTTTGCTGACCAAGCCGGCTTAGCTCCAAATCGGACCAGCTCGAATGCCAGTCGGGTTAGCTCGATACCAAATCGAGCTGGCTCTCTTAGAAAAATAGAAAACTCATTTTGTAGTCTGAGACTCAGGCCAGCTCAATTTCAATTCGGGTTAGCTCGAATTTCAAAGTTTCAAAAATTTTACTCTTCAAATTCTGTTCACAGCTTTACTCAAATCTCAGCTTATTTATATTTTTTTTAAAGTTAATAGCTTTATTCTTCTTTAACTTTAAAACATAAATGTAAATAAGGAATACTCCCTACTCGAAATCAAAAAAAATATCAGAAAAATCAAAATCCTTAAGAATAAGAAACTAAAATTTGGGCTCTAGTTTAAATTATTTAAATCTGAAACTTTTAAAACTTTCTTGCTTTAGAACGAATAGGTTAAATGATCTCTAAAATTCGTTAAAAATCATTTGTTGACTCACTAACATCTAGAGGTCAATTATCAAGATTTTTTATTCCAAGAAAATACATATTTTATATAGTCTTCCTTATAAGTGCTAGTTTCTAGACTTAAAAAAATTTCAGGACTCGAAATGATAGATAGTCATAATTTATACTCAAATGGCTTCAATAAATTTTGGTAAAGTAAGTTTAATTTAAAGTAATTTATAATTAAGATTAAGTGGCCTACAAGGTCAATCATAGAAACTTAAGCTAACACCAAATACATAACATATAATCCAAAAATTCTATACAAGACCAGAGTATTATAGATGACTTCAATATTCTGGTATAACTATTAGAGTCTATTTATTGATGCTTTACTAATATTATTATTCAACATGTTATATTGGTTAATATTCATTAACATTCTAGGTCATGATGATACCAAAATGTCATCTAGCTTTCATCCCCATTTCTCGGCGGGTTATATGGAGCTCAGCATCTGAGGAGCAGTCGGAGCATACTCCATCTACCGCTGCATCGGCTGCTTAGGGATCATCGGTATCTACTCCACCATCGGCACCTACTCTATTGCTGGCATCTACTCTACTGCTCAGCGCGTGTTTTGAAGCAGACTTTGTGGGCCTTAAAAATATGTTGATCGACGTTCTAGCTCCAACCTCTCCGGCTTCGGCTTTAGCTCCTCCAGCTCATGCTCCATCTCCCGGTGATGATGACGATGTAGCTTTAGGAGACTTCTGATATATTTTTTTAAAAAATATTATAATAAATTTTATTTAGCAATAAAATTTGAGTATTTCAAAAATATTCTTATATTTATAATATTTTTTTAAATATTTTTTATTATGTTATATATATCTCTATATTTATCAAGTAAAATATATAAAAAATTAAAAATTTTATTTTTTTTTATTATTCAAAAGCTATGGCAGTGGTTGCAAAACCGCTGTCGTAGGCGTGCCAAGCGAAGCAGCAAGTTACGTGCCAACCGCTGTATTAGATCTATGACAGTAATTTCATAACCGCCGTCATAAGCAGATATGGCAGCGGTTATATAATTGTTGTCATAAGTCGAGATATGGCAGTGGTTCCGTAACCGCTGTCATATCTCGATCTATGGCAGCGAACCACTGCCATAGACTGGGTATGGCAGCTATTCGTATAACTACTACAATAATCGCTGCCATAGACTTACGGCGACGGTCATAGTGGCAGTGGTTAGATAACTACTATCATAGTATATGATAGCAATTTTTTAGGC
The DNA here is from genome assembly GCA_006176705.1 of Cocos nucifera. Classification (NCBI taxonomy): domain Eukaryota; kingdom Viridiplantae; phylum Streptophyta; class Magnoliopsida; order Arecales; family Arecaceae; genus Cocos; species Cocos nucifera. The sequence goes on along the minus strand of QRFJ01000031.1, from coordinate 1,656,957 downwards.
TACGATAGCGATTACAAACTACTGTCGTAGTTCTTTTATTTAGTAGCGAACCATATTAAAATGATTCAGAAAGTATAAAAACTAAATTTTAATTTTTTATAATTTATAAATTTTTTTAAACAATTAATTTAATTTAAAAATTAAAAATATTTATAATAATTTATAATAATTCTGAAATAATTTGAGAGGGCAGGAACTTTGTGCACGCTCATGTGCCTCGTATGTGAACAGATATTTCGAGGTGCTAATCTGAAGAGTACTGCGGGCCTGCCTCGCACACCTTGCATACTGTTTTTGATGGAAATTTTTTAATTTTTTAATTTAAGAGGAAAATTAGTTTAAAAAAGATTCTAATTTTTTTCTTTTTTAAAATAATATAAAAGTTTTAAGACTTGACGTTAGAGTTCCACATCGATGAATGCACGTACTTTTGCATTTATAGACTCCCCGTTCATTCAAGAATGATGGGCTGGTGACTATGCCCATGCGGCTCGGCTCGATCAAGCATTGACATGGCTAGCAAATATTTTTGTCACTCGCCTCGATTAACTTTAAAATTTGATTTGATTTCAATCTCTCGATTTTAATTTCATATGATACTTTGGAATCATAACATAAGCATCATGATGGCTTTGATTTCAAATTTAATTTCGAAATTCAAGATGGCTTACTCTGAGCTAATATATATGCACTGTAACGTTGGTGGGCCTTTATGAGGTACCAACAACAACAAACCATGGACACCTTTGTTGTTGAGAGTAAGGCTTTCGTGGGCCTCTCTGGTGGTTATCCAAACCAAGCCTATAAAAGGCTCCAAATCCTGAGTCCTAGCACATTATATCCACATCTAAGATCTCGTCTTAGTACTTTGAGCTCAAGATAGAAAGCTCCTATTAGCCTCCAAATTTTTTTAATTTTTCCCTATTTTATACTTTCAATTTTTTCTTATTTTTCACTCTACAAGTTTTCTTGCGAGACAGTTGAGACAAATTCTTCCATGCAATTATGCTTGTGAAAGGAGGATTGAATTGAACCGAGTTTATTATACCTTGGAGATGATTTCCCTATGTATCCATACGAGAAGGCGAATATCATTCTAAAAACAGTATTTTTTTTCGCACCTCCATCTAGGAAAACTTTCTTTTTTTTTAATGAGGTGCCACACCCCTTACACCATAGACGGAGTCCGTGGATTGGTACGTTAGCAACAAACCATCAAACTTTGAATAAGTAGAACACGAGAACCTCCCTCGTGTGGATGCCATTTGGCTGGAATATAATGCATTATCCCAGAGGATATGCGTACCTTTTCTCCAGGGAGTTGCTTGCACTTGATAATCCTTTTACTTTTAATTTTCTCTGTATGTTTATTAAATAATAAGTTTGTTGATGCCCCGGAGAGAAATTAAAAATTCAAAATTTCCTCCAAACTTCAAGTTATTTAGTTCGATATTAGAAAAGAAAAAATTAAGATGAAATTTATTTTGAAGATTCTTTCTTTGGAGCTTGAACATGCGCGTTTGGCCTGATTCGGCTCGTGCAATCACACCGCACTCGTGTCTGCAACAACATGACCTATATTTTATTTCTTCTTAACTATTTTTTTATTATATTTTTTTGTATTTAATTCTTAATCATCTGATTAATATGTTGTTTACTAATTGTTTTTATTAATCCATTGGTTTTACACTCCTTAGACCTTGAACATGCATACGGCCCAGTCCGGCTCGCACGTATGCGATCGTGCCGTGCCTGTATCTACGATGTGATCTATATTTTATTTTTTTATTATTTTTTATCATTTTTTTCTTTTTAATTCTTAATCATCTGATTAATATATTTTTTTTCTTGGTTTACTAATTATTGTTTATTAGTCCATTGATTTTACACCCATTAAACCAATTAATAATTTTTTATTCATTAGATGACTTCAGTATGGGATTGATTCTTTTTTAACGTTGGACTAATCCAAATAATTTGTCCTTGGGCCTGTAAATTGGGCGTTTGATTGAGGATTTGAGCATGCAAGAAAATAGCTTGCTCTTTTTTCTTTTAGTCTAATTTTTTTTTTAATTTTTTTTTTCTTTCTCTAATTTTTTATTTAATTTTTGTTCGTTCGCTGGGTTGAAGCTTTTACCGTTCTTTCCACCATCGTGCTTATAGAAAAGATCGATATCTCGAGTTTAGTCCTATGGAGATCGAAAATAATTTTAAAATATTATTCTATATATTTTCAATTTATAAATTTTAATTTAATTTAATATTAATATTTTAATTATTTTTAATTAATAATATTAATTAAATTATAACAGGATCTTGTCACAATTAAATTATTTTATATATTTTCGGCAAAGTTTTGGAGATGGTGTATGATCTGGTTCCACGCTAATGAGGCTGGGGAGTACATCGACTTTTTTATAGTCAAAGAATGTACTTCGATTTTGGAACCATGCTTGATGCGTGTAAAGAAGGGGCGAGGTATTCTCCTGGTTGAAGTACCATTAAACAACTAAGCAGAATTATATTTAAAAAATTTAAAAAATAATTTTTAAATTTTTTAAAAAAAATTATTAATTTTTTAAAATTATTTTTAATTTTTTTTTTTTTTATGCATCATGAACGATGAAGCTTATGCACATTGCTCATGATTAGCTCATGAGATTGAAAATTTTTTTTTTCGACAACGATTCTATACATGAGCTAACCACCAAGATGGTGTGTGCAAGGTTGCACCGTCTATTGTGCATAAAGTATTTTTTTTATTTTTATAGTCCTACGTATCCATTACAGATTTATTTTGGATAAACTTATAAGTAGTTTAGGTAAAAACCTTCACACGTTAATTCTGGTAACAAGTATAAGAAAGTATATACATTTATCACCAGCGCTTAAATGGTATGAAGGCGAGAGAGAGAGAGTGAACATTGTGAGGACATTGTTGAAACATTCTTAGAAGAATTCTACCTTGAAAAAAAAAAAAAAAAATGGAGGGTATAAGGCTGTAAGCGAGTCAAATTTCTCGTACTCAAACTCGGATACCAAATCAAATATATATATTTTTAATAATATTAATTTTATTTATAATATATATTAATATATATTATTAATAAGTTAATATTTAATTTTAAGTTCGAACTTAAGTTTGAGTATGACTTGGTTCATATTCGAATCGATCTTGAGCTTTGCCTATTTTTTATCGAGCCAAGTTCGAACTTAGAATATTAAGGCTTAGTCAAGCTTGAGCCGATTTTCAAGCCTGAATATTTTGAGTTGAGTCGAGCTCGGGCTTTCAATTACTCGACTCGACTCGATTGCATCCCCAAAGAAAGTTGAAATATTATTATCATAATTTAGTATATTTTATTAAAAAAAAACTCAACAAAAAACTTTTGCACTATGAGGACAGATCAACGTACAGTATATTATTTTTTTTAAAAATAAGAACTTTCTTGTTTCTTGTATCATCTTTTACACGCCTGCTAATTAAACACATTCAGAAGAATACAAACCATAGACTTTCTTGTTGGGTGAACGTGGCTGCACCATCTGAATAATGTAGTAGCGGCCATATGCTTGGGAGCTTCTGAGCAACGATTAAGCAGCTCCAATGGTAGGAAAATAGAAGAATCTTGACTTTTAAGCGCAACCTGTGCGTTTATAGGGTCCATTGTAGGCTGGTACATAGTTGCTGGGCTGGACTCCAGCTGACGAGTTTGGGCTTTAGGTTTAGGCCAGGCCATGCATAAACCTGTATGATTGTTCTTCGCAAGCTCAGCCCAAAGTCTGGCGTAGCCTGATATAAAAACCCAACTTTTACTCTGCAACAGACCTAAACTCCACTATTCTTTTCAATAGACTAGTCTGGAGGCATGTGTAGCCGTATGCTTGGGAGCTTCTGAGCAACGGTTAAGCAGCTCCAATGGTAGGAAAATACAAGAATTTTGACTTTTAAGCGCAACCTATGCGTTTATCGGGTCCATTACAGGCTGGTATATAGTTGCTGGGCTGGACTCCAGCTGACGAGTTTGGGCTTTAGGTTTAGGCCAGGCCATGCATAAACCTATATGATTGTTCTTCACAAGCTCAACCCAAAGTCTGGCGTAGCCTGATATAAAAACCCAACTTTTACTCTGCAACAGACCTAAACTCCACCATTCTTTTCAATAGACTAGTCTGGAGGCATGTGTAGCCGTATGCTTGGGAGCTTCTGAGCAACGGTTAAGCAGCTCCAATGGTAGGAAAATACAAGAATCTTGACTTTTAAGCGCAACCTGTGCGTTTATCGGGTCCATTACAGGCTGGTACATAGTTGCTGGGCTAGACTCCAGCTGACGAGTTTGGGCTTTAGGTTTAGGCCAGGCCATGCATAAACCTGTATGATTGTTCTTCGCAAGCTCAGCCCAAAGTCTGGCGTAGCCTGATATAAAAACCCAACTTTTACTCTGCAACAGACCTAAACTCCACCATTCTTTTCAATAGACTAGTTTGGAGGCATGTGTAGCCGTATGCTTGGGAGCTTCTGAGCAACGGTTAAGCAGCTCCAATGGTAGGAAAATAGAAGAATCTTGACTTTTAAGCGCAACCTGTGCGTTTATCGGGTCCATTACAGGCTGGTACATAGTTGCTGGACTGGACTCCAGCTGACGAGTTTGGGCTTTAGGTTTAGGCCAGGCCATGCATAAACCTGTATGATTGTTCTTTGCAAGCTCAGCCCAAAGTCTGGCGTAGCCTGATATAAAACCCAACTTTTGCTTTGCAACAGACCTAAACTCCACTATTCTTTTCAATAGACTAGTCTGGAGGCATATATGTGTTACACATACCAACAAGAAAACATGTTAAATTAACATAAAAATTTACATGTTAGATTTATAATCTTATTTATTATTAAATGAAACTTGTCTAATTATAATTTTAATAAGAATCTAATCTTATATATATATATATATAGAGAGAGAGAGAGAACGAGATTAGAATTAGATCGATCGGATTTAAATTTAGATCCGGTCAAATCAAAACTCTATAATAGAAATCTTATATCAATAATCTAAATCATTAAATATGATCTACTATCTTAAGACTGTTTGTACACAAAAAATTATATGATTTAAAGATCTCTAGCCGATGCATCAACTAGTCAAAAATTGGACAATCTAAATAAAATTAAATTAGATATATTTTTTGATGACTTAATGCATAGGCTAGGGATCTTCAAATCATATAAATTTTAGTATGCAAATAGTTTTGAGGTAGTAGATCACATTCAACAGCTTGGATCATTGATGTAGGACCTTCATTATCCAGTTTTGATCTAATCGGATTGAAGCCCAAATCCAATCTATTTTATCCAAATCTATCCCTATATATATATATATATATTAAAATAATGACATCTAAATGCAAGCAGATTTCTCTGTTTAACACGTGGCTCTCTCCTCCATCCTCTAGTCTCCTCTTTGCTACCACATTGTTTTATTATTTTCTTCCCACCCGATTGGGAGTTGGGACATAGCATTTTTTTTAAAAAATATTTTTTCTTTCCACCCGGTTGGGGCTCCTAAGGATAGAAAAAATAGAGAAAATATGGGATGGGGGAAGTGGGAGCGAAGGGAGTGGCATTGGGAGAGGGCGTGAGGGCATGGTCGAGGATGCCAGCCTGGAGGAGGCAAGGGAGAGGGCGGTGAGGCGGCGGGAGGCGGCAAAGGGGGGGAGGTTGAGGAGGAGATGGTGGAGGTGGTCGAGTTTAGAGAGGAGGTGGGCATGGGCGAGGGCACGAGAGAGGGAGAAGATGGAGCCCTCCTCTCCACTCTCCTCACCACCACGTCCCGTCAGTCTCCATTGTTGTCTTTCATCGATCACCCACCTCCTCTCTATTCTCCTCACCACCACATCCCATCGGTTTCTGCCATCGCCTTTTGCTTCCTCTATGAGAATTTTTCTAATTAAAAGCTATCATTAATTAATTATTTTATTTATTTTATTAAAAATGGGCTGATTATATGATCCAGATTGATAGACATACGTGTAAGCTCAATATTGTTAGTGATCATTTTGTTGTGGGCTAGATGCACCTTATACTGGGTTAGTGTGGTTTGGATGGCTCAGTGTAGGCTTTAGCCTGACATGAGTCCATGATGGATGGACCTGTTAGGATTTTATTTTATTTGACTAGATTTTTTTTTAACTTTCTATAAATACCGTGAGACTAGTTCTCTGCCTTGTCCCATCAAATAGTCGCCTGTTGAGAAAAAGCTGGTAAAGAAGAATCTGGTTCACGATGTTCGTTTAAGTGTCTGCTGCTACTATTCTTGGTAAATCAATGATGAATTGCTACTATTCTTGGTAAATCAATGATGAATACAGGTATGTATCTATCTTTTTTGTATTCTAATTTTCTATATAGATTCATAAAAATCATCTACATATGGTATTAGAGCATATATCGCAGAAGATTAGAATAAAATTTTTTGTTAAAACAAAAAAAGGCACGGATCTTTCTGTACCCTTCTTCTTCTCAGTTTCTTCTCTCTGATCAGATCAAAGTCGATGGCCACCCGGAAGCAATCAATAGAGAGCCCATCAAGATCTCGTTGGATCTAAACTTAAAACAAAAAAAAGGGACACGAAGGGGTGGCGATTAAACCCATCACGCCCTTCTTCCTCTTACTTGCCATGGCCGACTGTGGGCATCTTGCCGACGGCTAATAGCAGCTAATGGCGGCAATCCCGATAGGAGCCATAAGCCGCCGGGCCAAAATTTCTCGTTAGAAACCTAAAATACAAAAAAAAGGGAAAAGAGAGAGGAAGAGACGGATCCCATCCCTCTTCTCTCCTTCTTCTTGTTGTCGGAGTGGCAGAACTAAGGCCGGCATCCATCTGCACCTCTTCTCACCGGCGTGGCAAGACCATGGGCGATTGGTCGATGGTGATCGGGGCCATCATCCAATTAATTAAAAAAAATGGAGAAGGTGGTAGACCGTCGGTGGTTTCTTCTTAATCGCTAGCGGCTGATCTTAGAGAAGTCAGTGGTCCACTGATTGGTCCTTTTTCGATGGTTGCTAGGCCAGATTTGAGGCAGAGAGGAGACGCCGATGAGCCCTCCATTTTGCTGCCTAAAACCCAAAACATTAAAAAAAAAATTTTTTTTTAGAATGTGAGGGAGAAGAAGGCCAAATTGGTTTCGAGTTTTGGATTTCAACCCAAAATCCAAACCTAGTCTGGTGTTTAAGCTATTATGTTGTAGTTTTGCATCTTTGTCCCTACAAATATTCAAATTATATTTTAGTCCAAATAAAAATTATAGTCTAGTCCCTATAATTATAAAAATTTAATTTTGGTCCAAAAAAAAAATTACATTATAAAATTACATTTTAGTCCCTATAATGTAATTTATTGTATAAAATCTCTATTTTGTAATTAAACTCCTATTAAAGGTTATTATTTTATATTAGCCCTTCAAAATTTTAATTTATTTTCTAAAAATTTATTTCTAAAAAATACTCTTCAGAAAAATTTATATTTGATATTATTTTTGGCATAATATATCTTTTGAACTATACAAATATATTACTGTAGCTTGTGAAATGCAATATTTTATTATGTTATGATCAGTGAAATGCATGTTGTTAAGTATCTCATACTAGACTAGATCATCTTGGGCATTTAATTTTCTATATAGATAATTTTATGGATTAGCATGAATATTTATCATCAAAGTGGTTTATTTATGTTAGTTCATAGAATTTTTTATTATTAGAGAAATATTTTTTAGTTGTGACATATAATCACCTATCCAAAGGAGGTTATTGTATGTTTTAACTAAAAATTATGTGGACCATTATGTTGTGAGGGTACTCTAACTTTTGGGATCTGTTTGCCTAAAGAGGATAGATTTTTGAATGCTAAGGTATTTCTTTTGTGGCCTTGTGTAAAGAATTCTTATGCATATTGCATATTCTGCCTAAAGAAAAATATGTGATATAGTGTTTGAGCTCTTATTTATGATTTATGTCATTATATGACTGTGTTATTTATAAATATTTATTATCTAATATTTTATATTTTTATTATTTATTTGCAAAGTTTCATTTGGTGTTAACAATAATCATGTCATCGTTGAGGTCTTAACTGGATTAAATTATAAAAGATGAAAATAAGACATGAAATTTGCTCTAGAGATTGCTGACATTGATCTGGCATTATGTGAGAATAAATCTGATGATCTTAATAACTAAAGTACACCAGAACAGAAAGATTATTTTGCTAAATGAAAAAAATCTAATAGGCTTAGCTTAACTGCTATTAAGAGATCAGTTTCTGAGCATCTTTTGAGTGGTCCACCAGAGATCAATAGTACTAAGAAACTATTTGATGCTATAGGACAGAGATATCTTATATCTGAAAATACTGAGTCTAGATGTCTGATGAAACAATTGACGACCATGAGATATATATTATAATGTTAGGGGTATTAGAAAATACATTCTAAAAATGGTTCATTTCCAAACCAAACTTAAGAGTCTGAAAATTAAATTGCCTGACTCATTTCTAGTGCTTCATGCTTTGAATTCCTAATCTGCTGAATTCTTTCAGATCAAAACTATCTATAATACTCTAAATAAAACTTGGAATATTAATGAGTTGATCATTAAATGTGTTGTTGAGAAAAAGAAACTAAAGAAAGAAAAGAGTAAGATTGTCCTTCTTTCTTTCCAATCAAAACTCCATTCTGGCAAAAGTTTTATGAAGAAGAAAAAGAATAAATCTACTGCTCCAAAACAATCTCAAGATGCTAAAGAACATGGTAACAATTCTGATTAGAATTATTCTATATGAGGTTCTAAAGCTGTCATTATAAAAGGTGTCAAATATTTTCACTGTAAAAAGATAAGAAGTCAATGCTACAAGTTCAAGTCTTGATTAGAAAGAAATAAAAACAAGAAGGTAAGCTCCTATCTCTTATTTGTTATGAGTCAAATATAGTTGATGTTCCTATTGATTTTTGATGGATAGATAGTGGTGCAACAACTCATATTGCCATTTTCTTGCATAAATTTATAAACAAGAGGAAACCAAGCCTGAAAGAGATCAAGCTGAAAGTAGAAAATGATCTTGAAGTTGAAGTAGAGTACATAGGACTTGTCAAGTTGTCTTTAGAGTCTAGTTTTGAAATTTTTTTAGAAAATATTTTTTATGTACCTTCTTTTAGAAGGAATTTGATTTCTGTTTTCTTTTTGGATAAGATTGATTTTGATTTTGATATTCATGATGAAAAAATTAATTTGATATTTAATTCTTAAATTATCGATTATGATATTTTGAGTGATGAATTATATAAATTATGTTTATCTTATGATAATCTATATGCTTCTTTGAATATTGAGAATGCGATTGCAAAACATTCTAGAATCAAAGAAAGATCTTCTATGTTGTGGCACAAATACTTAGGACACATATCTAAGAAAAGAATTGATAGATTGATTAAGGATGATATCTTTCCTACCTTAAATTTTGGAGATATGAAGACTTGCATTGATTATATTAGGATAAATTGACTAAGACTAAAAAGAAAAGGATAACTCATAGTTCAGACCTTCTAGAGATAATTTATACTTATATTAGTAGACCTTATTCCTCTACAATCTATGATAATAAATATTTTATTATATTTATTGATAATTTTTCTCGATATGGTTATCTTTATTTGATTAAAAAAAGTTTGATGTTCTTGAAAAATTTAAAATTTTTAAAATAAAAGTTGAAAAATAATTGAAAAAAATCATAAAGATTGTAAGATCTGACCGTGGGGGTGAGTATTATGACACACATGATATAGCAAAATAGCATATGCATCTGTTTGCCAAATACTTGCAAGATTATGGGATTGTAGTCCAATATACTATACTTGATAGTCCTGAGTAAAATGGGGTAGCCAAAAGATATAATCGCACCCTTAAAGATATGATGAGGAGAATTATGAGTAGGTCAAATTTACTAGAATATTTAAGGGATGGGGCTATTAAAATATTTTTGTATATTCTTAATAGAGTTCTTAGTAAATCTGTACCAAAAATATCTTTTGAAATTTGGACTGGTAGAAAGTCTAGTTTGAAATATTTTCGAATTTGAAGTTGTCCTACAGAAGTGAGAATATATAATCTTATAGAGAAAAAGACTGACCCCATAACCAGTCGTTGCTATTTTATTAGATATCCAGAACATGCTAAAGGATACTGATTCTATGATCCTGAAAGAGGTAATAGAATTATAAAGTTACAGACTACAAAATTTCTAAAATTTGATGTGGCTAATATAGAACCTTCTCGAGCTATTTATATCGATAATAATTAGATTGAGACTGTGTCTATTTCTGTGACTATACCACATGAAAATATAGTTTCTATATCCATTGAGAGAATGGATGTTTAGGTTCATGATCCTCCTGCTCTTATTATGAATCCTCAACCTATTCAGCCTATCGATGAGGTGATGTTAAGAAGATCTGCCCGACAGAGGAGGCTTGCCATTTCTGATGATTTTTATGTTTATCTTGAAAAAAAAATTATAATATTGGACATGTGGTTGACCTAGTGACATATTATGATGCTGTGACTTATCCTTAGTCCGATTTATGGATAAATACTATGAAGGATGAGATGCAGTCTATGGCTAATAATAATGTATGAAAGCTTGTTGAGCCTATTGAGCATTGCAAACCTAGTAGATGTAAGTGGATATTTAAGACTAAAAAGAATTCTAAAGGAAGGATTGAGCATTTCAAGACTAGATTGGTAGCTAAAGGGTTTACTCAAAGAAAAAAAATTGATTATACTGAAACCTTCTCTTCAGTATCCACAAAAAATTTCTTCAGAATCATCATATCTTTAGTGGCTCATAATGACTTAGAGCTTTATCAGATGGACGTAAAGACTATTTTTCTAAATGATAATCTCAGTGAGAAAGTATATATAAAATAGCCTGAGGATTTTCAAAAAAGTGAGAGAGAATATTTAGTCTGTGGATTAAAGAAATCTATCTATGATTTGAAATAAGCATCTAGATAATGATATTTAAAATTTGATGAGGTAGTAAGCTCTCTTTACTTTGAAGAAAATAAGGTTGATCAGTGCATCTATCTTAAGATCAGTAGAAGTAAGTTTATCTTTCTTATCCTATATGTTGATGATATCTTGCTTGCTAGTAGTGATTATAATTTACTGAATGAGATTAAATAAATATTATCTAAAACTTTTGATATGAAAGATCTTAAAGAAGCAGCTTTCATCCTAGGTATTGAAATTCATAGGATAGATCACGTCATCTATTGGGTTTGTCATAGAAGGCATACATTAATAGAGTTCTTAAAAGATTTAATATGCAAAATTGTAAAACATATGATATGCCTGTTGCTAAAAGTGATAAATTCAGTAAAGATCAATGCTTTAAAAATAAGCTTGAGAAAGATCAGATGAAGAATATCCCTTATGCTAGTGCTATAGGAAGTCTGATGTATGCTCAGGTTTGCACTAGATCTGACATTACTTTCATAGTAGAAGTTCTTGGTAGATATCCATCGAATCTTAATTTTCAACATTGGATTGCAGCAAAAAGAGTAATGAGATATTTATAGAAAATTAAAAACTATATGCTTGTATATAGAAGAACTGATGATCTATAGTTATTAGGATATTTAGACTTAGATTTTGCTGGATGCCCTAACGATTTGAAATCGACCTCAGGATATATTTTTATGTTAGCTGGAGGTGCTATATCCTGGAAGAGTGTTAAACAGATCATGACAGCTTTTTCGACTATGCAAGCTGAGTTTATTGCTTATTATGGAGATGCTACTCAAGCTATTTGATCGAGGAACTTCATTGCAGGACTTTAGATTGTTGATTCTGTCTTTCGACCACTGATAATTTATTATGATAATAATGCTACTGTGTTTTTTACAAAGAATAATAAATTCTTCAATGGATCTAAATATTTAGAGCTAAAGCACCTGATAGTAAGAGATCTTGTAAAGAAAGGAGACATAACTGTTGAATATATAGATATAAAGTCAATGTTGGCAGATCCCCTGACTAAAGGTTTGAGGCACATATGCTTTGCAAAGCATGTTGAAAATATAGGCATATTGAGTTCTTTTGATGTACTTGGTTAGTAGGAGTGACTTTGTATTTATACTTTATTATTATTTTATTATTATGAATTTTTTACATCTCATGCACTTTTGATGTATATTGTTGGCATGATAAATTAATGATATATTTATTTTAATTTTTTTTATTTATATGTATATATTTATTTTAGTATACTTAGAGATATCTCTTATTTATGTACTGTTGTCCAGCTATGCAACCTAAGAGGGGGGGACGAATTGGGTTTTTAAGATTTTAATGCTAATTTAAAGTTATCAAGATTGAATGATGATATGCAAGTAGTATGTGTGAAGTAATTTAGGTTAGATAAATATATAAAAGATTAAAAAATAAGAATGTAATAAACTAAGAAAAGAAAGACAGTAAGTACACCATTAATGATAAAGATTTATAGTGGTTCGGTGCTTTTCTTGTACCTACATCCACTCTCCAAACTTATACTTGAAAATTCAAAATCAGTAAACGTATTCAACCAGAATACAACGTCAGTACCTTTGATTCTAGCTATTCCAAGCTAGCACACTTATTTTTTGGGTACAAGCTAATCCTACACACTCCGATTTAAGGTTCGGATCAATCCTCCTAAGTTTTGGAATCCTTCCAAAACTTGAATCGAAACAATAAAGCAGAGTGTAAGAGTTAATGACAATCAAATATAAGTTTAACTCCTTTAATGAGCAAATAAAATCTTAAGAATGCTTTTCACAATAATGGAGGAAGCTTTTCTGATTTTTTTCAAGATTGTTGGAGATTTGAATGAGCTCTTGAGAGGTTGGTGAACTTGAAATGAAAGCTTCTTTGCTTGAAGATAACTTTTGCTTAGGGTTGAATTGAATGTTATAAAATCTCTTATGTTTTTTTTCTTTTTATAGCCTTTTAAATCTTCAATAGATGGAGAAAAGAATCCTGGACAAGATTTTTAGCTATTAGAGATCTTAAAGAAGACATTAAAAGCTATCAAAATGGGATAAAACTAGCTGTTGTAGAAAATTTTCGTTATAGGGATCGACTCATGGATCGACCTCTGGCACACGGGTCGACCTCGAGGTCGACCTCTGAGATGAAAATCAGAAAATCAACCGTTCTATATTTTTGGCCTTCGAAATAGCAGAGGTTGACCCTGGGATCGATCTTTGGCATAGAGACAGCATGCCAAACAGCCCGTTTTAGCAGGGATAGACCTAGAGGTTGACCCTTTTGCTTTAAACTTGATTTTCTCCCAAAATATGCATCCAAAAATCATGGAACTACCTTCAAAAGATCAGAAATCTTCTATACTTACTCTTAAGGCTCTCAGATCAAAACTTGATAAAATTATGATTTTGCCTTTGAAATACAAATTTTTTTTTTCCAAGCTAAATTCATTAGTAATCCCCTCAAATGCTTTGTAATCATCAAAATCCATTCTTAGAGCAACAATCTTTCTCTTTTTGATGATGATAAAATATTTAAACATAAGCAAAAATAAAGCATGTAGAAGCCTACATCATTTACTAGAATATCATATTTAGTTATTTGACAAATATTGCATAAAGAATAGTTTGAAGATTACTTATGGTTAGACATTCAAATTATTTGCAAAAATGTTTGACTTACTTATTTCTTTTATCAATTTTACTTCAATTTTGCTTATAGCCCAATTTTATTTACTCTACTCTCTCTTTTTGACATCATCAGGTAAGATTTTAAGAAATTTAAAAATTCAAAAAGAAAAAGCCTCTCTCTTAAATTATTTTATATATTTTTTTGTTAGAACAAAAGTTTTTAACAAAACTTTTAATTAGCTTATATACAACACAGTGCTTTCAGCATGTCATAATAATATTTTAGCCAATTTATAGAGGTTATATTTCACATCATTCAAATGACATCATCATATTTATATACACATATTTACATCCAAATGATTATCATTCCACACATAATAAAGTATAACATCAAATCATCAAAATATATAAGTGCTAAAGGTATCAAAAAATATTTATGAGAGTTAGGGGATCAAAATATACAAAATTTATGGATACAACTATCTATGTACCAAGCAGCCAATAGTACCAATGCCATAAGTTAGATCCAAAAAAAAAATATAACCAATCATGACTTGATCAACAACTCATAGAAATAACTAAGAGATACTAGATCATGACCTAATACAAAAATGACTAAACTAGATCTAGTAGAGATCATGATTGAAAGCATCTGAATCAGATGAGGAATCAGAGATGTGATGGAGTATGTTAAATGATAGATGTATTAAATTTAAAAAAATAAATTAAAAATTTAAAAAATTAAATCAAATCAAATGAATAAGCTTCCTTCAAATATCAAAGGCTCTCTCCTTTTTTGAATGAATATGATTCTTTGAATAGATTTTCAAATATATACTTTTAAGCTTTAAGAGGATTAGAGCTTTTCAAAGATTTAAATAGTGAAATCAAATATAACATTTAATTTATTATTCATTATTTTTTAAAAAAATAAATTTTAGTTAATTAAGTTCAAAAAAGATATATATCAGAAATGTATCGAGCAAAATAAAGATAGTATCAGAGCAAAAATGATTTTACAAAGATTTCTAAAGGCATATTAAAAATTCTATATTATATTCATATTTTAAAATAAATTTCAAAATTAGAAGTATGTATCAAAATTAATTTATTTGGAGTGAGAATATATTTTAAATTAGTTTTAACTCTAATTAGTTATCAAAAATGATTTGGCAATCAAATCAATTAAATTTAAACTGAATAATCACATGAAGGCTTAAGTTAAAAGGATCATAAAATAATCAAAGTTCATTATCCTTAACTCAAATTAATTAGAATGTTCAGTCAAGGCTAACTAGATAATATTTAATAAATAAATATTTTTTTTCTTATTTTTTAAGAGTAAATACCAAAAAATTCATCACATAATATTTTATTTTTCTCTTTTTCATAATTATTATTGGATAAATTTATCTTTTAGCTTTTCTTTTCCATTTTGAAAGAATACAATAAATTTAGAATAAATATTTTTTTTAATTCTATTTATGAATAATATGGATTAAAAACACATCTTTTTCTTTTTGAATAAAATAAATGCATTTCAAAATATGGATTAAAACAAAATTATTTTGAACTTCAAAGATTCAAGAGAGATGGAATATTTTAAAGATTAAAGATTTTAAATAGAAATAAGCTTAAAATCATAAAGATGTTTAGGCTAAAGGATCAAGAATTCCTAATTCTTTCCTAATCTTATAGAATTTATCTTCACTTAAGGCCTTAGTAAAAATATCAGCCAATTATTTTTCAGTATAAATATAATCAATAATTATGTCATTATTTTGAACATGCTTTCTTATTAAATAATATCTTATTTCAATATATTTTGATCTAGAATGTTGGATTGGATTCTTAGATAGATTTATGGCACTAGTATTATCACATCTTATGAAAGTTTTATTTAGTTTGATGCCAAAGTCCTCAAGTTGTTGCTTAATTCATAAGATTTGTATACAGCAACTTTCGACTGTAATATATTCTACCTCGACCGTAGATAATGCTACCGAATTTTGCTTTTTGCTAAACCAAGAGATTAAGTTAACTCCTAGAAATTGACAAGTTTCACTAGTGCTTTTTTTGTCTAATCTACATTCAGTAAAGTCTACATCTGAATATCCAATTAAATCAATTGTTGAATTCTTAGAGTACCATAAACCTAGATTTTGAGTTTCTTTAAGGTATTTAAGTATTTTTTTTCATAGCATTTAAATATTATTCTTTTGGATTATATTGAAATCATGCACATAAATAAATACTAAATATGATATCTGATCTACTAGCAGTTAAATATAATAAAGAGCCTATCATGCCTTTATAAAGCTTTGTATCAACACTTTTACCTTCTTCATTCTTGTCAAGCTTACATGATGAACTCATGGGTGTACCAATGACTTTGGAGCTCTCCATCCCAAATCTTTTAAGTAGCTCTCTTATGTACTTACTTTGGATGATGGAGATATCTTTCTTTGTTTGTTTGATTTGAAGTCCAAGAAAGAACGTTAGTTCATCCATCATGCTCATCTCGAACTCTCCTTGCATGAGCTTAGTAAAATCTTGACATAAAATTTTATTAGTAGACCCAAATATAATGTCATCAACATATATTTATATTACTAAGATATCATCATGATCTCTTTTAATAAACAGAGTTATATCTACATTTTTTCTTGAAAATTCATTATTAAGCAAGAATTTATTTAATCTTTCATAGCAAGCCCTAGGTGCTTATTTTAAACCATATGATACTTTATTTAATTTGAAAACATGATTTGAAAAAGCATGATTTTCAAAATTGGAAGATTATTCTACATAAACTTCTTTGATAATATATCCATTTAGAAAAGCACTTTTAATATCCATTTGAAATAACTTGAAATTCATAAAGCATACGTAAGGGAGTAAAAGTCTAATTAGTTCTAGTCTAGCAATAGGTGCAAAGATTTCATCAAAATCAATTTTCTCTTCTTGATCATAACTCTTTGCAACTAATCTTGCTTTATTTCTAATTATATTTTCATTTTCATCCAATTTATTTCTATATACCCATTTTATGCCAATTATTGGATGATTTTTATGTCTTGATACTAAGGTCCATATATTATTTCTTTCGAATTGATTTTCTCTTGCATTGCATTTATCCAATTATAATCTTTTTCGGCTTCATCTATGATTTTAGGTTCAAAATAAGAAACAAAAGTAAAATGATTGTATGCATCTCTAAGTGAAGAGCGAGTTCTTACCCCATGTGTAGATCACCAATAATTAGTTCTTTGGAATGATTGTGAATATACCTCCATTCTTTTGGAAGATCATTTGTACCTTGAGATTGTTCTCGTTGTCCTTCACTATCATTTTCTTGCTTGTCTTTATGATCCTCTTCATTTTAAGTTGTTGACTTTTTTAGGATGATCTCCTTCATACCTTCTATAAGGGAATCTGCATAATCAATATCCTCACTTTTTCTTGATGAAAGATCATTAGTCTCATCAAAGACAACATGTATTGACTCCTCTACGACTAAAGTTCTTTTGTTAAAAGCTCTAAAAGTTTTACTAGAGGAGGAATAACCAAAACATGTATAATAACCAAAACATTATATGCAAAATATATTTTTATTATTTTAATTATTTTTAAATTATAGTAGAATAAATATTAATAAATTAATAAAATAAAATATTTTTTTAAGAAAAAATTACATCCTGTGCATGTCCTTACTTTTGGAACTTGTGGATGAGCAGGACGGAGCGCCAACATTTTCTCTGAAAGCCTTTGAAAAATTAGACAGAGATGGCATGCTTAGACCTGCATACCGCGAGCGTGGCTTATTTCATTCTCCTTCGGATTACCGTGTGCTGCCCAGGATTTTTGTACAAGGTCCATTTTGCAGAAGGTAGTTGCGATGGCTTGGCCAATGTAAATGTTGTATATTTGAGAACATCTCTTTTTCTGATGTCTTGTATTTTTTTTCCCTAAAAAACAGCCTTAGTTAAAGGTCGGGTGGTTTCTGATCTGAGAGATGTGGCCGTTGCTTGTCGAATGCATGCCGAGAGAGGTTGGGATGTCAGGGTCTTCTTCTATTTGTTCTCGATGTAACTCAAACTAGCATACGAAGAGAAGCAAGCAAAAGCCATTCTATCTTGCTCCACAATTATTAGGCCTTTGCAATATTTATCGGGGGCGTCTTAATGGCTTTTAGATTGCGTTGATTTTTCTTAATAAATCTGGACTCTTGCAAAGGCGCCCTTATTAGTCAAATGCTCTGAATACCGCCAAAACATGTCAGCGGACTAATTAAGGGTTGCCTGAATTTGAGCAAACCGTTATGGGCTCCAGCTTCAGAAATTCCCCAGTTTGACAACAACTTCAGCAGATTAGAGCAGGAATGTAACGGGCTGGGCCCAAGCCAACCTCATCCACAAATTCAACGAGCCAGCCTGAACAGATGCCTGGATACAACTCGCCTTGATTTCCCAGCAATATAATCGAGAGGATCAAGATTGCCCCGAAATGTTGACAAAGATTGTACTGAACTACCAATGCAGATATAATTGCTTTTTTCTAACTGTCTTTGGGATGTTTATTCGACAAAAAAAATAGTTTGTCTGCTTATTTTTCGTTCAAGCATCATGGTTGCCCAGTGTTTCGTCTATCTTTATTAGATGACCATGGTTTAGCCTAGTTCCCAGCCGGTTAATTATACATGGCCGGAAAAGTAAGTTCAAATTGGGACAGTTTTGGATTACTTCAATCACGTATATATGCAGATCATAATTGGCTTGAACATTAATTTATAGACAATTCACTCCAAGAAACTAATCTCCATAGCACCAGATGGTGCTTGGAGTTGCAACAGCCACCACTACTCTTTTCGTTCTGTCAATATTTTATTCAACTTTGGTAAACAAAGTTTACAGGGATGACAATATATGGGTTCATAATATCGTTATTGATTTGGAATCCACAGGTCGAACAAAGTTCATGGGGATAACAACATACAAATTCATAATATCCTTATTTACAGTTCACAGATCAAAGGAAGGGCCCCCTTTTCAAAGGCACGTCCATTTCAACTGTTTTATTAGACGATCACAACAACACAGAGATAGAAGTTCTTTGTATCCTTATTTACTAAGGTACGCAAATCAGAAGGGTAACATCAGTTTTAGTCTCACACAACTAGTTTTGTACTACATGAAATAAGGATGGCAACGGATCGGATATGGGTCGGATCGGCCCATACCTATACTCATCCTGCAAATAAAAATCCTATATCAGGAGCTCAGCAAGGTACATAATTACTTACTTTTCTTTGCTGTTTATAGATATGCTTCATCTAACCTTTTTTCCTCTAAACTAGTTCTTTTACATAATGAAATCGTTCATAAGCTTATGCCTGATTTTGACTTATGTCAGTTAGACACCTGCAATTTCTGACTTACAACGTGTGATTAAAAGTAGCTTGAGTATAACTGTAAGCCTTGCTTGAACTATTTGGGGTCAGTGCTAGAGGTTACTTCTGTCTTGTTTGAACTATTCTACGATTATAAGCTGAGAGAAGATATTGTACAAGGTCCTTCTCCATCATTCAACTGTAGTATAAGGTAGCTGAAGTAAAATGGAAACTTAAACACACAAACAACACACACACACACACACACACACACACACAGATAGATAGATAGATAGATAGATAGATAGAGAGAGAGAGAGAGAGAGAGAGAGAGAGAGAGAGAGAGAGAGAGAGAGAGAGAGAGAGAGAGAGAGAGAGATGTGATCTTTTGAAGTACAGAGGCCTAGGATGTGTCCTTACTTTTGGAACTTGTGGATGAGCAGGATGGGGCTCCAAAATTTTCTCTGAAAGCCTTTCTGAAAAATTAAAAAGAGATTGCATGCTTGGACCTACTTACCGTGAGCATGGCTCGTTTCATTCTCCTTCAGATTACTGTCTGCTGCCTGTGATTTTTGTACAAGGTCCAGTCATGCAGAATGTAGTTGCGATAGCTTGGCCGATGTAAATGTTATATATGGGGAAACAATCATATGCATCTCTTTTCTGGTGTCTTGCTATGTTTTTCTTTTTAAAAAAAAAAGAAAATCTGGTTTAAAGCCAGGCGGTTCCTTATCTGAGAGAAGTGGCTGTTGCTTGTTGAGTGCATGCTGTGAGGAGTTGGGATGCCGGGGTCTTTTCCTCTATTCATTCTAAATGTAACTCGAACTAGCAAGTGAAGAGAAGCAAGCAGAAGCTATTTTATCCTGCTTCACAATTATTAGGCCTCTGCAATTTTTGATTTGTTGAATATCAGAGTATTAGAGGCATCTTAATGGCTTTGAGTTGGCAGCAACAAAAATGCTCCTGTGATCAATGATGAGTTGATTTTTCTTAATAAATCTGGATTCTTGCAGAGTCCTCCTCACTGAAATGCTCTGAATTCTGCTGCAACGTGTTGGCGCACTAGTTAAGGTTTGCTTGAGTTCAAGCAAACTGTCATCAGTTCCAGCTTCAGAAGTTCCCCAGTTTGACCGCATCTTCAGCAGATTAGAGTAGGAATGTAAATGGGCTGGTTGCAAGCCGACTAAGCCCAGCCCGAACAGATGCCTTGACACATCTCGCCTTGATTTCCCAGCAACATAACCGAGAGGATCAAGATACCCTGAAAGTTAATAAACATTGTGGACTTCAAATGCGGATGTAACCTCTTGTTTTCTAACTGTCTTTGAGATCTTTCTTCGGTAGAAAAATTGTTTTCCTGCTTATTTTTCATCATGGTGACTCAATGTTTGGTCTATTCTTATTAGATGACCATGGTTTAGCCGGGTTTCCAGCTGGTTGTACATGACCGGAAAAATACGGTCAGATTGAGACAGGTTGGGATTACTTCGATCATGTGTCTGTGCTGATACTTGTAGATAATTAGCTTGAACATTATTGTATAAACAATTGACTCCTAGAAACTAATCTCCACAGCACATGTGGTTGCTTGGAGTTGCAACAGCCACTACTATTTTCATTTCATTTTGTAGACATTTTATTCAACTTCAGTAAGTTTACAGGGATAACAACATACAAGTTCATAATATCCTTATTTGGAGTACGCAGATCAAAGGAAACCCCTCCCAACACACATCCAATTCAACTGTTTTATTAGACGACCGCAAGATCACTTATTTACGTAAGTACACAAATCAGAGGGGAAACTTCAATTTTTCAGCCTTACGACATCAAGTTGGCACTATGTTAACTCCAATTGCATGAAGAACATCTGCTGAGCGTCCAAAGAAGCCGACAATCTTACCGCCGTTCATCACAGGAACAGAAAAAGGAATTCCTTCCTCTGGAACGTGTGGTACTTTTGTGTCAAGATTGGTGCGAAATTTGAGTGACTGTATGAAGCCATGACGATTTGAAGAGCCCGATATCTCGATAAGATATTCTCCTGGGCGAAATTCTTTCTGCAAAAAATGAAAAATAAAAGTAGATATAGCAAATTTAAATAAACAAAAAAATTATCTGCAGGAGCAGCTGAATAGGAATGCTCAACTAGATGATCAATCACATGTTGACATATTATTCAAAGCCTATTACATGGAATGACCATGTCGATGCCTAAATTCCTAAATTTTACATCCACAATAGCTTGCATACTCCAGACTCCCGATTTCAGTCGTCGGTAGTCAAAAATGTACATGACTTGCCAAAGGAGAAGAAGGGAGAATACGATCAGCCTTGCAACCATTCACTATATAGTTCGGGCGCGTTATATTCCAAGGGATCGTAGTAAAGTTGCCGACAATTAGGTAAGGAGTTGGTGCTTCAATGGTCCATCCATTAGTCTGATCAAGTGTTCGATTTTAAAACGTTCATTTTTTCATTAGCGTCTACGAAAGCATGGATCGCATGACGATTTTACCGTGCATTTGCGAGTTTTTCGCACCCAAAGAAAGATAGTTTAATGTACCTGCAAGCTCTCCTCACCACCTTCACCACCAAATCGACGGGTTTCAATGCGCCCATTAACCAGGTACGTAATAATTATAGCATCAACGGCAATTCCAGAGCGGATTTTGATCTCGAGCAGCTGATCAGCAACCCCCGTATCAAACATTTCACCTGCACTCCCACCAAAAGGTCCCACCTTAACGACTTTGGCCTGCAACCAAGTTCAAAACCGTACGATCAGAGACGGATGGTCAGTGATACGTCCTATAACTCGTAGCAAGCTATAAAGAGTCTCACCATTTGCTAGCTTGGTCCCGCGAAGTTCCGATGATCCTGCTGAGTTCGAAGGAAATAGAGACGGGGATGCTGGTAAATATAACGAGAAACATCAGAGATGTGAATCACGAGGAGCTGCACTTGTTGGGGCAACGTGTTGCTTCGGGAGCATGAGGTGGATGGAATTGATTTGACATACCTAACTCTGAAAATTGCGCTAGGACCCTGTAAACAATACGTGGAATTAATTAAATGGAAAGACTCAGAGCTTGCTCAAACGAAGATTATATCCGTGGGAAAATTATACCCACTCATTCTGATCGGTCTATTCTTTATAAGACTCGGAGCTTGCTGGCTTGATTTGGTTCTATGGTTGCTTCGGTCAAACGAAGTTTCCACTTGTTGACTGATGACCGCGTTGTCTGCTGATCATGTTCAGATTTCAGTGGAAGTTTTGGTTCCTTCAGTTGCTATTTTGTGTCACTTCTTTCATATCACAGATTTCAGATTACCAGTACATGCTGCATGCTTCTGTCGACGTAAAATATGATCTTTAGTTATGCTAAAAATTCATCAAAAATTAACCGGACGACGCACTGCCAACCATCGGGGATGCAACCATAGAAATTCAATATGACGACCCGTATAATCATCGCAAAATTGTCTCTAGCAACGGTTTTATTGGCCTTCAACGACGACGGCGTTAACCGTTGGAGGATTTTGGCCTCCGACGATGGTTGTAACCATCGGAGAGTTTTTGACCTCCGACGACGGTTTATTGCGTTGGCGGGAGATTGGACTCCGACGATGGTTTTAACCATCATTTTGCATAAAATTAAGAAACCCCCACCAACCGACATATTGTTTCATCCGCAGCACCCGATGCTCACAGTGTTGCTACAAAATTAGTTCGCAATGGGACCATAGTGTTGCTGCAGAATTAATTCACAACGGGATAATACACTGAGAGTAGGTCTGACTTTGTTGAACATATCTGTAGTCCAATCAGAACTTAAGCAAATGAACCTGATCCCCAATTATCACTTACGATCAATGAACATGTTCTCAAACATGTATTCAAACAGATATGATAAAAGGATATGCATTTTTTGTCCTTCTTATTCTGTCAAGTAAATCAATAAATTTTGGCCGATAGGCATTTGTATGGGCTATTTAGGTAGGAAGGTTGATTGTATTTAACATATCAACCTCATGCTTGGCAGCAAATTTTCTATTTCACACCAATATCTTCACCTGTCTTAGCATCTAAGACGGTGCAAACACACGCACCCATATCTATCTATCTATATAAATACGTATGTATGTACGTGTATAACTTTGGATAACCGTAAACATCCAGCTGCAGTTAGTTTGGGTAAATTTACCAAAATAATATTTATTTTTAAATTAATTACCAAAATATCATCCTTCCAAAAGTATTTACTAAAAATCAAAGTTGTCCTAGGACTGATTTTATGTGCTGACTCACCACTCCCTACACCATGTAGGATGCATGGTTAGTAAGAAAAAGTCATCCTATAGTAAGATGACTTACTAAGACGCTCTATCATAGAGCGACTCTATAAGTCAACCTATCAGAGGGTGACTTTCATACGAGACTTCAACCCTCAATTTTCTTTCTTAGGTCATCTATCTATGAATTTGTTGGAAAAGCTCTTTTTCTTTGTTGTCTCAATCGGTCCACAGGTACCCTTCTTGCTTACTTGTTTACAAGGTAAAAAAAAAATTTCTAAAGTTTCTGACTCCATTCATTGGTATGCACAAATCCCATCCTTAGTCAATCCACTCCTGCCTCACCAAGTGCTCAATCAGTAAGATGATGAGCTTCTTGACTTAAAATACTACATCCTTTGCCCTCTGAGCTCTCTCCTTCCTTTCTAGAGTGAGGGACTGAGTCTTTGTGCCTTCCTTTATTTAGTTAGTAAGAATATACCAGTTCTCTCGTTGAGAGGTACTAGGAAATTGCCAAAGACCGATACTTTCTCTCATGTCCCATGGAGGAGTCCCCACGCCTCCTAGCATAGCCACGTGCTTTTTTGTTTTAGTTTACGGCATAGTAGGGATTGATCCTTAAAATCCGAAACTGAATTTTTTCTCAATTTTGATTTTAGAAACTTTCGAAGTTGCCATTGAATGTTCCGAAATGATCTTGAATGCTCCTAGCCTTCTTTAAGCATCTTTATCTATTTAAAAATTTGTTAAATTTATAGCCTTAGCCCTCTTTAAGCATCTTTATCTATTTAGAAATTAATTACTTTTTTGAGATACAAATTCAAGCTTCTTTAACCATTTTTATAACTAACAGTACATAATATTTTAGAAATAATGGACTATCCTAATCTTCAACCATGTAACCTATTTCAAGATTGACAATGATTTCTTGGTGCAACCAATAAAAATTGTAGCATATGCATTCAAATTGAAAAAAATTATAACATTAATTTTAAATTAATATTTTTATAATATTTGATTATTACAAAGTTTGTTAGCCCAAAAAAAAGTATAAGCAATATAACTATCGAGAGATGTATATGTTAAGGTACTTAGGCCTCGTCCACGTCCACCTAACGTCTCTCTCGGGAAACACTTAGTCTATCACTGCCTCTAGCCCTCCCATGCGCATGATTGATGTGCTGCTCATTGGGTCGGTGCGACGTATCTCCTGGCTCACTAATCCTCTATGATATAAATGCATCATCTATGAGGAGGTCAAAATCCAAGAAGTTAGGATATGAGGTGTGCTGGGCATCTGATGATGTACTCAAATCATCCATCGATGGCATAGTATGAAGTCGTCTATCCTCAGAGATGACTCGTATGGTGTCGAGGCGGCTATTCATGACATCGGCAAGTGCTCGGTCTTTGCATCCAATGATGACCAAATGGAGGCCGCTTTGTGCTTGGTGGTATAGTGACGTGATCTGCTCAAACTATTAGTATCAAAGAGAAAATGTATTACTCAAGAAGGACAAATAATAACAACATAACAAAATGAGACAAAAAGCAAAATGTACTTACCACAACATCCAGCACGCTGCCCAATGGATGGAACCTCATCTCAAGCCGATCCATCATCAATGGCGAAATGAATTGTCTAGTGATGCTGCTATATCATTGCAGATATGTTTCATAATAATCTATAGTGGGGAGCATAGGTGGACCATCCATAATTAAATCCTCCCACCACTCCCATGCATCAATATGCTCCCAATGCTGTTGAACACAGTCATGGCGATGTCGTCCTCATCGATCTACACTGTGAAAGCTCTCCTGAGTGTCGCATGATGGGGGATGCCCTAATGCATGCAAACTATCGTATCACGTGCTCCGGACAGTAGATCTCCATGATGTTGAAGCAAATAAGAGGTGCGCATGTCCTCCATACATGCTGATTTGATCGACATACCTCAGGCAATGTGGCCAGTACCTTCGGTGTGTAAGAAACCCATACTATCTGATCATCGCACTACTGGTCAAGCTGATCTCTATAGTATATGACTGTGTATGGCATTGGAGACTATATGCCAGTCAATCAAGTCCTCCACCTGTCCAAAATAAAGTCAATATATTATTCTAGGAAAGCATTTAGTTATTTATCATGAAAAATTAGTGCTATTGGTTATACACCTGCGTCCAAGTGGATCAGTCGGGTCATGCTGTATCCTGCCAAATGGGCCCTCAATACTAGCATCATCCTCACCTAATGGGCCATGGCCTACTGTATCATCTCCCAGCGCTGGCTGGTGGGCTCCTACCCTAGAGAGTATCCTATTTGATCGACCTACGTGTAAATGCTCCCATATCCAAAGCTGCAGTAATACTAACAGTCCAACTATCTCATGCATATTCAATTTACTGGCCCTGCAGAGTTTGCTTACAAGAAAGCCAAAGTAGCACTATCCCAATTCATCTATCCACATGCATGGAGATCACGTAGTAGGGGTAGGTATAACAACTGCACGTGAAAATCGAACTTATCAGTAAACAGATGGCTACTGATAAGACATAGAATGAATGCTCGAGCATGCCTCGCATGGTCTCATCATCTGCATCATGCGGTAGGTCGTGGAATGTATCACGAAGCCAATGAAATCTCAGTGAAGACTCCGACAATATTGCCTCTGGCGGTCTGATCCCAAATAACTCCTCGCAGAGATTCGACCAGATGATCTGCATAGTACCATTGATGGCAGGCCCATGCACCCATAATCCAAGGAGAACGGCATAGTTCTGCAACGTGATCATCACCTCCCGTTGCAAAGGTGAAAAGTATGAGTGTCCTGACGCCATCACTCTACCATGGCTATAATGAGGGCCCAATCTAGCTGTATATCACAAACTTTATAAACTCCATAAAAATCGACAACATGAAGATATGCTATGATCCAATCATATGGCCGCCAGGCGCGCATCGCGGTCGAGCCTCTGTGTCTGCAGCGTAAAGACCCCTGTCCTTCCCAGAATAGATAAGGTCACTACAGTGTCGGGTCTGAAAATACAGCATAGTAGGGTCAGTCGGCCTCGGGTGTACATTTTAGAGTCTAAACCAGCCATAGCATATCAACTATAAAATATATTATTTCATAAATTTAACATATGAATGACGATAACTTCATAAATTTTGTCAAGAGTTTACACTGCGTGAGTACATTACCAGAATAGTTTAAAAAGAATAAAAGCAATACAAAACCAAAATACAATTAAATAAAAATGTAATGCAATTATTTAAAAAATATTAAATGCAATCCAACCTCTTTGATGATAAGCTAAAAAGTTTCTGGCCGAAATCTATACAGTCCAAGTGATTTCTTCCAAAATATCATCATCTTTAAAACATTGAGCTCTAGACTTTTGTCACCGATGCCTTAAGTATATTGGTCCCCATTGATTAGGTGCCCTAGGACCTGACCTGGATATCTTTCTTTTAGTGGTCTTGTTCTGGTTGGTTTGGTAGAGAGTTGGGCAGAAATCAATCATGGCACTTTGAGTTTGAAGTGCTTTTGAGATCTATGCATGGTGCGATCCAATGATGGACATCACAGAAAAAGATCAATCATTCTTTCATGCGGAAGATACAACCATGATGATGTATTTAACAATAAATTTAAAAAAATCAATCGTACAATAACTACGTCAAATCAAAACTTTCCTTCTTTAGGAATGGGGTGGGGGGAGGGGGGCACATATTTAACCCGCATTCAGTTTGTCATACTCCAACAAATTTTTAGAAAAAAGGAGTGTAAGATGAACACTATGAATGATTATTGTAATTAGTAGAAGCAACAATACAAGTGACAATATGACATAACCAACCATTTCTTACAAGAACAGATATTAGAAATATTGATATAGTATATGAACATCTGCTTCCAAATGTACTTTTGAATTGATGATACTGTACATGCATAACTGCTACTAAGGAAATATGGTTACATGGAACGACTCATCATCCTTTCTCAGAAAAACCCAAACCAGAACTTAATAAAGACCTCCCATCTCTCTCAGGTGCTCTTCTTCCCCACATATCTCCCAAAAATCGAATAAAATAAAAAGCATAAGAAGCGAAAAAAAAAAGGCTTGTATGAGCTTACCTTTTTGCACCTGCTACTTCCTCGGTCGTCCCCCAAGTGAGAAGAGCTCTATCCTGACGACCATGGATGGAAGATGGTAGGGCAGAGAGAGAGAGAGATAGATAGAGATGGAGAGAGAGAAAGAGAGAGAAAGGAGTTGGAACCCTAGATGCGAAGCTGTGTTGTGGTGAGAGACAAGAAGAAGATGTTGGGAGGAAGGTATGTAAAGCGGCTTAGTGAGTCATCTTATGATAGGACGACTCATATAGTCACTTTTTCGTAGGATGACTTACTAAGTCACCATAGCATAAGATGACTATTCCATTCCACTTGGCAACGGTTTGATGACTAAGCACAGAAAGTCGCTCTATTATAGGATGATTTTTTGTTGGATAGTACTTTGGTAAATACTTTAGAAAGAATAGTATTTTGATAATTAATTTAAAAATAAATATTATTTTAAAAATTTTGCCGGTTAGTTTGCCAACTAATAACCCTATCCTTGAATTTCAATGGACATGCAGGGAATCTGTGCAAAATCATCCAATCAATAGCAATTCATATATAAGGATGAAAATATCCATGTTTGCTAATTGCCAATAATAAGGATGCATGGAATTATCACATCAAAAAAGAAGAAAACATAATTTACCTGAATTTATAGTCTAACACTCAGCCCTTTATTTTATGATGTTTGGCCTTTGGCATTTTATGTTTAAAAAAAATTTTTATTGCACCACGTGCGGTGTAGAATAAGTTGCACCGTGTACGGTAATTGGCCCATATGGAAGCCTCCACCTCTCCTTTTCCCGCTGCATCGTGTGCCTGCATGGAGGCCCCCACCTCTCCTTTCCCCACATGATCCAATCACCGCATGCGGTGCGCGCGTTGTGCACCATTTAATTTCCATGCACAAGTAGACTTGTGTTCCTTTCAAATTAAAGAGTGCAACTACTGGGCTATTGTCAAGTTTACATCTCCAACTGTTAATTCTGCATATATTTATGGCTTTCATAACACCCCTAGGACAAGTCGAGAGGGCAAGAAGTTTGTTCACGCTCATGTGCCTCACGTGTGAACACATATTTGAGGGGCCAATCTCAAGGCTATGGGCCTACCTCACATAGCGCACTGTTTTTGTTGAATATTTTAAATTTTCTATTTTAACAAGGTTCAAAATTTTTAATAGAAATCTATTTTTTTATAAATAATTCAAAAGTTTTAAAATTTGACTTTAAATAAGTCCATATTGGATGATTAAATGTAAGAATTCTTGCATTTATATATGTCCTGTTCATTCAAGCCCATGTTGGGCTTTAAGGATGGTGTACAACTGACCATACGCACGCGCATTTTGCTCAGCTTGGCCAGTCATGCATGTGCTCAGGTATGGCGAGCATATTTTGTCATGTGCTTCAATTTATATTTAAAATCTGAATTTGATTTTTTTGAACTATAATGCAAGCGTGATGGCTTTGATTCCAAATTTAAATTCAAAATACAGAATAGGCATAAACATCCTTTTTAATTAATTATATAGAAAATCCTTTATCCACAAATAGGCAATTTACATTGGGGAAGATCCATTGCATTTAATAAATCAACCTGCTCATGCTTGGCAATAAAGTTTATATTTCACACCAATATCTCTACCCATATTAGCATGTGGAGCATATATATATATATATATATATATATATTTTTGTGTGTGTGTGTGTGTTTATATATATATAGATATATACAGATATATACATATATATACATATACATACATACATACATATATATACATATATAAAGATATATACATATACATAAATAAATAAATAAATAAATAAATATATATATATATATATATATATATATATATATATATATATATATATATATATATATATATATATATATATATATATATATATATATATGTATGTATGTATGTATGTATGTATGTATGTATGTATGTATGTATGTATGTATGTAGGTATATATATAAGAAATCTGAGATTTCTTATGGGCACAGGCATCTCAGGTAATTCAGTCTTATGGTTCTTCATTATCCGCATATGGTCTTTTTTTCTTAGGTGCTCATTTTATCTGGGCTTTCAGTTTAATGTTTCTATTCAGTGGCCGTGGTTATTGGCAAGAACTCATTGAATCCATCGTTTGGGCTCATAACAAATTAAAAGTTGCTCCTGCTACTCAGCCTAGAGCCTTGAGCATTGTACAAGGACGTGCTGTAGGAGTAACCCATTACCTTCTGGGTGGAATTGCCACAACATGGGCATTCTTCTTAGCAAGAATTATTGCAGTAGGATAATGGCTAGGAGGATTTGAAAGGCATTATGGCATTAAGATTTCCGAGGTTTAGCCTCGGCTTAGCTCAGGACCCCACTACTCGTCGTATTTGGTTTGGTATTGCTACCGCACATGACTTCGAGAGTCATGATGATATTACTGAGGAACGTCTTTATCAGAACATTTTTGCTTCTCATTTTGGGCAGTTAGCAATAATCTTTCTGTGGACGTCCGGAAATCTGTTTCATGTAGCTTGGCAAGGAAATTTTGAGTCATGGATACAGGACCCTTTACATGTAAGACCTATTGCTCATGCAATTTGGGATCCTCATTTTGGTCAACCAGCTGTAGAAGCCTTTACTCGAGGGGGTGCTATCGGCCCAGTGAATATCGCTTATTCCGGTGTTTATCAGTGGTGGTATACAATCGGATTGCGCACCAATGAGGATCTTTATACAGGAGCTCTTTTTCTATTATTTCTTTCTGCTATATCCTTAATAGCGGGTTGGTTACATCTACAACCCAAATGGAAACCAAGTGTTTCGTGGTTCAAAAATGCCGAATCTCGTCTCAATCATCATTTGTCAGGACTTTTCGGAGTAAGTTCCTTGGCTTGGGCAGGACATTTAGTTCATATCGCTATTCCCGGATCCAGGGGAGAGTACGTCAGATGGAATAATTTCTTAGACGTATTACCGTATCCTCAAGGGTTGGGACCACTTTTTACGGGTCAGTGGAATCTTTATGCTCAAAACCCTGATTCGAGTAGTCATTTATTTGGTACTTCCCAAGGAGCCGGAACTGCCATTCTAACCCTTCTTGGGGGATTCCATCCACAAACGCAAAGTTTATGGTTGACCGATATTGCTCATCATCATTTAGCTATTGCATTTATTTTTCTCGTTGCTGGTCATATGTATAGAACTAACTTCGGAATTGGACACAGTATCAAAGATCTTTTAGAAACACATATTCCTCCGGGGGGTCGATTAGGACGTGGGCATAAGGGTCTTTATGACACAATCAATAATTCGATTCATTTTCAATTAGGTCTTGCTCTAGCCTCTTTAGGGGTTATTACTTCCTTAGTAGCTCAACACATGTACTCTTTACCTGCTTATGCATTCATAGCACAAGACTTTACTACTCAAGCTGCCTTATATACTCATCACCAATACATCGCAGGGTTCATCATGACAGGAGCCTTTGCTCATGGAGCTATATTCTTCATTAGAGATTACAATTCAGAATAGAATGAGGATAATGTATTGGCAAGAATGTTAGACCATAAATAACGACGTCATGCTCGCTTTTGGTACTCCGGAAAAACAAATCTTGATCGAACCCATATTTGCCCAATGGATACAATCCGCTCATGGTAAGACTTCATATGGGTTCGATGTACTCTTATCTTCAACGAATGGTCCAGCATTCAATGCTGGTCAAAGCATATGGTTACTTGGCTGGTTGAATGCTATTAATGAGAATAGTAATTCACTCTTCTTAAGAATAGGTCCTGGAGATTTCTTGGTTCATCATGCTATTGCTCTAGGTTTGCATACAACTACATTGATTTTAGTAAAAGATGCTTTAGATGCACGTGGTTCCAAGTTAATGCCAGATAAAAAGGATTTCGATTATAGTTTTCCTTGCGACGGCCTAGGACGTGGTCGTACTTGTGATATTTCGACTTGGGATGCATTTTATTTGGCAGTTTTCTGAATGTTAAATACTATTGGATGGGTTACTTTTTATTGGCATTGAAAACACATCACATTATGGTAGGGTAACGTTTCATAATTTAATGAATCCTCCACTTATTTGATGGGATGGTTAAGAAATTATCTATGGTTAAACTCTTCACAACTTATCAATGGGCACAGGCATTATGTATGTATGTATGTATGTATGTATGTATGTACATACATACATACATACATACATACATACATACATACATACATACATACATACATATATATATATATATATACACACACACATACATACATACATACATACACACATACATACATACATATACATCCCTCTTCAAGTCCTCCACACCCAAATCTTCTTTCGGCCTTTTCTTCTCCAAACTTGTTTGGAGAAGTATGTAAATACTACTATTAGTTTCGAGTTTGCAACTTTTGTAACCAAGCTTTCAAGTGTGCAAGTTTGTTTTCTGGCTTTTATAATCAAGCTTTTAAATGTGCAAGTTTATTTTATACTTTCGGTATGTAAAAAGGTTTGCTTATCTTAATAAAGTTTATCTTCTCTCTCATATTTTTCTTCATGTTTTGTGTTTTTCATGCTAGTCTTTCTTCTTCATGCTAGTCTTTCCTTTTTGCGTGAGTTTTTAAAATTAACTTCTTTACGTATCATCCAAGCACACCAAGCATCTGGTATATTCAATAGTTGTAAGCCCTTTGAGACATACCAAAGGGAAGGATCATAGCTTTCATTCCTGCTAAAATAAGAAAGGCGGATCTCTAAGCTCTGAGAACCTCCCAGGCGTCTGCTCTGTACCAATTTCAAGAAATACTGTATTCAAATTTATCCTGTATGCTTTTCTTTTCAATATTAAATGGATTACTAATTTAGATAGATGGATTAATAATTTAGTGGTAGTCATACACGGTTGGTATCATAGCCATTTCACTTTCTTTTCGCCCCCGAAAGAGAGTATCTAGAATAGTCTCTACATAGAATAGTCTTATATTTAATTTAGTGGTAGTTCGAGATTTCTGAGTCTTTGAGTTAAGTGCTAAGTAACTCCAAGAAAGGAGAAATTATTTCCTAGAGGTAGTAAGTTCCGCAAACCCATTTTAGATCAGATAGAGCCATTGTTGGGCAGGATAGTTAGTCATATTTGAAAGCAGAAAACTCTTTTTAGTGGCATTGAATGTTCCTAGTGGTATAGCACTTTTCTAGTGGCACTTAGATCTTAGACTTCTTCAACTAGTCCATAATTAAGTATGAGTTTTCTATCCAGAAACTCTTCTTCTTTCTCATCTTTCCGAGGTAAAGGAATAAGTGCAGGTAAAGAAAAGATCCTATATGATCCAACTAAATTAGTAATCCCAAAAATACCACCAAATCAATCTACAAAATTAATTGATTAATACCAGATTTAAGAATCAAAGTAATAGAAAACATCTACTCAATCTTAAAAGACTATGAACTAATATCCTTAATACCCAAAGATCTGATAACTAGTATCAAATCCAAATATGAGTTCCTCCACTTGGGGCTTGTTCAAATAGCTATAATATCCATGATAAGGAGAGGTATAAAAAGTGCCCTCCTCATCTGTCTAAAAGATGGGAGACTCCTTGAATACCATGAATCCTTAATGGGAATGATGAAAATAAGTGTATTCAATGGCCCCGCCTATCGCAACTATAATACAGACCTTACCCTCAAAGTCAAAGACAAAAATATTCAAAAAGCCTTAGAATTAGAGATCAAAATACACAAACTCAAAATGCTTGCTGGATCTTTCTCGCTAACTATTTTGGCGAGAATTTACTTCAAAGCTACCAATACCTTTAACCATATAGGATCATTGGCCAAGAAATCCTCAAGACAAACAGAATACTTTCAAACCAATCCAAATAAAGAAAATATTTTTATCCCCAAAACTCTTATCTGGGATGAGATAATCCTTCCAGAAAGCTAGACCTTGGAAAGATCAGTTCCTCCCATTAGACAAGAAACAAGTTATCTCGAGGCAATCACTACAACTCCTAAGGATGATGTCTCAATCAAATTCCAAATACTAAAGATAGAAAAAAGCTTTAGCTCTAGGTTTTCTCCTTCAAACATTTCTCCAACCTCTTCCTTCACTCCTGCTAGGGAAAGCTATTCCATCGAAGCAAACATATCAGAAGTGGACTCAAAATCTATAATCCCAAAATCTTCATATAGTGAACAAGTAGAATCTCCCAACTTAAGCCCAACCTATTTTCAAATGGATCTTGAGATCAATGCAATAAGTAGCGAATTTATCCTAGATAAAGACCTACTTAGAAGGAACTTCAACTTTAAAAAAAATGAAAAACAAAGAGCTGAGTTCTTCGACCAGTTCAATAAATCTCAAAGAACTAACCTCAGAACTAAATGGTATGATTTCATTCATTCAATCAAAGACTATATAGGTTTCTTTGAATGATTTGAAATATACAACAAACCAAAATAAGTAGACATAATCAGACCAAAGGTCATGATTTCATGGCAAGATGAAAAGGAAAGGTTCATAGAAAGGATCCAACATCCTTTCCAGGAGATCAAAATCCCAATCAGGAAAACATAAATTATAGCTTCACCAGTAAATCTCAAAAGTGACCTCCATGACTCTGTAAATCCTAAAAACCTCAAAAATATAATAGAACAAAATAATTAGACAAACCAAAGCCTTAAAACTATAGGCAACCAACTAATCAGGATGGAAGAAAGGGCTTTAAACAAGCCACCTGCTAAGTCCTCTAGCTCTGCTCCTATCTTCAAACCCTATGAAATACCCAAGAAATACAAGAAAAATTAAGAGGATAAAAACCTTCTAGGAGAAATAAACAAGAGGCTCCAAACTCTTGAACTCATCCATTCTGTTCCTGATACACCCAAAATCCTAAGAAAATCTATAGCCATCCTAGAATAGGGAAGTGATAATCCCAATGAACCTAGTGACTTAGAACAAACGGAGGAATCCGACCCAAGTAGCCCAATACCAAGTATTGGCCCAGAAAAATCAGATAATTTAATATATATATATATATGTGTGTATATAATAATAATTTAGATATATTATTGAAGATGGATTATTGATATATGGATTACTAATTTAGATGTAATAATAATCTAATATATGGATTACTAATTTAGATAGATGGATTACTAATATAATAATATATATAATTTAATATATATATGTATGTGTGTATATATATTATAATAATAATTTAATACTATAATATAATACTTATATAATAATATATAATATAATTTAATATACATAATATATTTTAATATAATAATATATAATTTAATTTTATTAATATGATATAAAAATAGAAAAAGTATCATATATCAATATATAATAATTTTTTTTCAAATATACTTGCTTTTAGATTATGATCCAAATTATAGTCTAATTTATATAAAAGTCCAAAAATCCAGTCCAATCCAATCCAAACTTTTTAGACTGGATTGGATTGGACTAGTAGAATATTTGATTTGATTTTGGAGCCAAGTTTCCAAGTCCAAAATATTTTGGATTGGAGTTGGATTTAGGTGTAATCTAATCCAATCCAATCCATTTATACCCCTACTCTATACTTTAATTAAAAGTTATTGACGGAGAATGAATTCTCTACAATGCATCATAGCATATGATATATTGTACCAGCCAGATGGATGATCAACAAACAACATACGCATGAGTATGGGCCGTGCAATAAAGGTCCCCCCCACGTTGCAATAAAGATCCACTCCAATCCTTTAAGATGCTTTAGAGGAATTGAAAGTTTTCAAAGTTGAAGACCCTGTTATTGCACTCCAGCCATGTGCTCTAACATGCTGTCATAAATATCCAGTCAACAACCTTGCAATAACCATGCTCGAGGTGTTTTGGCCTCGATGACTTTCAAACATCTTGATATTTTGGCGGTAATGATGTTTTGTAGCCAAAAAAATAGCTAGACTGGGAGAAATTATTAAATAACTCATTCTATCATAAATAAAGTACTTTGTCGATTTTGATTGGCTTCTTTTCATCTCATACTCAATCATGATTAATCAAAATTAGTAATTAATGAAGAATCAACTGATGTGTAAATTTTTTTATCGACTTTGCTTATGATATAATGAGTCTACCTAATAATTTCTCCTAGACTAGCCCATGTTGGATATCCCTCCTTATGAGTGGGATCCATTCTTATAGTATAACATAATAATTGATCTTTTTATGGAAATCTATTAATATGATATCTCAGGTTACCTAAGCAAAAAGGGAACAAAATTAAAAAAATAAAAGATGCCCACTTTCTCCATGTTATCCTGCTATAGAAGAAAGAAGTTCTCTTCAAGAGATCTTAGCTAGGTTTAGAGAAAGACAGAGAAAAAATAAAGAAAATAATGTATTCGTCATCGGATTTGTGAGGTTCATCCACAACTCTAACATTGGTTCAAGCTATCTCCAAGGGTTTCTTGGAAGGAATCAAAGGCACCTTCAAAAGTTTTCTGAAAGGCATCAAGAAGATCATTAGTGGGATCTTTTCATTATTTATTGTTATCCATCTTTCTCTCTAGTGATGTATTATTGTGCAAATTAAGAGTATTGGCTCTTGATGTGATGATCCTCTAACTTTTTAGAGAAGAACAAACAAGTTATAATCCCCAAATTATTGGTAGTGAAATATTTGGTAGAGGGCTTGGTGGCCCCATAGTTTTTTTCCTTTTGCATTGGAAGGGTTTTCTACATAAAAAATCTTGTGTCTTTTGTGTTTATTGAATTGTCTATTTGATTTTTCTGGAGTTCATCCTATTATTTATATATACAAAGAAAAAGGATATCGCTTCCACTATTTTAGTTGCCATCTTTTTCTAACAAAGTGATATTAGCATCAGATTGAATCTTGATACGGTGTAAATATGGATGCAAGCACTAGTCATATGGTTAGCTTAAATGAAAACAATCAGACAATTTGGAAGCCAAGGATAGAAAATCTCTTATTTTATAAGGATTTGGATGCTCCATTACAAAGTGATTCGGTGAGATCGGAGAACATGAGTGAAGAAGAAAGGAAAAAGCTTGATCGAAAGGCCGTAGGTTTCATATAGCAATGGCTAGATGACTTAGTAATCGCGTTGGTAGTTGGACCGCCAACTTGGTTTTTTTCTTTAGATGCATTTGCATTACTGCTTTTGGTGGGAAGATCTTCTGAGGATTAATGACAATTCATTTTGCAACTCGCACCTCCTTTATTAGGAAGGGAGCTCAAGGGGTCGCAGGACGATGCTTCCCAAGGAAGAAATCTAAGAATCGCCCCTAGACTTGCTTGTTCCCGCCACGCGGCGAGTCATGGTGAGTTTCAAGATGCACTTTCTCAATCACTTCATGCAACTTGATTGATGAAGAGCTACAAGATCCATTATTTTAGGGCTAGCCAAGTGGCAAGATTTGGTGATTTGATGCCTGGATCCGTATCGTCGATGGCTTGT
This sequence comes from Cocos nucifera, assembly GCA_006176705.1. Classification (NCBI taxonomy): domain Eukaryota; kingdom Viridiplantae; phylum Streptophyta; class Magnoliopsida; order Arecales; family Arecaceae; genus Cocos; species Cocos nucifera. Next base: position 1,619,924 of record QRFJ01000031.1, on the reverse strand, counting down.
ATAAATAGACCATCCGTCCAATTGAATTTTCTACCATCCAATTACCAGTCACTCCTTTGTCATTGTAGTTGTCAGAGAAAGATCCTTTTTTCTATCTTGTAGCCTTGAAGCCATCGTTGTCGTCCGTTAAACTAGCAGTAAAGAATAAGATGGGCTCCTCGAGTGGGGAGTCCTCATCCTCGTCCAAGAGGGTGAGATGCGCCCAGTGGGAGCTTCATACTTTCCGCCGAGTCCCGCCTCCCCCCAAGGCATTGGATGGGTTAGCGAAGCTCAGGACAAACCTTTCTCCACCCAAGGGTAGAGTGGAGTTTTTCGAGACTGCAATGGAAGTTCTCACCAAGACCAGGTTACGATATATTAAGGAGTATAAGGCTTCGACGGATTTTGAGAAAAAGATTGTTGAAGCATCTGCAACCGCTTTCATCTAGGACTTTGAGGATTGCAAGGCCCGCCTACAGTATATAGTCCTAAAGCTGGACCTAAGATGCCTCCACTCTGGGAATAGAAATGAAGAGATCAGGGCATTTTCTTGAACAAAGACTAGGTCTTCTCTTTTTTTTTATACTTATTTTTTGGTGCCTTCACCTCATGAAATTTTGCAACAAATTTTTAGTTAATAAAAAATATATTTTTATCATGTTTATCTTTCGTCTAAAGCTTTTTGCCTCTTTGTGACTGATGCATGCTAATCTATAACTATGACAAGTGCACCAGTCGATCAAGTAATAAAGTAAGTGAGTAGAGTATCATCCCTAGAGATTGAAAAATAAGTACTAAAAAGCTCTTTCCTATGCTTTATTTAGAAGACCGATTTATGAGAATAAAAAAATAAAGAATAAAATAAAAAAATAATTAAAAATTACATAAAAATAGAAAGAGTATAATTATTAGGATTTTAAACTTAAGAGCAATAGGTTACTAAGGCAATCGGTTCACCAACTCAGTTAATACAATATTCAAATTATTAGGTTAATTTTATTTCATATGACGATGGAGTCTTCTAGTTTATTCACTACTCTTTGGTCCAGGCGTTGCAAAACTATCAATATTTATTAATTATCCTTTGGTCCAGATGTAATTTAAATAAATATCGATGCATTAAGTTTTGTAAAACCCTTTAATTAAAATACGCTGCGTCTAAAGCACACTAAAATTCTCACATGTATATGAATTCTAATTTAATTAATAATATAAAGTATATAATCAAGAAGCCATAACATAGATGTACTTGGTCCGTATCATTTATGTTCATCAGATCAATTAGAAGATGACCAATAATCTAAAAGCATTAAGATCAGATTTATATATTCCTTATGAATAAAATTTAAAATTAAAAATAAATCATACCGAATATTGCATCAAAAGAGTGGCTATACCTTAGTTTTAGTAAAAAAAAATTTAGTTCATGATAATAAGTTCAAAAATAGCCAATAAAATAAAAAGTATGAAGAAATTAGACTATTTATTCGCTAAAATTGATTGTCCGTTGCTCTTGGTGTGGAGAACTTGATGAAGAAGAAAATCGCTTTGTGTACCGACCTTCGAAAGAAGAAAAGAGGAGGAAAAAAAATAATAAGAATAAAAACTCTTTCTCTTCTCTTCCTAAACACCTCTCTCCCTGTTCTCTCTAATTCTCCCTATTTTCTCTTTATTTTTAACTCTTTCTTTCTTTCTCTGCCTCTTCACTTTGACAATAGCAGGCAGCTCCCTTTAAATAGGCTAAGAGATGGATTTTTGGAAGAAATCCTAATCAACTTGGGTTTAAAACTCTTAACATAAGTCAAATTAAAACTCTGAACCATTCTGGCCTTCAGATCAGCATCCAATGGATCAAAAACCACTTAAAAATTCTTTTTAAAAACCCAGTTCAAGTCAGAATTAACCTCAGTCGTCGGATCTTCTTGATGATTAAATTGGGACCATCGAATTGCGTATAGGAGCCTTTAGATTCCTAGTTAAAACTGGTAATGCATCTCCACCATTGAATCTCGATCGGGAGCCGCATCCACCATTCATCAGTGCATAAATTTCCACCATTCGATCAAATTCCAACGAACAGCATCCATCGGATCCAACAAAATTCCTAGAATACCTTTTGTAGATCATGCACGAGCCTGATGTTGCATAGACCACTACTTCTTTCAGCCAATCAAACATGTGAAATCCTCAAAATGCCCTCATTTGGTTACTATAGCGGTCTACCGTGTGCCGCAAAAAATTCTGACATTAGCGTGGCGTAAGCGGGGTGTCAGCGGTCGGTCGATCTGGTTCCAAGCACAGTCGGACCGGACGGTCTACTGAGCTAGTTTCTTGAGCCAGTTTGAACTGGACCGACCGGCATATATTATTATTATTATTATTTTATTTTCTTTGAAATTTAATTTCAAGCTCGGTTGAAGTTCGTTTTGCTTGAAATTTATTTCATCTGATCCAAAAAAATAAGATCTTTATATTGATGATCTTTTTTCCTATATAAGATTAATAAAAGTATTAATTTTATAAAAATAAATTAATTTATTTTATAATTTAATACTTTTATTAGTGTATTTTTACCACTTATCAGTGACATTGGTATTGATTGGCTCCTTGCCTCGGTCAAGGGCTTGAATGGCTAGAATAGATCAGCCGGGTCAGTTCCACACTTGAGCTGAGATCTTTCTTGATTGTATTTGAAGCATTTGCTTTGTTAGTACATGGTGAATGAGTTTTTGAAAGTTACAGCTTTATGCAACAAGTGCTGGATGTTGATTGGCATCGTATCACCTTCTATGAACTAGAGAAGAATATTTGTCTCGAGAGTTGCATGGCAAAAATTTGTACAATTTGGAGACCAAATGGGCCTCTCATTTAATGTTGGTACCTACTTTGAGGAGGCACAATTTGAGGCCATTCGGGTGGTGAGATTTGTCATACAATTAGTGGGATGTTTGAACATACTTAGACCTGCCCTTGTTTTATAAGTAGGGGTTCGCTAGTTGGGGCTGGTATTGCCTCAATTGTTTTTCGCAAAGTCATGGGAATGCCACCTTGTCTAGTGTCAAAGGGTCATCGGTGTTCTTCTCCGACTTGGGAGGTCTCCTTTCCTTTCCATCGATCACTGAGAGCTTCAAGAGAGTGCATTAGAGGCATGGGAGGTGTTGGAAAATTTTGTCGCTCCGGCTGCAAGGCTACGACGGCAGTCGTTTAGAGGCTTCTAATGCTTTGTTATCCATAATTAGGTCTAAGATCTTCCTAGAGGACCTATTTCATCTAGCTTAAATTTCTAGTCTTTCTTAAAGGAATATCCAGAAGATTGATGGGTTTTCAAAAGAAAAACCACCATCCCATCCCTGATATCCTTTTGCAGAGGTTCGTGCTCATCGAAAAATGAGGAGTTCTGCTCTCCCCTTTAGGGGTTGTGATGGCTGGGGCTTGGCTTGTGCTCTGACGGGGTCGGCCGAGCCCAAGCTTCGCATTTTTTTCTTTTCTGTAATGAGTCTTACTCAACTAAAATTGACGTATAATGAATTTCTTTGCAATGTATAAAGTACCTCTTTTTATTGAAATCTTCTTTGATATGTTATCCACTATTTTTTCTTTTCTCTTGAGGTGGGGTTCTTAAAGGGTTAGCCCCTCTTTTGTTGTTGTCACTAGCTTCTGTTGGCGGCATGGAGTCCTCGAAGGGATGGCCCCTATTGGCTTCAATAGGCCAAATGGCTTCAATAGGGTTGGTGGCTTCAATGTGCCATGTGACTATAGTGGGCCACAACAGGCTCCTGAAGGGTTACCCCATCAGTTATAATGAGCCGAGTGGCTATAGTGGACCACATGTCTTCAATGTGCAATGTGGCTATAGTGGGCCATGGTTGGTCCCTAAAGGATTACCCCATCAGTTACAGTGAGCCGAGTGGCTACAATAGGACGTAGGTCTTCAACATGCCATGTGGCTACAGTGGGACATGGTAGGTCCTTGGAGGGTTACTCCATCGGCTATGATGAGCTGAGCAATTACAGTGGGCCACAACAAATCCCGAGAGGGTTATCCCGTTGGCTACAGTGAGCCGAGCGGTTACAGTAGGATGCAAGTCTTCAACGTACTATGTAGCTATAGTGGGCCACGATAGGTCCCCAGAGGGTTACCCTGTCAGCTACAGTGAGCCTAGCAGCTACATTGGGGCATGAGTCTTCAACGTATTGTGTGGCTATAGTGGGTCACGATGGGTCTCCAAAGGGTTATCCTGTCGGCTATAGTGGGCCACGAGTCTTCAACATGCCGTGTGGCTACAATGGGCCATGGTAAGTCCCCGAAGGGTTATCCCATCGGCGATAGTGAGTCGAGTGGAGCAGCTATAGTGGGTTGGAAGGATCAGCTATAGTGGACCTAGCTAGGGAAGCAACTATAGTGGACCATAAGGATCGGCTACAGTGGGTCGAGCAGCTATAATAGACCATAAGGATCGGCTATAATGGGCCTCGAGGATCAGCTACATTGGGTCGAGCAGCTATAATAAGCCATGAGGATCGGCCACATTGGGTTGAGCAGCTATAGTGGGCTGCAAGGATCGGCTATAATGGGCCGAGCGGCTATAGTGAGCCACAAGGATCAGCTACAGTGGGCCAAGCGGCTATAGTGGACTATGGTGGCTATAGTGGATCACGATGATCGGCTACAATGGGCCAAGTGGCTATAGTGGACTATGAGGATCAACTATAATGGAACAAATGGCTATAATGGGCCATGTGGATTGGCTACAGTGGCTACAGTGGGAAGCAATGGCTATAGTGGGCTACGAGGATCGCTTATAGTGGGCTGAGTGGCTATAATAGATTATGAGGATCGGCTATAGTGGACCGTCCCCTCCATCTCCATATTTGCAAACTCTATCTTGATTTGCCAATGAACAAGGAGCATTGTTTGGCTTGGCGATGTGAGATGTTGGCTTAGTGCCCTTGAATCTTTGCATCGATAAGACCTCTAGATTCTATGAAGCCCCAAAGGCACCATTATTGGTGTTAAAAAATATATCCTAAAGCTAATCATCTAAGTTATAGATAATTAGAATTAGTATATAAATTATTTAATAATAATAGTTATTTGGCTTATTCATCATAAAAGTTCTATCTTTCTTAAAAGAACTCCTATCTTATGATGAAGTCCTTAGAACCATAATCAATCGATAAAGAAGGATTTATCGAATGGTTCTTAAATTATTCATAATTAAATGATAAGTTATTAATAAGGATGATAACTTATCGAGTGTAGGTCACTGTATGCCATATGCATTGGTTATCCTCATAATCAAGTGGTATGGAGACACTGGTATGGCATCCAGGTGGGATGTAGGAGTACATCTACATTGAACATGATCAATGTAGCACTCTATTATTATGAGTAGCTAATTAAGGTCGATGGATATAAGTATTCCTCCGATCTGAGATCACTACGGTGACTTGTAAGTAACTTACTGTACTTTGATGCCAATCTACCTATATTTCTAATATAGGTTTGAAAGATTTTTAGGTACAGTCAAGTATTTATGAAGTCGGTGTGTGAGTCAAGATGGGATTGACCACTTTTGATTAATTTTAAAAAGTAAATATCTTATTGTATTTTAAGTTAACAAAATTTAGGCCTGAATAATCCTCGTAAGTAGTCACAGGATTTGCAAAATTTTGAAACACAATATGGATGACTTGTATGAGTGTTGACAGCTAACTCGATGTCATCTTGAGCATTACTAATCAAAGGAATGAATTATACGATAACCATAGACTAGGATTCTAAGAATATTGCTTTGTATATGTTCGACCTATCCGAATGTCGGGTACCATTGCTAGATAGTCAATTTGATTAATACATGAATCAATTTCTATGCTACAGGATTAGGTTCAAATCTATAAAATCACACACATAAGATATTATAATCTGATCAGATGGTTGATCAATGATTTAGAATCATTCTAAGGTCAAACAATCAATACGATTGATGTTTGACCTAATGCAAGTGTTGCAGGAGGATTGATTAGCAATTGGATTACTAATTGGCTCAATCTAATTGAGCAATCATGCTAAGATCAAGTCTAATTGAATTAGATTCAATTAGAATTAGTTTGAACTTAATTGAATTAAGTCCAATTGATTTATTGGATAAGCTAATTGCAAGAAAAAATAATTTCTAGTTGGACTAGGACTTGAGTGCACCTAATTTTTAATTTGATTAAAAATTAAAATAGATTTAAATATAATTTAAATATGATTTAATTAGACTTTTAATTGGATTAGAATTGCCTATTAATTAGGTTGACTCAAAACTATTTTGAATTTGGTTCAAAAGATTTTGACCTAGTCGAATAGGGAGAGTCCCAGTTAGACTGGGACTCTCACTCTTCTCCCTTGCGCCACCTAAGGAATAATCCCATGCCCCCAAATTTTTGTTTCCTAATTTTTCATGGTTTTCTTCATGCCTAAGTAAGGTTTCCACACCCACTCCTGGTTGGTTTTGAATCTAAATTTGAATGGTTAATTTTGGAAAGTAGTTTTGCATGGGATTCCATTTGATAGAGTCCCTCTTGACCAAAACTCTTTCTTCTTCTTTTGGATTTATCTCCCATGCCCACCTTTTTATTGCCCATTTTTCTTCTATTTTTGGGTGTTTTCTTTTATTTCTCCATGCAAAAAATTGAGGAGGAGAAGGCGTCCAACTCTTGGATGCCTCCCTAACTTCCTCATTTGAATTTGCCTTGACTAGGTCAATTGACCTAGTCTTACCTATTCTGTGTGGCGCCTATTTTTTAGCATATATGGCATCAAAACTTAGTTGGATTCCATGGGAAATCTGTGAGAAAAGAGGGAGGGGGACGTTGGGAGGTAGGGCATCTACTTCCTATGGCATGGAGACTCCATTAGGACATCAAGTTGTTGATGTCTTGAAGAAAGAAAGGTAAGAGTAAACTATTATCTCTTAGAGATTTCTTTCTAATCCTTTCTTGTTTATTTTTGTGTGATTTTTCTATGAGAAAAATCTGATAGAGAGAGGGTAAGAGCGTGGAGGATGGATGCCCCAAGAAGTTGGAGCATGGTGGTCCTCTTTGGACATGATCTGATCACATCCTGATGAGAGAAGAAGAAAAGAAGAAAGGCCTTCTCTTAGGATTTCTTTGAAAACCCTTCTTCTCTATTTATTTGTGAGATTTTTCTATGAGAAAAATAAAAAAATGTTAGATCTAAAAATGTGAGAAAAATATAGAGGTGAAGGTCTCCTCTTACCCTGACATGGAGATGTATTCAGGACATCAACCCAGGACATCAATCGTTGATGTCCTGAAAGAGAAGATTTGTCTTTTCTTAGGGCTTTTCTCATATGCTTTTATTTTTGATTTTTGGAAGATCCATGGGTTGGATTTCTTCCATATTCATTCTTTTATTCTTTATCTCTTAGAGTGACCAAGAGATCCAAAGAATATTTTTTTTAGATTAACCATCAGGAGGGATTTGCAAGAAGCTAGCACTTCGAGCGGATCTTCGTTCGATAAATCTTCGATTTGTGTTGCAGCCTCGTGTGGACTATCTTTAGAAGTCAGATGCGTGTACGGCTTTAAGCAATAAGGGTAACATCAGAACTCGACCGTGGTGTTCTCGACCCATGCAAAGGTATGAGATTTGATCTCTTCTCTCACCTAGATGCGATCTAAGATTTGATTTAGAACTATTCTAAATCTAGGATATTGATCTGATCAATACCAAAGCACTTTAATTTTTACATTTATGTATGTATTATGATATGTTATAGGTCCTAAATATAGGATTTAGTAATTAGATTACATGCTTTAGTAGATTAAATAGTTTAATCTACATCTTCCGCTGTAATTTATTTCAAAAAACTTTTGAAATACAAGCATGAAATCCTACATTTTTTCAATAATTAGGACCACACCTTCAAAATTGCCTCAGCTCTATCTTTATCCCCCTTGGGTTGACATATGATTTTACCCTTCAGAGAGCATTATAAAACAGAATGTTAGTTGAAGTTTCATTGGAAATTGAATTTGTATTTACATTATGACGGTCTATCATCGATAGTGTGACGATGGTCCCATTGACTTCCTTCGAAAATCAAGAAGGGGAACAATGCCCTCCTACCTCCATCTCCTCTTCCACATTAATTTGGTCTCTTCCCCCCCAAACCACCAGTCGTGGTGAAGATGGTGTTGATGACCCTAGTCATCGATTGGTTATGATTGTTCTCCCCATTGGATGCTTGGTTTCATTATTCCTGGACATACCTGCCAAGATGGCCTCTCTGGATCAAGGCCTTGATTTTATTCTTGAGCTGATGGTATTCTCGAAATCGTGACCATGGTCATGATGGAAGTGGCAGTACCTTCTCCCATTTCTCTAGTTCGAAGAAGACTTCATTAGTTTGGATCATCATAGGTACCTTTGACCCTCGATCTCCAATAAGATCAAAGATTAAGGGATAGATAGAGGTCGTTGAATTATCAAGGTAGACTCCTCGATCTGTGATTCTTTGGTTATTGAGAAGACTCTCTCTTGGCTAGGGCCGATCGTAGATCTTCTTGGTCTTTTTTCTTACTAGAGCTATTCTATCCCTCCATCTGCTTGCATAGCTCTTAGGCTTCCTTTTCCTGAGTGTATTTTTGGACTCGGGCCAGTAGGTTAGCATAATCCCTTGGGAATTTTTCATTAAGGGAGAAGGTGAGGCGCTTATTCTACAGTTCTCACTCGAGTGCTGACATCTCCATGACTCATCTAAACCTCAAACTTCAAGCATGGCAGCATTGAACCACATGATGTAATCATGTAATGGCTCGGGCTCTCCTTATAGTAGAGAGAAGAGGCTATCGGAGTTCCTAGGTTGGGGTTGGTTGCTATCAAAGTGGATAATGAATAGCCTATCGAGCTACTCGAATGAGTAGATGGACTCTAACTGGGTTCGTGAATACTATACCCTCACTGACTTTCTAAGGGTGGTCGGGAAGGCGGGGCAAAGAAGGGTGTCGGAAGCCCCCTATGATGCCATAAGGGTTCTATAACCCTACAAATGCTCAAGAAGACCTATGGAGCAGTCATAGAGCTCCAATTGAGGTATCTTAAACCAAGTTGGGATTGGTTCCTCCAGAATGGTCTAGAAAAGTGGTGATCGAAAGTTGAAGTCGAGGCTATCATCGCTCTAGTGAGACCCATTTTGAACTTCATCAAGACAACGCTCGATGTCCTGGACTCTCCTCTTGAGCTCCTCCTCCTACTGAGGTCTTACGGGCCTAGGGAGGTAGGTCAGGACCAGATCACCGACAAAGGGAGAGCTTCCCAACATACCTCATCTCTCAAGCCCAATTGGAAGGAATGAGCTGGGAGAGTGGGAGAATCATTAGTGTGCCGTCGGGAGGTGGATCTCAAACTTTAGGAATGGGATCACCAATCATGATGGGAGGGAGCCATTTGGAGGTCTGGCTCTATGTCCTATTGTTATTGCTCTATCACTTGTTGGAGTTGCTACACAATGCCGGTTAACATCTAGATCGATGGGCTAGGGCATTGAATGGCAATGGATCAATTATAGTCGGAGGCTATATTAGAAAAAATACCTCGAATTCGACCCATAAAGAGCTTATAGCAAAGGCCACAGTGAGGTGAAGCCCATGGAAAAAGCCTGTAGGAGAGATGAATGACCCAGGAGGCCTGCATCGCATGGCCTAGGGGCCCGTAGTATAGGGGCAAGTAGCTCGCAGCACATGGCCCAGTAGAGGCACGACTAGCGCGCAACCCAACATGCAAGCGGGCCTAGTATGGCCCAAGCACATGCGGGCCGATCGCAGGCATGCAGCCTAGTGCGCAAGCACACGCTTGGGCAGGCCAATGTGGGCATGCACGTGGCATGTGGGTGTTGATGCGGTCCACGATGGACCGGAATCACACGTAGTCCACCATGGACTGTTAACAGGTTTACCATGAGAAATCATGGCGTATGGGATAATTTCATCTTTTTAGGTGGCATGGCATATGGTGGTTTGGTAGGGATCATGGTACGCTTGGTCTATGGATGGTCCATGGTGCAAAACTATGCGATTCTGCAGTCAGGCGATCAAGATACAATGATGCAGGGGCTATTTGAGTCATTTTGAAGCTCTATTTTTGAGTGTGGCTCAGACTGAAGCCTTTAATTTAAAAAGGTTTGTGGGCAGACCATGGCTTGCATCCGTAGTAGCCTAGTAGTAGAGCAGTGGTAGCAATAGGCAGCAAAGACTCTGAAGCAAGTAGAGGTGTAGGGATTTAGATAGTAGGTAGCAGACCCTGAAGAGTGCCAGCAGAGAGTTGAAGCAAGAGGCTTTAAGTAGACTACTAGGCAGCGAACAACGATTATTTAAGGAGGTCTTCTAGAGAGAGTTTTTGTAAGGAATGAGAGATGAGAGATTCTAGATGAGAGAGATTTATGTATAAAGGTTGAGAATGTAAAGATCTCCTCTTATACTTATTTTTTTCTCATAGTGAAGCCTTTGCATGTCCCGTATATAAAGGTAGACCCTGCTCTAGTCCACGTACTTGATTGTATCTTATCCTTATTTCTTTTTTCTTTCTATTGCAATAAGTGGTACCAGATCTACAATAGGATGGTATTAAATTCTAATAATTGGTAGCAGAGCTAGAAGATACTAGAGCGCAGATTGTGATAGTAATGATCAAGATTAAAGAAGATAGAGAAGTCAGGCTCAATCAAGATGAAGATTAATTAGTATGATGGAAAGAGTAATTTCTTCTTGTGGCAAGCGAGGGTGAAGGACGTGCTCATCAAATAGGAGTTGATCGATGCTTTCTTGTATGAGAAGATGCCGACTACCATGAAGGTGAAGAATCAAAGGTGGCTCTAGATGTAGACGGTGAGTATGATCTTCTTGTACTTAATGAATTATGTGGTGATCCATATACTTGGTGAGACTTTTTTGATAGTGATATGGTTGAAGCTCGAGAAGATGTACATCATGAAGTCACTCACCAATGCACTCTTTGTATGAAAGTAATTGTACTAGCTATGGATGATCGAGGGATAGAGCATGTAGGAGAATCTTAGTAACTTTCAAAAGATCCTTACCGATTTTCTCAGCATTAACGAGAAAGTTGAGGAGAAGACTAGAGCATTGGTCTTGCTATCATCACTTTCTTTCTTTTTTAAGTCTTTGGTGACTGATCTTCTAGTCGAAAAGAGAACCATCAAGAGGGAAGAAGTGACTTCTACACTACTCTAGAACAAGATTTTCAAGCAGAAGAGGCAAGCTTTGAGTTCAGGTAATGACTCGACTTTGATGGTGACTGAAGGTGATAGCGATAGAAGATAGAGTGGCAGGAGATCGCAAAGTGGATAGTCCAAGTCCAAGATGAGGGACTTAAGCAATATCAGATGCTACCGGTGCGATGAGTTAGGGCATCATGTTAGAGATTATCCGCAACTCAAGGATCGGATGAAGGCTACTATGACGATAGCAAGTAATGATACAGAAGATAGTAATGATATTATTCTGATGACTAATAAGATATCTACTTCTTCTCATTAGTGGATCATGGATTCTATATTTTTGCATCATTTGTATTGCAGGAAGGAGCTATTTGAGTTCCTAGAGAATAACGAGGGCACTGTTCACTTATCGGATGGATTGAGCTGTGCGATCAAGAGCACTGAACCATCAGTATGAAGGTACATGATGAAATAGTTAAAAAATTAGATGAGATCCGATATATATCTAGTTTTAAAAAAAAATTGATCTCACTAAGTAGATTGAATTTGATCGGCTCAAGGTGGAGAGCTAATGGAGGAATTCTATGAAGAAAAATTAGATTTTTCTACCATAGAATCGATCTGATCTGATCAGATCTATAGCAAAATTTTAAAAAAAATTTTATACTAATTTGATCAAATCTAAGAGTTTTTAGATATAATCTTCATGATCTGATTGTAAATCTAAAATTAAAATAAAATTAGAACAACTTTTGTTACCTAATTAGGATAAACTATTTATCCTGACGATGATCTGACAGTACCTGAGGCTCTGAATCTAGCCGCATGTGAGCTCAGATGTGGCGCTCCCAAGTCTTGAAAATATGAGAAGACAGGTTATGGAAAGACGAAAGTAAGCCGAAAGAGAAATCAGCCTGGATAACAAGTTATAGAAATTTAGCTAGCTCATCCTGAGACTGGGTTAGCTAAGTTGGAAGCTGGATTGGCTCAATTCAAGATTGAATTGACTATATCTCAGAGAAAAATCTAGATAGAAAGCAATATTTTTAGAACTACTAGCATAGTACACAACTAGGTCGGCTTAGTTTCAGACAAAGCTGATCTAGTCGTAGGTTAGCTGGCTCAGTCTAAAATTGGACCGACTTAGTAATGCAGAATTAGTTTTGTGTACGTGGATTATTTAGATTTAAAAAATTTTTCTATAAACTTGGAGCTTGATCCTTGTATAAAGCATATATATTGAAAATAAATCAAGGATTGTAAAAATGATGCTGAATATAAGAAAATAAAAGTTCTTTTCTTCTAAAAAATTCTTATGCTTTCTCTCTCTTATCTCTCTTGAATCCATTGATTTTGCTTCCGCATTGATTCTAGAAATTTATTCCTTATTGCTTGTCTAATCACCAGCGGCCATGCCGGCCCAAGGGAGGGTAGTATTTTTCAACATCTGGTATCAGAGTGATGTTGCTTGGAAGAAAGAAAGTCACCTAAGATTTCTACATAAAGGATCTGCTGCATCGGGTTTTATCCTAAAATCTTCTAGTTTTTTCATGGGTATCTCTAGATTGAGGTAGAGAGTTATTGCATGAAGGAAAGATGATACAGAAGGTTGGAAAGAGAATCTAGGGCCCATAGATCTTCATTGAAAGATAGTTTTGCTGGTGTGTAATCGAAAAAGGGTGTTAGGGTTTTGCACTTGACTTGATTATAGTCATGGAATCAGGTGGATTCAAGGTGGATTTCAAGAAGTTCGATGGTAAGAGAAACTTTACCTTATGGCAGTAAAAGATAAAGAACTTGTTGGTTTAGTAGAGGATCTATAAGATCTTGATAAGAGAAAGACTAGAAAAGATTAGTATTGGACTGGAAAGAGTTGGAGGAAATTGCTTTTAACACAATCAGAATGTGCTTAACCGATCAGGTATTGCCCGAGGTTTGCACAGAGACCATGGCAACAGAGCGCTAGACGAGACTAGAGAACACATACATGAGAAAGTACATGACCAACAAGTTATGGTTGAAGAAACAGCTGTTCCGTCTGAGGATGTTCGAAGGTAGAGATCTTGTTGCACATATCCAAAGATTTAATCAGGTGTATTCTGAGGTGTACCAAAGATTTAATCGGGTGTTGTTGCTACTTTGTTCTCTCCTGAATTCTTATGATGGTCTCATAACAACTTTAGTTTATGAAAAGAAGATCCTAAACTATGAAGAAGTTATTGGTGTGCTTAGATCAAATAAGTAGAGAGAAAAGTTCTATAAGGAAGATCCTAAGTCTGAGATCTTGGCTATGAATGAAAGATAGAAAAGATCAAAGAAGAAGATAAGAAAAAAATCCAAGGACAGGTCAAAGTCTCGGAATCGGAAGAAGACATTGAAATGCTACAAATATTATCAGCCTCAACACCTGAAGAGAGATTGTCCCCTTTTGAAGTCAGAAAAAGGGAAGGCCAGCAATAATAATGATACAACTTCTGTAAGCAGGGGAGAAGACCTATTAGTTATATCAGATGGATCCATAGAGTATGATACTATGTGGATATTGGATTCAGTATTTTCACACCACTATACTTATCATTGAGAGTGGTTTGCTATCTACTAGAAGATCGATGGTGGACGTGTCAGCCTTGGAGATGATCACCCATGCAGAGTAGCCGGAGTTTGCTCAATTTAGGTGAGGATGTACGATGAGATCATTCGTATATTATCGAATATCAGGCATGTACCGAAGTTGAAAAAGAATCTGATTTGTTTTGGTTACTTGGAGGAGTAGAGTTATGCTTTTAGTAGCCAGGTTGGTAATGGATGTCTAAAAATTTTTAAGGAAGCTTTAGTGGTGATAAAAGGTAGAAGATTGAGCAACAATCTTTACAAAATAAAAGGCTCAGTTGTAAATCATAGTGCAGAGGTGCTAGCAGTGGCATAGGAGGAGTAGCTCTTATATTGGTTGTGGCACTATCGAATGGATTACATGAGTGGCAGAGGACTCATAGAACTTAGCAGAAGAGGGATGATTCTAGCACTAAAAAAAGAGGGCATAGATTTATATGAGCCATGCATCTTTGGCAAACACTATAGGATGAAGTTTGCCAACAGTACCAAGCGCAACGAAGGAGTGCTGGACTTAGTGCACTTGGATGTATGGAGATCGGCTCCTATATCAACTAGAGATGGGGTAAGATACTTTATCACTTTTATTGATGATTACTCAAGGAAGGTTTGGGTTTATCTGATTAGAGAAAAATTAGAGGTGTTTGCCTGATTCAGAGTTTGGAGAGCTGAAGTTGAGAAGGAATTAGAAAAATAGGTAAAGTGTCTGAGATCAGATAATGGAGGAAAGTATACAAGCCTGGAGTTTAGAAGGTACTATGAGAAAAATGACATCAAATGTCATTACATAGAGAAGATGACTCTCCAGCAAAATAGTATCGTGGAGAGAATGAACCGAACACTGATCAAGATGACATGAAGTTTGAGGCTACAGACATTACTTCCAAAATCTTTTTAGGATGATGATTTAATTTTTCTTATTTTTTTGTCAATAGGTCCCCTCACCATTGCTAAATGGAGGCATTCCAGAGGAGGTCTAGAGTGGAAAGAAGGTGAAGCTTGGCCACCTGAAGGTTTTTGGTTGTCCGACCTATGCACATGTGGAGGTAGCCAAGAGGAGCAAGTTGGATTCGAAATCTCAAAAGATGACATTCATAGGATATCCATAAGAAATCAAGGGATATCTGCTGTAGAATCCTGAAGCACAAAAGATAGTGATCAACAGAGATGTTATGTTTGATGAAAAAAGCATCTTGGAGAGGTCTGGGAGTACAGAAAGAACTGGAAAAATGAAGATGAATAATGGTGGCCAGTCAGAGACAGATGGCTTGTCGGTTACATCCACTTACAAGAGTATTCTTATTGAGGTAGAGCTAGGTACGAGAGTACAAACTCAGATTAAAAATCAGCATGAAGAGTCAGCTATTCAACTAGATATGTAGGAGCAACCATAAACATCAGGCAAGAGCAATGTGTCAGTAGGAGTGGCTTTGCACAAACCCCAGCATACTATTAGAACATCGATCAGATATGGCATTGATGAGGTTATCTCTTTTGCACTTATTACTACTAATGGAGATCCAAAGAACTATGCAGAAACAATGGAGAGTGAAGATCATGAGTCATAGATGCAGGCCATGATAGAGGAGATAGAATCATTGAAGAAAAATCAAACATGGTAGCTGATAGATCTTTCAGAAGATGCTCGACCTATTGGCTCAAAGTGGGTGTTCAAAAAAAAGGAGGCACCTTCAGAATAAGGTGGAGTCAGATTCAAGATAAAGCTGGTAGCAAAGGGATACTCAGAAAGAGAAGGGATTGATTATGCAAAAGTTTTTTGTTCTATGACGCGTCATACATCTATTTAGATTTTGCTATCACTGGGGGCATAGCATAATATAGAATTGGAACAAATGGACATGATGATGGCCTTCCTTCATGAAATTTTGGAGAAAAGAATCTACATAAAGTAGCCAAATGATTTCATGAAAATTAGATGGGAGGAAAAAGTGTGTTTACTCAGGAGGTCACTGTATGGCCTAAAATAGTCTCCTCATCAGTGGTATCATAGATTTGATAGCTTTATTTTGAGCCTGAAATTTATCAAATATGAACATGACTACTGCGTTTACATTAAGAATGTAGATGAGGAGGATACGCTATACCTGCTACCGTATGTAGATGATATGTTCATAACCAGTAGGAGTATGAAAGCTATAGAAAGACTGAAAAAGGCATCATCAGCTAAATTTGGGATGAAGGATCTGGGTCCAGCACTGAAAATCCTTGGAATGAAGATTTACAGAGATAAATGCAAAGAAGTGCTCCATTTATCATAATGAAGATATGTCCAAAAAGTTTTGGAGAGATTTAAAATGGAGAAGGTTAAACCTATAGAGAAACTATTGCCGAGCTACATATCTCTCTCTAAGTATCAAAGCTTTCAGTCAGAAGAGAAGAGAGAGTACATGGATAGAGTCCCTTATGTGAATGCTGTAGACAGTGTGATGTATACTATGATGTGCTATAGACCAGATATAGCATATGTAATGAGCTCTGTTAGTAGATATATGGCTAATCTCGAAAAAGAGCACTAGAAAGCATTGAAGTGGTATTGTGATATCTACATGGAATAAGGAACTATGGTTTGGTGTTTGGTAGACAGCCGAAAGGATTTGAAAAATAATCTATGAAGATATGTGAAGGTTCGGATCCTCTAGAAGGATTTGTAGATACGAATTATGCAGATGATCTTGATACAAGGAGGTCTACTATTGGATACATTTTTTGCATGTTTGATGGACCCATGTCTTGGCGATCAACTCTTCAACCAATCACAGCCTTGTCTACCATAGAGATCGAGACATTAGAATGACAATGGCTGTAAAGGAAGCTCTTCGACTTAGGAGGCTAATTGTAGAGATGGGGATGAAGTAGAGCAAGATTATACTATATAGTGATAGTCAAAGTGCACTGCTGCTTGCACCAAACCCAGTCTATCATGCGCACACAAAGCATATAGACGTGAGGTACCACAGAATCAAAAAGTTGGTGGAGGAAGGTGAAGTTAAACTGATGAAGATCCATACAAAGAAGAATCAGTCTGATACACTCACAAAGGTACTCTGATAAGACCACGATGTTATTGTTAAGACACCATATTTATCAGTTTAATTTTAACTTTTTAAATAATTAAAAATACGTAGATAGTAGTGAGTCAGATCGAATCCATAGAGAAGACAGTATTTTAGTTTTGAAATCTTTGATTTTTAGAAAAAAAAGATTTAGAAAAAATTAAAATTAAAAAATAAAATTATAAATAAAGAGTAAAATTTGAAAGATGTAGAAAGATAAATTTGGTACTAAGATCTACTAGTTAGATCATAGCACCTACTTGCAATAAAATAAAGAGCAATAATTAAAGTGCAAAAATTAGATTGTAATTAAAATAAAATGCATAAAATTTAAATAGCTAAAAAATAAAATTTGTATTAATTAAAAATTCATAATTTAAATACATGAAATTTAAAAAGAAAAAAAAATTAAAGACAAGTTGATCTTTGATCTTGGATCAGCGTCGGCGTTGAGATGGTGTAGAAGACAGCTCTTCTTCGCAGCATCCATTGCCTTGAAGCAGTCTCTAACCCAAGCATGGCTTCCACCTTGGACCTTAGCTTTTTCATGATCGAAGATGATTGATTTGATAGCCTGGGGGTCCTTAAACAGGTGTTGGAAGAGAGGGATCTTTGGTATCAAGCGATGTGGGACTAAAGCATCGTATATCATCGTGTATGAAGAGGAATCCAAGTGAAATTTTAATTAAAACTCCTCATGGATGGGTTCAACAAAGTAGTCTATGGGTTCTGAGTGTTCTAGCCATCCATTAGTAATCCAATGTATCAAAAAATACCAAAAATCAACTTTAATCAATCCAAATCAAGTCAGAATAGCTCTTGGCAATCAGATGGAGGATATCAGGAAGATTTCTGTGAGGATTTGTGGTGCTTGCAAGTCTTGGGAGGCCACGGGAAGAGTCATGGTGGTGGCTTTAGGGATTCCAGAGACTTGGTTGGTACTTCGGAGACCTAGGATACAAGGTGAAGTAAGGAACCAAAGCCAAGGAATCAAAACTGTAGAAAGAAAATTTTCTGCAGATTAGCCAGCTTAGTTCAAAATTGGATCGACTAAGTCTCAGAGCATAGACAAAATCGAGAGCTAAGCATTCGGGACTGCTGGCACGACACAGGACTGGGCCGACTTAGTTTTAGATTGAGCCAACCTAGTGGAACTTAGCCGGCTCAGTGCTAAGACTGAGCCGGCTCAGTGCAAGGGAAGAGTTATGCGAGGGTCTATTTTGGGCTAGGATTTGGATTGATCCTAGGGGTCTTAAGGCCTAGTTTGAGAGATCTTAAGGTGGCTAATTCATATATGGGTCGGGTCTAGATCTAGAGGATGAGAGCATGGGAGACATGGGTGTACATGGGCTTGGTGAGTACTTTCATGTATTGGGTTAGCCAGGGGAGTTTTTGGTCAGGCCTAATGGTTATGTATAAATACATAGGTTGTATTAGGATTTTAAAATGCAATGGAATACAGATCTTTTCTTTCTTAATTCTTTCTTCTTCTCTTCTCTCTAGAGTTGCCACCCCAGGGTTCTTGAAGAAGCCCTAGAGAAGGGGGCATCTCCCTCAAGCCCAAGGAGGGAGGCACTCTATCACAGATCCAGATGGAGGGTCAGTGGTTTGCTACCCATAGAGAACGTCACAGGTTCCTTCAGGTCCGTGCTAAAGATCAAGAGCTTTCAAAAAATGGTATCGGTGCTTGTGATGATAAGGATGATTGACGTTCGAGTGATATCATAGGTCTACAATATGGTATTAGAGCTAGGTGATGCCTGAGACATTATGGACGGCAATAATTTCAACCATCAAATCGAGCTCTGGAGTGCTTAATTAGGCTAGGGCATTCATCAGTCGTTGGATTGATTTTCGAGTCAGATCTAACTATTGGATCGTTGCTTGGGTCGTTTAAAACCGTCAGATCATTCTATATGAGAGTTGGAAAATCGAATCAAAATAGGAAACCACCCAGGCCATTGGATCTTCACCAACATCAATCTGGACCGCACGATGGTGCAATTCCTATATCTATGGATCGCATAGACTGGGCACATTTGAAGACCGGACCAATCAGCATATGGCAAGCCCTATGAAATTTCCATTTTGCCCCTATACGCCGCGATCAATTTTCTATAGACCCTTTAGTGGTCTAGGTCCACCATGTGGCACGTGTTGATTCGCTGCCTTCTGCTGAGCTGACGGTCCATGCTTGATTTTATGGACCGACGGGCGGCTTTGTGACTAAGTCAGCTTGGACGGCATGCCGACTGAGCTTGGCTTGATGAGCCGATCGAGCCATTTTTTTATTTTAATTTTTTTTAAAAAAAATTCATATTTGATCCATTTTAGCTCTGATTTGCTTCAAACTTATTTTATTATAATAAAAAAATTAAGCTCTTTTTATTGATAATAATATTTTATTTTTTATTTTTATTATTTTTTAATTAATTTTTAATTAATTAAAATTTTAATTTCTTAAAAATATATATAAATTGATTATTAATTTTTAAAAATAAATATAAATTAATTATTAAATTAATATTTTTATTGATAAATTTATGATACTTATCATACCTCTACACTTAAGCTTTGCTCATCTTCGAGTAAAGAAAGAATTTAGTTTTAGATACTGTTGGGGATAAACCCCGCTCCTGTCGAAGTCTAGTTTGATGCTCAGCCTAATGCAATCAGTAGCCACGAAAGAGCTTCAGCAGACGGATCTTAGCCAAACCCTTACAGCTGACCGAACTCCTCAGCGGTCGAGCTCCTTCGAACTCCCAGCGCCCGGACCAAATCCCTTTAGTCGGCCGAACTACTTAGCGGTCGAGCTCCTTCGGACTCCTCAACAATCGAGCTTCTTTGGACTCTCAGTGTTCGGACCGAACCCCTTCAGCCGATTGAACTACTTAGGGGCTGAGCTCCTTGGACTCCCGGCAGTCGGGCTTTAGCCGAACCCTCAGTGGCCGAGCTTCTTCAAACCCATTCAGCCGACCGAACTACTTAGCGGTCGAGCTCTTTCGGACTCCTCAGCGGCCGAGCTCCTTCGAACTCCCAACATCCGGATCGAACCTCTTCAGTCAGTCGAACTACTTAGCGACCGAGCTCCTTGGACTCCCAGCAGTCGGACTTTAGTCGAACCCCCAGCAGCCGAGCTTCTTCGAATCCATTCAGCCGACCGAACTACTTAGCGGTCGAGCTCCTTCGAACTTCTCAACGATCGAGCTCGTTCGGACTCCCAGCATCCGGATCGAACCCCTTCAGTCGACCGAACTACTTAGCGGCCGAGCTCCTTGGACTCCCAGCAGTCGGGTTTTAGTCGAACCCCCAGCGGTCGAGCTTCTTCAAACCCATTCAGTCGGTTGAACTACTTAGCGGCCGGGCTCCTTGGATTCACAGGAGTTGAACTCCTTCCGAGCCCCCCTTCGGCCGAACTCCTCTTGGAGTTTGAACTACTTTAAAATTGGTATATGCCTGAGTCCACCAGCCAACGTCTGCTTTCTCGAGCTACGATTGTCAGACCTCGACGGTATGACCGCCATTACCACCACTGGCGACATTACTCTCTCCGTAACCAGCCCCATGCGGCCCACGATCCATCAGTATGGCTATCACTATCCGTCTGACGATGCCTTTCTCTCCATATCGAACTCCATGCAGCCCCAACAGCTCCTTACCAGGCGGTATGGCCATCACCATCGATTAAGCTCCGTCTATAAAGGATCCTTCAGATACGCTAATTCTAATCTCTCTAATCTCTAAGATCTTCTCTTCATCTCTAAGCTCTGCGAAAATCATTTCCGAGCACTCCATTCCTGTTGGCTAAAGCTGACTTGATCATTGGAGGGTCCTGTCGGAGCCACCCCCCATCGACTTCGAACGAAACTTTATTTTGCAGGTCTCCGACGGCGACCTCGTCCACCACCGCTCCAGCCGATTCCAGCGATGATCAGATTCTGCGTCAACAGATATCTTTTAACTTTAGAGTTTTGAATTTTTTCTAAGCAGTTTCAAAATGGCCATTGATATTCAGTAAAGCATAAGTGAGGTATATCATCGGGATATTAATACTTATCAATATAAAAATTAAGTGAAGAATATTAAATCTTTTTAATTTTTTTTAAATTATCTCTATCTTTATCTCTGAATTATCTAAACTTTCATATGGATAAGTGTATTGCTACTTTCGCTTTTTATTTATTAATTTTTTTATTCATATTGCCCACTTTTTGATACGAATATCATTACTTACTTAGACAATGAGATTCAGTTACTTGATGAAAAATTAATATTTTTTTTAATATTGTAATACTATTGAGTGCTTTAATCTCTTAAGCTTTTTATTTGATCTATGTAATGAGTCTTAGACTAATAACTTCTAAATCAGTTGGCTTTAGGACATCATGTATAAAATATCCCTCGAATTTACTATCTCAAATCAAACAAGCTACGAGTTAAAAGTAGCTTTATAATGAGCTTCTTCATCCTTTCCATCTTTTGATGTGAAACTCAATACTTACTTAGGCAAAGAGGTCCGGTTACTTAGTGAAAAATACTTAGAAACTATTTTATATTAATTTTTCTAATTATTATGAAGAAATATATAGTTATCCTACATAAACCCATAAAAAGTATATTTTTCTTTGATGCTAGTAGAAAAAATTAAAAGTACTAAAAAAAAAAATTATATTCTAGACTAACTATTTATTAGATTTTCTTAATACTTGATTCCTAAATATCTCATAAATTCTCTAATCTGCATATTAATTTTTTTTAAAAAGTGCTTAGTTGAATTCGATTCTTAAGCATAATCAGGTATCTAAATACTAAATACTAAGTTCTTCAAGAATATATATTATTAATATTCTTCTCTCTAATTTAATCGACATTATCCTCAATAGAGAAGAAAAATAAAGGATATAATAAAAAAAGAATACATTTGATTCAATATGTTCGTGGTCCAGCACATGCCTTTAAAAAGTTGACTCTCCCTCCAATTTTATTCAAAATATCCTAAAAAACTAAAAAGATGAATTAGATGAAAAAAATTAAATATTGGGTTGCCTTCCAACAAGTGCTAACTTTACCATCTTCAGTCAGACACAATGTTGCTTACTATCCTATATCAAAAATTGGATTGATAAATTTTAATGATTTTGGATTGCCAATCTCAGAAAGATAGTTTATTATCCTTTTATTAATATATTTATTTTAAATTTTGGGGACATAGTTTGAGACCCCATTCTCAGTCCCTTGTTTGTTAAGAATTTCTCTTATTTATTCTTCTAAAATACTCATATATTGAGTTTTTATATTAGGAGTTGAGTTTAATGCAATGGGTACTGGAAGGATGACTAAAGATGGATTTAATTCTGAAGGTAAATTAACATGATCTTGATTAAATAACTTCATTGATGCTTCATTACATGCCTCTTGATTTTTATAAGAAGAACGGACTTCTAGGATTGAAGGAAATAAGTTTTTAATTTTATAGATTTCAGATAAATCATCTACTCTTTTCTTCCTTATGTCTATCTCATTCATATTAGAACCAGTATCAGTACTAGTTCTGAGCTCAGATTCTTTTATATGGTTAGCTTCAGTACTAATCTATTCCTCTAAATTTTTATTTTGACTAACATCAGTACTAGCTTCTCTCACCTAGTCTCAATGTGGGTCCATAAGAATCCTATAACTTTTAAGTTCAGAAATTACTTTAGCATTTTTCAATTATAGATTTTTAAGTGGGACATTGGACTGATAATTAGGTCCAGATGGTTGATGGATAATAGATGGATTATTTATATGAATCGATTGGCTTGATAATTGACCTAGTTCTCTTCTCATATTAGACTTAGCCAATTATCCTATTTGAGCTTCTAATCTGGCAATAGATTCTTGTTGAGTCAAGACCAATTATTGTTGATTCAAAATTAATTATTGAAGTTGGTTAAATCTAATGTCAGCTAGATTGATCTGTTGAGGAGGTAGATATGATGGCTGATTATAATGCAACGGCTGAAAAAATGAACTAGGTCGACCCTTATTATAGACATAATTTTGATATTGGGTCCGAGTCTGAGTCTGTTAGGATATCCAAGAAAAATTGGGATGGTTCCTCCAATTTGGATTATATAAATTTGAAAAAGAATCATTAATCAGCTTGGAGTAGCCTTGTACAGCTTGAACTTGTTTTTGGATAAAAGATAGAAATTATGCGGCCATAGAACATTCACTCATATGATGGGTTGGGCTAGTATAGATTGAATATGTCTCTTGATAATTAGAAGATAATGTGAATTGTGTAGGAGATTGTTGACCTAGGGTTAGGAGTTGATCTAATTTTTGAGCAAGAAAGTTCACTTTATTTATCAAATTCGAATCAGCCTCAGGACTAGATTCTAAATGTTTAAATTCATGGATCCCTATCCAGATTTGGTAGAAAGATAACGAAGCATGGTTGATTGAATCTTCACTCAAGATTTTAAATAAGATATAGACTTCATCTTCACTCTTGTTCATGAATGCACCTCCACAAGATGTATCTATCAATTGTCTAAATTGGTCTCCTAAACTCTCATAGAAAGCTTGAGCTATTTGCCACTTAAATGGACTATAATGTGAGCATTTTCTGAGAAGTTTCTTAAGTCTCTCCCATGACACGTGAATTTGTTCTCCTGAAAGCTGAGCAAATCCAATGATAGCTCACCTCATGGTGTTGGTTTGATCTATATGATAAAATTTCTTAAGAAATTCATGTTGTAATTCAGCCCAAGTTTGAATTGATCTCCCTATTGTGCCAAACCAGTACTTGGCTTTGTCTTTTAACGAAAAGAAAAATAAGATTAGTCTAAGAGCATCATTGGTTAAATTTTGGATGTTTACTGTAGAGCAGATTTCTAAGAATTCATCTAGATATTTATACGGATCTTCATTGATGTTCCCATAGAAAGATGGGAGCATCTAGATTATGGTCGGCTTGATCTCATAGTGGGTAGTATGGATATCAGGTATTCAAATATAAATTGATGGATTATAGATGGAAGAAATAAAATATTCCTTCATCTACCTAGGTGGTTCTCTAAGATTTTCAGTCATTTAGTTATTAAATTAATATGATTCAGCCATTTAATTTCATGATTGGATTTAAATCTAATAAAAATATCCACTTAAACCTAATAAAAAGCTTCATGATAAGATTAGAAATCCTAACTGCTTTGAGCATCCATCATATTAGATTTAGTTTTATTTTTATTTTCTTTTTGGTGATCGCTGGAGATAAGGTAAGCTTCTCAAGTTTAATTAAGATTCATGCATCTAATTTAGTTGCATAGGACCCCTTGTCTGAAAGTGATTGTGCATATTCATATTAAATCAAATTAAGGGCACAACCCATTAAACAAGATAAGGTGGAGATTTGATCATCTTTTCTTGACTCACAAACAACCAATCAGCATCCTGCATTGATCTAAGTCTTTAATTTTAAAATCAATTAGACATCGGCGCTAGGAACTTGAGCTCATTAGGATAAGAAATCCTAAGAGTTGGTCCGGGTTAGAGTTAGTTAATTTGACTGGTATCTAAGGCAAGTGATTCAGGAATGACTGGGCCCAAAGAAATATAGTTTATAATTGATTTTGTTAGCTTACCTAGCCAAGTATAATTAGTGTCTAAGGCAAGCAATGGGGAGACTTCCACCAACCTTATACTTACCTAGCCAATTGAGTGGCTAAACTTATACTTGAAGGGCTTGAAGGTGATCTTGGCAGTTAGGAGCTATCTAGATCTAGGACAATCCTTAGTTAGGATTATTTGCCTAACTTGATTACTAACCAACATTAAACTTAATTAAAACTAATCTTCTCTCTCTCTCTTTTTAGCTCTAGGACTTCTTAATTAGGACCTCTTCTTTAGAACTCTTCATTCTTTCTTCTCCTTTTCTCCTCTCATCTTTCAAAAAAAATAAATTAAAATAAATTAAATTAAAAATAATAATTAAATAATAAAAGTAATTAAAAATAGTAAAAAATTAAAATAAATAAAATTATAATAAAATAATAAAATTATTAATAAATTATTATTTTTTAAATAAAATAATAATATAATAATTAAAAATAAAAAAAATTTAAAAAAATTTTGAACCATTCGTTAGGATTGTACTAGTACATACATGGTAGAAAATTGCTTTACCCGATCTAGTTAAACCCAATCATAAAATTAAATGGCTGAACCATATTAAACTTAATAACTAAATGGCTAATATCCATGCAGATGAAGGAATATTTTTTTTCTTCCATCTATAATCTATCAACTTGTATTCGACTGATATCCATGCTACCCACTATGAGATCAAGCTGACCATAATTTAGATGCTTCCATCTTTCTATAGGAACACCAATGTTGACCTGTATAAGTATCTAGATGAATTCTTAGAAATCTGCTCTACGGTAAAAATCTAAAATTTAACTAATGATGCTCTTAGATTAATCTTATTTTTTTTTCATTAAAAGATAAAGTCAAGTACTGGCTTGGCACAATAGGAAGATCAATTCAAACTTGGACTGAATTACAACATGAATTTCTTAAAAAATTTTATCACATAGCTCGAACCAACACCATGAGGTGAGCTATCATTGGATTTGCTCCACTTCCAGGAGAACAAATTCACGTATCATGGAAGAGACTTAAGAAACTTCTCAGAAAATACCCACATCATGATCTATTTAAGTGGCAAATAGTTCCAGCTTTCTATAAGGGTTTAGGAGACCAATTTAGACAATTGATAGATACATCTTGTGGAGATGCATTCATGAACAAGAGTAAGGACGAAGCCTGTACCTTGTTTGAAATCTTGAGTGAAAATTCAATCAACCATGCTTTGTTATCTTTCTATCAAATCTGGGCAGGGATCCATGAATTTAAACATTTAGAATCTAGTCCTGAGGCTGATTTAAATTTGATAAATAAAATAAACTTTCTTATCCAAAAATTAGATCAACTCCTAATCCTAGATCAACAATCTCCTGCATAATTCACATTATCTTCTAATTATCAAAAGACCTATTCAATCTATGCTAGCCCAACCCATCATATGAGTGAATATTCTATGGCTGCATAATTTCTATCTTTTATCCAAGAATAAGTTCAAGCTGTACAAGGCTATTCCAAGCTAATTAATGATCCTTTTTCAAATTCATATAATCCAGATTGGAGGAACCATCCCAATTTTTCTTGGATATCCCAACAGACTCAGGCTTAGACCCAATATCAAAATTATGTCTATAATAAGGGTCAATCTAGTTAGTTTTTCTAGCCATTGCATTATAATCAGCCTTCTTATATACCCACCTCTTCAATATATCAATCTAGCTGACAATAGATTTAACCAACTTTAATAATTAATTCTGAATCAACAACAATCGATCTTGAATCAACAAGAATCTATTGTCAGGCTAGAAGTTCAAATAGGATAATTAGCTGAGTCTAATATGAGAAGAGAACTAGGTCAATTATCGAGCCAATCGATTCATATAAACAATCCATCTATTATCTACTAACCATCTGAACCTAATTATTAATCTAATATCCCACTTAAGAATCTTCAATTGAAAAATGCCAAAGTAATTTATGAACTTAAAAGTTATATGATTCTTATGGATCCACACCGAGACCAGGGGAGAGAGGCTAGTACTAATGCTAGCTAAAACAAAAATTTAGAGAAATATGTTAGTACTGAAGCTAACTACATAGAAGAACCTGAGCCCAAAACTAATACTGATACTGGTTCTAATATGAATGAGATAGACATAAGGAAGAAAAGAGCATATGATTTATCCGAAACCTATAAACTTAAAAATCTGCTCCCTCTAACCCTAGAAGCCGGTTCTTCTTATAAAAATCAAGAGGCATGTAATGAAGCATCAATGAAGTTATTTAATCAAGATCATATTAATTTACCTTCAGAATTAAATCCGTCTTTAGTCATCCTTCTAGTACCCATTGCATTAAACTCAACTTCTAATATAAAAACTCAATATATGAGCATTTTAGTAGAATAAATAAGAAAAATTCTTAACAAATAGGGGACTAAGAATGGGGTCTCAAACTATGTCCCCAAAATTCAAAATAAATATATTAATAAAGGAATAATAAACTATCTTTCTGAGATTGGCAATCTAAAATTATTAAAATTCATCAATCTAATTTTTGATACAGGATAGTAAGCTGCATTGTGTCTGACTGAAGATGATAAACTTAGTGCTTATTGGAAGGTAATCCAATATTTAATTTTTTTTATCTAATTCATCTTTTTAGTTTTTTTAGGATATTTTAAATAAAGTTGGAGGAAGAGTCAAATTTTTAAAGGTATGTACTGGACCACGAACACATTGAATCATGTGTATTCTTTTCTTTTTTATTACATTCTTTATTTTTTCTTCTCTATTGAGGATAATATTGATTAAATTAGAAATAATAATAATAATAATAATAATAATATATATATTAAAGTCCTCAAAGAAGTTAGTATTTAGTATTTAAACATCTAATTAGGCTTAAGAATCGAATTGAACCAAGTATTTTTAAAAGAAAATTGATGTATAGATCAGAAAATTTATGAGATATTAAGGGATCAAGTATTAAAAAAATCTAATAAAGAGTTAAGTTTAGAACATAAATTTTTTTTTTTTGAGCACTTCTAATTTTTTCTACTAGTATCAAAGAAAAATCTATTTTTTTTATAAACTTGTATAGGATAACTATACGTTTCTTTATAATAATTAAAAAATTAAAATAAAATAGTTTCTAAGTACTTTTCACTGAGTAATCAGGCCTCTTTGCCTAAGTAAGCATTAAGTTTCACATCAAAAGATGGAAAGAATGAAGAAGCTTGTTGTAAAGCTAGTCTTAACTCATAGCCTATTTGATTCAAGATAGTAAATTTGAGGAATATTTTATGCCTGATATTTTAAAGCCAACTGATTTAGAAGTCATTGATCCAAGACTTATTACATGGATCAAATAGAAAGCTTAAGAAATTAAAACACTCAATAGTGATACAATATTAAAAAAAAGTATTAGTTTTTCATCAAGTAACCAAATTCCATTATCTAAGTAAGCAATGATATTCTCATAAAAAAATCGACAATATGAATAAAAAATTTAATAAATAAAGAGTGGAAGTAGCAATACACTTACTCATATGAAAGTTTAGATAATTTAGAGATAAAGATAGAGATAATTTAGAAAAAAATTATGAAAAATTTAATATTCTTTACTTAATTTTTATATTGATAAGTATTAATATTTCAATGATATACCTCACTTATTCTCTACTGAGTGGCCATTTTGAAACTACTTAGATAAAATTCGAAACTCTAAAGTTAAAAGATATCTAAAACTAGATTCTTTCTTTACTCGAGGATAAGCAAAGTTTAAGTTTGGAGGTATGATAAGTACCATAAATTTATCAATAAAAATATTAATTTAATAATTAATTTATATATATTTTTGATAAATTAATATTTTTATTAATTAAAAATTAATTTAAAATAATAAAAATAAAATATTATTATTAATAAAAAGAGCTTAATTTTTTTATTACAATAAAATAAGTTTGGAGCAAATCGAAGCTAAAATGGACCAAATATGAATTTTTAAAAAAATTAAAGTTAAAAAAGAAAAATGGCTCGATCGGTTCATCAAGCCAAGCCGCAAAGCCAAGCTCAGCCAACGTGCCGTCCAAGCCAACTTAGCCACAGAAGCCGTCCACTGGTCCATGAAACCAAACGTGAACCGCCAGCTCAGTAGAAGGCAGCGAAATAACGTGTGCCATATGGTGGACCTAGACCACTAAAAGGTCTATAGAAAATTGATCACGACGTATAGGGGTAAAATGGTAATTTTATAAGACTTGCCATATGCTGATTGATCCGGTCTTCAAATGTGCTCGATCTGTGCAGTCCATAGCTATAGGAATTGCACCATCCAGATTGATGCTGGTGAAGATCCAACGGCCAGGATGGTTTCCTATTTTGATTTGATTTCCCAGCTCTCATATAGAATGCTCCGATGGTTCTAACTGACCTAGGCAATGATCCAATAGTTAGATCTCACCCAAAAATCAATCCAATGGCTGACAGATGCCCTAGCCTAATTTAAGCACTCCAAAGCTCGATCTGATGGTTGAAATCTCCCTGACTTCCTCGATCCAACGGCCAAGAGCTATTCCAACTTGATTTGGGTTGACTAAAGTCGATTTTTGGTATTTTTTGATACATTAGGTTATTGATGGATGGCCAAAACACCCAGAACCTGTAGATGACTTTGTTGAACGCATCCAGGAGGAGTTTTAATTCAATTTCCACTTGGATTCCTCTTCATACACGATGATATACGATGCTTTAGTCCCATATCACTTGATATCAAAGATCCCTCTCTTCCAACAACTTTTTAAGGACCCCCAGGCTATCAAATCAATCATCTTCGGTCATGAAAAAGCTACGGTCTAAGGTGGAAGCCATGCTTGGGTTAGAGGCTGCTTCAAGGCAATGGGTGCTGCAAAGAAGAGCTGTCTTCTACACCATGTCAATGCCGACGCCGATCCAAGATCAAAGATCAACTTATCTTTAATTTTTATTTTCTTTTTCTTTTCTTTTTAAATTTTATGTATTTAAATTATGAACTTTTAATTAATATAAATTTTATTTTTTAGTTATTTAAATTTTATACACTTTATTTTAATTACAATCTAATTTCTGCACTTTAATTATTGCTCTTTATTTTATTGCAAGTAGATGCTAAGATCTAACTAGTAGATCTTAGTATCAAGTTTATCTTTCTGCACCTTTCAAATTTTGATCTTTATTTATAATTTTATTTTTTAATTTTATTTTTTTTTTAATTTTTTTTATAAATCAAAGATTTTAAAACTAAAATACTGTCTTCTCTATGGATTCGATCCGACTCACTACTATCAATATATTTTTAATTATTTAAAAAGTTAAAATTAAACTAATAAATATGGTGTCTTAATGACAACATCGTACTCTTATTAGAGTACCTTTGTGAGTGCATCAGACTGATTCTTCTTTGAATGGACTTCATTAGTTTAACTTCACCTTCCTCCACCAAGTCTCTGATTTTATGGTACATCACATCTATATGCTTTGTGCGTGCATGATAGACTGGGTTCGGTGCAAGTAGCAGTGCACTTTGACTATCACTATATAGTATAATCTTGCTCTGCTTCATCCCCATCTCTATAATTAGACTCCTAAGCCAAAGAGCTTCTTTTGCAGCCGCTGTCATTCTAATGTCTCGACCTCTATGGTAGACAAGGTCGTGATTAGTTGAAGAGTTAATCTTCAAGACATGGGTCTATCAAACATGTAGAAGAGGTATCCAATAGTAGACCTTCTTGTATCAAGATCATCTACATAATTCACATCTACAAGTCCTTCTAGAGGATCCAAAACTTTACATATCTTCATAGATTATTCTTCAAATCCTTTCGACTGTCTACCAAACACCAAACCATAGTCCCTTATTCCATGTAGATATCACAGTATCCACTTCAATGCTTTTCAGTGCTCTATTTTGGGATTAGCCATATATCTGCTAATAGAGCTCACACATGTGCTATATCTGATCTATAGCATATTATAGTATACATCATACTGCCTATAGCATTCACATAAGAAACTCTATCCATGTACTCTCTCTTCTCTTCTGACTGAAAGCTATGATACTTGGAGAGAGATATATGGCACGATAATGGTATCTCTACAGGTTTAACCTTCTCCATCCTAAATCTCTTCAAAACTTTTTGGACATATCTTCATTATGATAAACGGAGCACTTCTTTGCATTTATCTCTGTAAATCTTCATTCCAAGGATTTTCAATGCTAGACCTAGATCCTTCATCTCAAATTCAGCTGATAATGTCTTTTCCAGCCTTTCTACAGCTTTCATACTCCTACTGGCTATGAACATATCATCTACATATAGTAGTAGGTATAGGATATCCTCCTCATCTACATTCTTAATGTAAACGCAGCAGTCATGTTCACATCTGATAAATTTCAAGCTCAAAACAAAGCTATCAAATCTATGATACCACTGACGAGGGGACTATTTCAAGCCATACAGTGACCTCCTGAGTAAATACACCTTTTCCTCCTGTCTAATTTTCATGAAATCATCTGGCTACTTCATGTAGATTCTTTCCTCCAAAATCTCATGAAGGAAGGCCATCTTCACGTCCATTTATTCTAATTTCATGTTATGCTATGCCACCAGTGACAGCAAAATCTTAATAGATGTATGACGTGCCATAGAAGAAAAAACTTTTATGTAATCAATCCCTTCTCTTTGTGAGTATCCCTTTGCTACCAACCTTATCTTAAATCTGACTTTACCTTATTCTGAAGGTGCCTCCTTTTTTATGAACACCCACTTTGAGCCAATAGGTCGAGCACCTTCTGGAAGATCTACCAGCTATCATGTTTGATATTTCTTCAGTGATTCTATCTCCTCCATCATGGCCTACATCTATGACTCATGGTCTTCGCTCTCCATTATCTCTACATAGTTCTTTGGATCTCCATTAGCAATAATAAATGCATAGGAGATAACCTCATCAATGTCATATCTGATCGGTGTTCTAATAGTATGTTGGGGCTTGTGTAAAGCCACTCCTACTGGCACATTGCTCCTGCTTGATGTCTATGGCTGCTCCTACACATCTAATTGAATTGTTGGCTCTTCATGCTAATTTTTAATCTGAGTCAGTTCTCTCCTACCTAGCTCTATCTCAATAAGAATACTCCTGTAAGTGGATGCAACCTGCATGCCATCTGTCTCTGATTGGCCATCCTTGTTCATCTTTATTTTTTCAGCTCTTCCTATACTCCCAGACCTCTCCAAGATGCTCTTTTCATCAAAAATAACATCTCTACTGATCACTACCTTTTGTGCTTAAGGATTCTATAGCAGATATTCCTTGATTCTTTGTGGATACCCTATGAATGTCATCTTTTGAGATTTTGGATCCAACTTGCTCCACTTAGTTGCCTCCACATGTGCATAGGCCAGGCAATCGAAAACCTTCAGGTGGCTAAGCTTCACCTTCTTTCCAGTTTAGACCTCCTCTAGAATGTCTACATTTAGCTATGGTGAGGGGACCTATTGGCAAGAAAATAAGAAAAGTTAAAGCATCATTTCAAAAATATTTTAAAAATGATGTCTGCAACCTCAAACTCATGAAAATACCTAGGGGCACGCGCCCCTAGAAAATCTCTAGGGGGTGCATGCCCCTATCCTTTCTTTCCTGCAACATGGATCAAACTTTGACCTTTGTCCAGATCACTTATTAGGATTTTAGGATAAGCCCTGAACTCTTCAGGACAAGCCTAGATCTGACTTGGACAAGCTCCAGTCAGACCATGACAAATTCATCTAGGATTCTTAGGTGAGCTAAATCAAATTTGACTTAGTCGAGACGAACTAAAAAGACTACAGAAGAAGAATGTCAGGCTCAATCATGTGCTAGCATGATTTTTTTGAACCTGATTGGATCTAATCCAAATCAATCGAATTGGGTTAGCCCAATTGATGACATCTAGATCCAAAATTCTTATTTGTATAATTCAGTTAGATTCAGTTCTATATGGTAATGATGTTAGGATAGATCTATCAACTGCAGAATATGGATCATTCATCTGAGATCACTTGTAGGAGATATGGCACCACCTGTTGCTATGGAAAGATAGAAGAAGACAAATGAATAGAACCATATATATAGTTCGGCCCAAGTGCCTACATCCATGGGATGTGCAAAGCTTCACTACCGAGAAAGAATAACAAAGAAGATACAATCTCAACTCATAAATTCTCTCTCTTAATTCAAAAGCACTCTTCCATACAATGCTCTTAAAGTAATCCCAAGAAGCTCATCCTCATAGATCTATCGGTCCAAGACCCTCAACATCCCTGGATACTCAGTGATCCTCTTAGCCTCTACATTAAGCCCCAACCTCTGTCCCTAAGCAACCCTACTATTCCAAGATACACCCAGCCTTCTTGATGCTCCTGGCACGTCCTGAGATCCCTGGCTCTCCTTGAGACCTAGTGTCGATCTCTCTGAAATGCCCTTGACACTCTCCGTTGAGATACCTCCCTCGATTGCTGCACCATCGAGCCTCTCTTAACCCTCGTGCCTCCAAGAAGATGTCACTGTAGCACTCCAGCACTCCTTGCCTTATCTTTATGCCACTTGAGAGGTTTTCCCAAGACTATCTTGATTCCTCAGGCCATCAAGCCTTCTTATAAGCTCTAACCAACCCAATAGCCATCCGATCAGCTCCCGCATGCTCTCCTTGCTGCTAGATAGTGCAACAGCTCCATAGACCCCATGAATAGACCTGATCCATGAGTTAAGATCTGTAGACCCCATTAAAGGTCTTCTGCTCGCATGCCCGTGCGCTGCTCGACATCGTGCTATTCGTGTTCATCGAGCCAGCTCCATCAGAAGTCGAGCTAGCTCGATTGCATCTCACCTAAGCACTACTTCTATCTGTCTGAGAGAGCTGGCTTGAATCCGCATCGAGCCAGCTTGATAGATTAGAAATTTCGTAATAATTGATATCAAAGCAGTACCGATTATTCCAACAAATAGAATATATCACGATCGCTATCATCGACATACCTTTCGATGGACTAGAATTCTTTTGATTCACTCAATTAGAATGATCGATCATCAAGACCATTCTAATTGATCCCAAAATCCACCTATGATACCTAGTAGATGTGGTGGCAAACCATTAGAACCAAATTTGAACCTCTTAGTGTAGCTACCTATGTGATTGGGTTCCTCTATCATGAGCCCCAATAGGATCAGAGTTAAGGTGAACTCATCAAACCCAATACCCGTTATATGATTTAATCATTCGATTTGAGTCCGATATAAAATTCTAATAGAAAACTTCTTTTCTATTATTTCACTCTACTATGACCATGAGCTTATGGACTCAATCTCATGATCATCATAGGATTACTCATCCTCTATCGAGGTTGATAGATCCCTTATTGGTGCGATCCAATTCCCATAATGAACTTACTATAGCCAACATACACATCAGAATTCTAATAACACACTATAACATACTCAAGATAAACTGCTGATGTACCTCAGGTAAAAAAATCAAACACACAACTGCAATATCAAGCTAATTATTGGTATAGAATCTGATTGACGTTGGATCGAACTGGAGTCAAGAAAGATGAGGTCGCTATCGGTAACCTGCAAAATAAAGTTTCATTCAGAGTTGGTGGTGGTGGCTCTGGCAAGACCCTCAGATGATCAAGTTAGCTCTTCTGACCAATAGAAATGGAGTACTCAAGAAAGAGTTTGACAGAATTTTTGGAAGAAAAAGAGAGCTTAGAGAAAATATATCTGAAGAATTTCTTTTTATAGATGAAACTTGTAGCAGATTGATAGTGACAACTACAGCTGTCTGGTAGCGAGCCGCTCGAGGTCTGATGGAGTCTGTCATCAGGAGGGGCATCGTCTATAGCACTATTTATAGCAGACTGATGGTGACAATCGTAGCTGTCCGATACTGAACCGCTCGGAACCATGTGGGATTTGGTATGGAGAGGGAGAGGCATTGTCAGACTAATAGTGATCATTCGTTGAGATTGAATAATCGAAGTTCAAAGGAAGCAGGCATTGGTCGACGAGGAGCTTTGACATACATCAATTTTAGAAGAGTTTGGACTCCTAAAGGGGATACGGCTAGAGGAGATCATCCGGGAGGAATACTAGCTGAAGGAGAAATTCAAAAGAAGTTTGACTCTTGTAGAAATCCGACTGAAAGAGGAGTCCAAAAGAAGTTCGGCTCCTATAGAAATCCGACTAAAGAAGAGATTTGGAAGGAGTTCGACTCCTATAGAAGTCCAACTGACGGAGAGATCCAGAAGAAGTTTGGCTTCTATAGAAGTCTGACTGAAGAAGAAGTTTGAAAGAAATTTGCACCTATAAAAATTCGATCAAAGGAGAAGTTCGGTAGGAGTCCAGCTCCTGAGTCCGAAAGAAGTTCGGCTCCCATAAAAATCTGACTGAAGAAGAGATTTGAAAGAAGTTTGGCTCTTATAGAAGTTGACTGAAGGAGAGATCTGGAAGGAGTTTGGCTTCTATAGAAGTTCGACTGAAGGAGAAGTTTCAAATGAGTTTGGCTACTGTAGAAATTTGACTGAAGGAGGAGTTTCGAAGGAGTTCATCTCCTATAGAAATCCGGCTGAAGGAGGAGTCTAGAAGGAGTTCGACTCCTGAAGGAATTTGGAAGAAGTTCGGCTCCTATAGAAGTCTGACTGAAGGAGGATTTTGGAAGAAGTTCAGCTCCTATAGAAATTCGACTGAAGGAAAGATTCGGAAGGAGTTTGGCTCCTATAGAAGTTCGACTGAAGGAGAAGTTCTGAAAGAGTTTGTCTCTTATAGAAATTTGATTGAAGAAGGAGTCTAGAAGGAGTTCGGCTCCTTGAGGAATTTGAAAGAAGTTCGACTCCTATAGAAATTCGACTGTATAAGAAATCTGCAAGGAGTTCGGCTCTTGGAGAAATTCGGAAGGAGTTCGGCTTTCGTAGAAATTCGACTGAAGGAAAGATTCGGAAGGAGTTTGACTCTTGTAGAAATCTGACCGAAAAAGAAGTTCGATAGAAGTCCGGCTCCTAGAGAAGCCCGACTGAAGAAGGAGATCGAAAGGAGTTCAGCTAAGATTTGATCAATGGAGTAGAATTTTCGATCAAAGCTCTTCCATGATTACCGATTGCATTAGGCTAAGCATCAGGTTAGACTTCGATGGAAGCGGGGTTTATCCCCAATAATAGTCCCCCCCCACTCCTGAGTTTGAAATTCGAAGGAAGAAAGTACGAAAAAGGTGACTGCTGAAGTTCTTTTTTGGGCTTTGCACCCGTTGAGGTTGAAGCTCGGAGGAGATCTATCTCCAGTCGAGATTAATATTGAAGGTGAAGCTTGGGGGAGATCTTGTCTCCAACCGAGGTTGAAGGAGATCTTATCTCATGTTGACATAGATGTTGAAGCTTGGAAGAGATCTTATTTCCAGTCGAGGTTGTTGTTGAAGTTGAGACTCGGGAGAGATTTTGTCTCCAATCGAGATTGTCGTTGAAGTTAGAGACTCGAGGGAGATCTTGTCTCCAATCGAGGTTGACATTGGAGTTGGAGCTCAGGAGAGATCTTATCTCTTGTTATTGTTGGACACAATGGGGCCATTGTCGGGGCCTCTCCTCTCATCCCGTCTAAAATGAACGAGACCTTCGACTTTGCTCACGTTAGGCTGAGGTTCTCCTCATATTCCTAACGAGCTATGGGGGCATATAAGAGCTGTTGTTAGGGTCTCTCCTCCATCTCATCTAAAATGAATGAGGCCTTCAACTTTGCTCGTGTTAGGATGAGATTCTCCTCTTGTTCCTAATGGGTTATGAGGGCACATAAGGGCTGTTGTCAGGGCCTCTCCCTCCATCTCGTCTAAAATGAATGAGGTCTTCGACTTTGCTCGCATTAGGATGAGGTTCTCCTCCTATTCTCAATGAGCTATAGGGGCATATAAGGGCTGTTGTCAGGGCCTCTCCTCTCATCTCATCTAAAATGAACGAGGCCTTCGACTTGCTCATGTTAGGATGAGATTCTCCTCTTGTTCCTAACATGGCCATTATCGATTACTTCTTTTCTGTCATCAGATAGTTTTCACACCAAGAAATAATAATGTTGAAATGGAGAAGTTTTATTGAAGAAAAATTACCAACAGTACATTCTCAGATTCTTTGAGTTTCAAGGTCGTAGGAGCATTGTTCCTCCGAGCTTTTCCAGGCAATAAATTTCGGATCGGATGACCTCCTCTATTTCATATAGGCCTTCCCAATTCAGGACAAGCTTTTCCTGGCTCTGAGGCTGAGAGATGGTGGCTCGCCGAAGTACTAAGCCCTCCAGAGATAGCATTAATGATCTCGAGAGACGGTCGATCTCCTTATTGTTCCTCCCTCATTGGTGGTTCTAGCTGTGGTAGCACCCTTGGCTTGCTTCAAGCCGGTGTCTGTGGAGCATTGAGGGGAGCGTAGTTGTTAAACCTTCAGGGGAAGAATTTCTTTGCGTCCTTCTGTCAGGACTTCTTTGATGATGAGCTCGAGGGAGAGTTCAGTCTCGCTTGCACTCGGAGGAGTCCGTGAGCATGGCCAAACTTCATTCAGCCTTCCATCAGTCGTAGGTTTGCTAGACTCGCCCGCATGCCACTCTCCTATGGCTTCTTCATCCTTCAACTTGAAGGCTTCTTTCACATGGACATTTCTCCTTGCCGGAGCTAACAGATCGGCAAAATTTTTAGGATACTTTTTCTCCAAGGAGAATAGCAAATCATTCTTCTGAAGGCCGTTCTTGAGTGCAGCCATGATGACTGATTGGTCCAGGTTTCGGACCTCCAATGTAGCAGCATTAAACTGAATGACATAAGTCCGAATGGATTCTCCCTCCTGCTTGATGTTCATCAAAAAATCTGAACCTCGGTGCGGATGTTGTCTACTGACGAAGTGAGCCACAAACTGATGGCTCATCTGATCAAAGAAGAAGATCGTACCAGACTTACATCGAGTATCAGTTTTTTGCTGCTTTCTTTAAGATGGATGAAAAATCTCGACATAATATGGCGTCTGGTGCACCATGGAGTAGCATTATGATCTGAAAGACTTTCGAATGATCGATCAGATTAGAGGTTCCATCATAGCTTTCAAATTGGGGAAGCTTGAAGTTCGGCGAAATGGGCTCTTGCATAATTCAGAGAGAGAAAGGGTGATCGGTGTGGACGTTGTCATGGTGAGCTAGGACAACGTGGCCAAGCTCCTCAATCCGTCGATCCATCCCTCACAGTTTTTGATTGAGGACGTCAACTCGATCATAGGTCTTGGAAGGCTTCCAACCATGGATGGAGAAGATCCCTTCTGAAGAAGAACCATGATCCAAGTAAGGATCCTCTGCTCTCTATTTCTCCTTCCCAGGGGCGATGAGTATGCTAGCCTAAGAGCTCCTCCTTGGGATCGATTTCTGACATCTCGACGGTGGATTTTCTGATGGAACCGCCACCAGAGACTGTCGCATGGCCTGCATCATTTCGATGAGATCCTGAATCCACTGCATCAGTAGGTTAAACTGCTATAAATCCACCATGACCATCGGTGGAGGTGGTGGTTGAAGCACCGATGATGGAGCA
Organism: Cocos nucifera; assembly: GCA_006176705.1. NCBI lineage: Eukaryota > Viridiplantae > Streptophyta > Magnoliopsida > Arecales > Arecaceae > Cocos > Cocos nucifera. Next base: position 1,581,754 of record QRFJ01000031.1, on the reverse strand, counting down.
GGAACAGATGGATCTGGCTCAAACCTTGAAGAAGAAGGTCGGCATGGTCGACTGAGCACTTCTTTAAGAATAAGGATACCTCAAAAATAGAAGGTTTTTTCTCTAGCACCAATCATGTTGGTGCATAATCTGATTGATGCCGGATCGAGTTGGAGTCGAGGAAGACGAGATTGCCATCGGTGACCTACAAAATAAAGTTTCATCCGAAGTCGGTGGTGGTGGCTCCGGTAGGATCTTCTGACAATCAAGTCAACTCTTCTGGCCAATAGAAATTGAGTGCTCAGAAAAAAATTTAGTAGAATTTTGGGAAGGAGAAGAGAGCTTAGAGAAAACATATCTGAAGGATTTCTTTTTATAGATGGAGCTTGTAGCGGATTGATAGTGACAACTGCAGCCATCTGGTAGCGGGCCGTTTGAGGTCTGATGGAGTCTGTCACTGGGGGGCACCGTCTGTAGCACTACCTATAGCAGACTAATAGCGACAACTGTAGCTATCCGGTACTAAACCGCTTGGATCCACGTAGGATTTGGTACAGAGAGGAAGAGGCATTATCAGACTGATAGTGATCGTTTGTTAAGAATGAATAATCAAAGTTCAGATGAAGTAGGCATTAGTCGGCGAGGTGCTTTGACATACATCAATTCCAGAGGAGTTCGAACTCCTAAAGGGGATACAGCTAGAGGGAATCATCCAGGAGGAATGCTAGCTAAAGAAGAAGTTTGGAAAGAGTTTAGCTCATGTAGAAATCTGACTGAAGGAGGAGTCTGAAAGGAGTTCGACTCCTATAAAAATCCAACTAAATGAGAGATCCAGAAGGAGTTCGGCTCCTGTAGAAGTTTGACTGAAGGAGAGATTCAAAAGAAGTTTGGCTCCTATAGAAGTCCACCTGAAAGAGAAGTCCGAAAGAAGTTTGGCTCCTATAGAAGTCCGACTGAAGGAGGAGTTTGGAAAGAGTTTAGCTCTCATAGAAATCTAACTGAAGGAGAGATTCGAAAGGAGTTCGACTCCTGTAGAAGTCCGACTGAAGGAGAGATCCAAAAGGAGTTTGACTCCTGTAGAAGTCCAACTGAAGAAAAGATCCAGAAGGAGTTCGGATCCTGTAGAAGTTTGACTGAAGGAGAAGATTTGAAGAAGTTCGACTCCTATAGAAATCTGACTAAAGGAGGAGTTCCGAAGGAGTTCGTCTTCTATAGAAATTCAACTGAAGGAGGTGTCTAGAAGGAGTTTACCTCTTGGAGGAATCTGAAAGAAGTTTGGCTCCTGTAGAAGTTTGACTGAAGGAGGATTCTGGAAGAAGTTCAGCTCCTGTAGAAATCCAATTGAAGGAAAGATTCGAAAAAAGTTTGGCTCCTGTAGAAGTTCAACTGAAGGAAATGTTTCGAAGGAGTTCATCTCCTATAGAAATTCGATTGAAGGAGGAGTCCAGAAGGAGTTTGGCTCTTGGAGGGATTCGGAAGGAGTTTGGCTCCCATAGAAATCCGACTACAGGAGGAATCCGAAAGAAGTTTGGCTCCTAAAGGAATCTAGAAGGAGTTCGGCTCTCATAGAAATCTGACTGAAGAAAAGATCCAAAAGAAGTTCGGCTCCTGTAGAAATTCGACCAAAGGAGAAGTTCGGTAGGAGTCTGGCTCCTGGAGAAGTCCGACTGAAGGAGGAGTCCAGAAGGAGTTCGACTAAGATTTGGCCACTGAAGGAAAATTTTCGATCGAAGCTCTTCCATGATTATCAGTTGCATTATGCTAAGCATTAGGCTGGACTTCGGTAGGAGCGGAGTTTATTTCCAATACTAATCAACGATGAGAAGGTAGACTTTTATATGACTGCTCGAGATGGTCATGCTCAGTGTCCTCATTCTTAACGAATATCTATACTCTCACTCAGGTGTCTTCATATCGTAGACTCAAGACTCATGTATCCTAAGAAAGCGATCGTACACCAATCTTTCGGATTGATCACTATCCTCATGATGATCCTACGATCGGGAGCAATTTATGAGTTAATTATGAAAATATATGTCTTAAATTTTTAATTCTTAACAATATGCATTATCATACCTATTAACTCAAAGAATGTATCAGAGACACTTTATACGTAATATGATAGAATAAAATAATCTTTTATTAATTTTAAGTCAAAATTACAAAAATGTCTTTAGAATGTGTATTACAAGTATCAACCAATCTGCCTTCTAAGGCACACATCTAATATTCTAAAGATCTTATATGGTAGTAGGATTATCATGAGAGAAAAAAATATGTAGGATATTATCTCTTGATGAAAAGTCTAGTACGAGGTGGAGTTTCAGAAGCTAATGGGAGCCCAGTACAAGGTAGAGCTCCAGATGCAGGTGGATCGGACATGAGACGTGAGACTCGGGAGGACGACATGCGACATCGCAAGATGAAATTTTTATTATCGTAAGAGATTATTCTAAGTAGATCTCATATTAGACGGAGCATAGCATATGATGGAGATGGGATCGAGCAATATGGCTCATCTCTCATGTTTGCCCATCTATGATCAACAGGCATATACCCCAAGATAGAGAGGCGAGATCATCCAGAAAGTTCTTAAAATTGGGAGGAGGCTGAATATCGAGTCAAAGTAGAGAATTTTAGAAAAAATACTTTGAATTCGATCCATAAGAAGCCCACAGCAAAGACCGCAATGAGAAGAAGCCCAGGAAGAAAGCTCGCAAGAGAGATGGATGATCTAAGGGCCTACAACGCGTGGCCCAGTCGAGGTGCGACTGACTTGCTGCCCAGCACACAGGCAGGCTAGCATGAGCGTGCATGTGGTGCATGGGTGTTGATGTGGTCCATGGTGGATCAGCATTACACACGGTCCATCGTGGATACTTAATAGGTTTACCATGAGAAATCATGGTGTACAGGATAATTTCGTCTTTTTAGGTGATGTGGCACATGGTGGTTTGGCGGGGATCGTGGTGCGCTTGGTCTGTGGGCAGTCCATGGACTACACAATCCTGCAGTCGGGCGGTCAAGATCCAATGATGCATGGGCTATTTGAGTCCTTTTGAAGCTTTGTTTCCGAGCATGGCTAGAACTGAAGCCTTTAAAATTGCGTATGGGCAGATCATGGCTTGCATCCATAGCAGCAGGTAGCATAGTAGTGGTAGCAGTAGGTGGTAGAGACTATGACTCAGGCAGAGGTCTAGAGATCTGGATATATAGCAAGCAGCAAATCCTGAAAGACGCTAGCAGAGAGCTGAAGCAAGAGACTTTAGGTAGACTGCTAGACAGCGAATAACGATCATTTCAAGGGCTTTTCTAGAGAAAGCTTTTGTAAGGGATGAGAGATGAGAGCCTCTAGTTGAAAGAGATTAGTGTATAAAAGGATTGAGAGTGTAAGGATCTCCTCTTGTACTTGATCTTTTCTCATAGTGAAGCCTTTGCATGTTCTATGGAGATAGATCTTGGTCTAGTCCATGTACTTGATTGTATCTTATGTTTATTTCTTCTTTCTTTCTACTATAACAAGTAGTACTAGATCGGTAATAGGATGGTGTTAAATCTCAATAGGCTGCACTACAATGGATCTATAGCCTACACTACTTTGACCACGACGGACGGATCGCTGATGGGAGGCGATGGAGTTTTGTGATCCCATCTGCGCCATGCTCTCTTCTTTCTCTCAAAAGAGAACTGAGGCCCTTCTTCTAGCACCAATCTATTATCGCAGGACTCTGGGCTAGAAGTGGATGCCATCCAAGTTATGCACTACCAAAATCTACAAGAGAAGTTCAGACTCGTCGGGCATATTCCGATGGAGGATCCTCCAATGCTTAATTCAAATGGAGCTTTGAGAACAGTAGAAACTAAATAATGAGAGAGTGGGCCAGAGCACAGAGCGAGTTCTCGTTTGTCTCCCTTCCTACTATTTTTTGTTTCTCTCACCTTGCTTGCTTACCTTGTTAGGTCAAGCTCTGTAGGCTGCTAGGCCTTGTTTTATCCATTTGTTGAGGGAAAAAGTTCTCCAATTTTCTTTGAGCGAAGATTGTTAGTCATGGATGTCAGGCGCAGATCTCACACATGCGGTTGGTCGAGTTGGCAGTCCTGATCCACCTCTAGTATGACTTGGCCGTCTCAATTTGGGTGCACCCTAAGGAAGGAGTGGGCGGGTGAGGGCCTCACCCGCATTACTATCTTTACCACTTCCACATTTTAAGAGAATCGCTTGTGCCTCCATCAAAAAAAAGAATCTGCCTCTACTTTTTTGGCAGAGGATGCACGCAATTCCCATATCAAGTCCCCGGTTCCATTTCGTGCCTTCCGCCTTTCTCATTTCCGTAAGGTAAGACAATTGCTTGTGCCTCCTTCAATAAAAAAAAGAGAGCCTGCCTCCCTTACATTCAAAAGACTTTGCATTGCTCGGCAGAGGATACACACCATACCCATGTCCAAGCCTCCATTTTCATTTCTTTCCTTGCACCTTTCCCATTTCCATATGGTAAGAGAACCGCTTGTGCCTTATTCTCCAACCGTTGTCTTTACAGACCTGGTGAGCAAATTTGATCCTCTTCCATCCATTTTCAGCCCAAATGGAGCTCATCCAACCAGTTGTTGACATCGTCAAGGTTCTTTGGGATCCCATTGCCCACCTAGTCAATTATTTCGCCAAGATAGGAGAGAACATGGATCATCTCCGAAGTCAAGTAGAGGAATTCCTCAAGAGATGATTTAAGAAAGGAGGTGAAACGAGCCGTGCTTGAGGGGAAGGATCCAAAGAATGCAGTGCAAGGTTGGCTGAAGAAGGCAGATGAGAAAATCGAAAATGCATACAAGAAATGGAAAAAAGATCCCAGCCGAGAAAGAAGTGCTTCCCCGGGTGGTGCCTTGATTGTCGCTCTTGTCGCAAGTTAGGAAAGCATATTGTCAAGGCGACACAAGATGTTCAAAATCATAAGGCGCGGAAAGATAGCTTTGGTGAAATTGTTGTTCCTCCCCTGCGAGAAAGAACACGAACAATGGGCACCCTCGATCGGGTATGGGATTGGCTAATGGAAGCCAAGACTGGAATAACTGGCATTTTGGGCATGGGCGGTGTCGGAAAGACAACACTGAACACTCTACCATGTTACTCCAAGGGAAATAGGTAATATATATATATATATATATATATTCATATATTCTTATAATAATAATAATAATTTAGGTAATTAGGTATGCTACTTGGAAGTTGGAACCCCTCTTTTCACCACATGAGCTAGAAAAAACTTCGCAATTAGACTTTAAAGATGGCATTCCCCTCGTATTTCTTTAAAATAATTAATTATTTATTTCTATGAGACAGAAAACTAGTTTTCGGATAACAAACAGCGCATTTGATCAAATTATTACTTGAAGCCTCATTCAAGTCAACAAATTTGACAAATTTCAAAGTTATAGTCTGACTTAGATACCCATAGCAATTGAGTAATATATAGACTTAGTTAATAATTAACAATTTGATTGGTTGATGTTATATTGGTCTAAAATATTGAGTTTTATATAAACAAGTGAATTTTTTTGAGAAAGATTAGGTCATTTTAGCTTCTCTTCAGGGAATAGTTTTTTTTGTCCTTTTATAATGGAAGCAGTCCTCTAGTTAATGATTGTTCGCATATTGCGAATGGCTGCCTGGTACAGTGTGGAGCTGTTAAGGTGGGCCCATGGGGTGAGTTAAAACCACAAGATTTATGGGATATATATCGAGGGCATCCCCACACGACTTATCAAGATCATAATTCGTTATAGCGGATGTATCGAGTCGATACATGGCCGATCGGGTGGCCAAATGGCCTTCCACGTGGGGCAGTGAATCCGGATCCATGGCTAAGGTATGGATTATACAAAATTTCCTCCTCCCCTTTTTTTTTTTTGCAACATGTATATACTCATACCTTTGGTTTTCCATCAAAAGATATACTTATAGCTTTGTTATTTTTTTAACATATTTTCGACGAAGCTTTTTTTTTTTTGTTCCTTGTAATGGAGGCATTGGCACCATTTATTTAATTTTGTATGAAGAGATATTATTAGTTAATAGCTAAAAGGACTTTTTTTTTTTGGTTTAGTGATTTTTTTGTGGCTTAGTATGTTGTCTTCAAACAACCTTTTAGCTTGTAAAGAATTGGTCTAGGTTTGGCTTGAAGTTTATCTTTTTATTTTGTAGATTGATCTTGCAAACAATCATTATCTTACAGCTATATCCGGCTACTATGGCAATTATTATGGCTACATTGTCATAAGGCCGCTTACATTTGTGAGCACCATGGGCACCCGTAGGCCATATGGTCTAGAGGAATGAACCGCTTTCTCCCTTGCTGTGAAAGCTGGGAAGGGTAATATTTTCTACACCACCTGTGATAAAAATTTAAACGTAGAGCAGACTATCTATTTTCATTGGTCCATTTGGTACTTTCACATGATATATGTCATTTTTCATCTAAGTAGTTATCTGAAGGCTAAAGAAAATGAAAGTGGGATACTATTCAATCACTGAATACATTTAATACACGTCATATTCTACTTTTCAACTATAACATTATGAAAATGCTCTTTTCCTCGGTATTTTTACTATTTGATAGTCATGCTGAATATTTCAAATGCTATTCTCTTTTTTTCTTAATTTTGTTGAGCTTCTACTTAAGCATCTGGATGTCCGAAATTTAGTATGCAACGAAAAAAATGCATTTGATTTTATTGGCTAGCATCTAGATAATATTATCCATCTAAGCATTATATTCTATTCATCAGGTAAAATACCATCTTTAGATCCATTATAATATCTGTAGGTAAAACACTTCTTAAATATATTTTTTAAATATTTTTATGATATTTTTATGTAAAAAATATGGCATCCTGTAGGTAAAATATCTCTCAAATATATCTTCCAACATTTTTATGATATCTAATATCAAAATTATGATATTTAAAGTCAAAATTATGACATCCTATATGTAAAACATCTTTTGAAGGTACACTATAAGAGAAAGGGGCTTTTACGATGGTAAAAATTCATCACAAAAAATCAAATTCCATCACAAAAAACTTTTTGTGATGGTTCGTGATGGATTTGTGGCTGTCATAATTACAGCCATCACAAATACTTTTACGACGGTAGACAACCATCACAACTACTTTTATGATGATTTTTTGTAATGAATTGAAGCCGTAGCAAAAAAATAAGCGTCATCCTTAATTAATAGTGATGATTTTTTTGTGACACCAAAAAATCGTTACTAAAGATTATTGTGATGGATAAAAGACCGTCACAAATATTATTAGTGACATTTATTTGTGACAATCCCTACTGTTACTAAAATTTATTTGTGACGGGCATGGGACCATCACAAATAATATTAAAAGTTTAGTGATAATTATTTGTGACAACCCCAAACCATCACAAAAAGTTTTTTATGACGACCAAGGGTCTATCATAAATAGAATTCTAAAATAGACTTATTATTGGTGACGGAAACGTAGCCGTCACAAATAACTTATAGTGACAGTTATTTAGCCATCACAAATACTTGGCATATGGCTTTTTATTAAATTTTTATAATTTTTTTTGTACCTATGTACCTATCATCAACATACATATAATTCATATATTTAATCTTATCAATCAAAATATGCATTGAATCAAAATATAATGATCCAACCAATCATTTTTGCATAAACACAAATAAAGTAAAGATCCAACAAATTTTAACATAAGTTATACATTTTCCTCTTGTCTTTAAAATAGAGAATAAGAAAAATAAAATCAAATGTAGATCCCCGGTTGTCCATCTACTGTCATCATTAAACCTGAAAAAATAAACAAAACTTTAATTAGAATGAGTAACAATAATAATAATGTAACAATAATATTGATCTTTAAAATTTACTTAATATCATCTTAAACTATTAGAGTTTATCATCTATATTTCATGGAGTAGTCTTGTCATCTAAACGAGTATGATGTGCACTTGAAGCTTCTGAAACCTACAAAGTACCACATTAAAAGATTATTTTTATATAAATTGATCTTTTATAAATATAATATGTCAAAAATATATTATTTATTTTTTTACCTATCCAATGCTAGAAGGTATAGTATGACGGTCTCCCAAATCCATTTGATCTCGACCACTATTGAGAAGTCCTGCAAACTCTTGGTGAATCTCATTACGAAGTTCATTAATAATATCACCACGAAGATCTTCGCGAAGCTCCTGTCGAAGCTCATCACGAATCTCATCACGAAGCTCATCATGAATCTCATCACGGATCTGTGTACGAAAGGAGTCCATCTACTTTTGTGACTCCACTTGTGCTGCTTGGCATTTTAAATCTTCTGGAGTGACACCAACGCCCCATGTACGAGCTTGACCATGATGATCTAGTCCAATGACATCTAAATAAATACGTTCCCTTATTTCTAATGTACACTCTAACTCGGGCAGCTGGTGAAGCTTATGCAATATTTCATCCTAATTCAAAATTTTAAATAAGTGTTAAACAAAGATTATGTATCTATGGTTCAGATCTCATATTAATGTACTTAAAAAAAATAAAATTAGAAAAGAAAGAATAAAGAGCACAAAAAGTATTTTCATTGGAATTGTTATTCCTATCTTAATGAATCTACCAAACATTAGGATATATAGAAAAAAAGAGTACAGAAAAAAGTGCACTTACAATTATCATCCTTGTCTCACCCTCAATCTCACCCTTCTTAGACGTATATGTTTTAATAAACACACTCAACTGGGATCCATGCCTTCATCTTGTGCTTGCATCTAGAAAATAGTAAGATATTTAATTAAAAAATAAAAGTTATATCCAAACTTTTCAATTGTAATATAATTTTCTCACGGCATCTCTAATAAGATTAAAAGATGTTCTTCTAATCTTATGGTGTCCTTCACTCATGCTTCGATTGTCCTTATTTTTTTTTGCTTGTGCCTGCAAGATTAAATATATGATTCAAATAAATTACATTACAAATAAAATACAAGATAACTAAATATACCATGTATGATTTCATATACCTCGACGTTTTCTTGACTCCAATGCTGAACAAGCACTTTTCATTGATCTAAATCAACCCGAGGAGGACAATTTGCTAATCGATCAGCATTATTGTCATACTTGTTATAGAAATCATGCTTGATAATATGCTTCTAATTCTTCCATAAGAATCCAACAGTATTTAAACAAACACTTTGGTACTCATCTAGTGCTTTTGTATTATCCTACAATAGAAAAGCCATATAAAAATAAAATAACATAGTATATATATAATAATTTAAATTATACTTACTTGCACATCTTTCCAAATGTAATTTAAAACATCCTTTGGCATATCTGTCCACTTAGCATATGTAAGTGGCACATGATACCCATTCTTTGCAATAATCCCTAGCTAAGTCTTAAACTTATTAGCATTCAGACCATTTGGCTGCATATGTTCGTCAAATGTCAAATGAAACCTCTCCCCTGTATCCCAAGTACTAATGCCAGTGGTAGGGCCTCGACCTCTTTTGCTTTGAGTGGACTCACTCATTGATCCTCCTAATAAAATAGTTATATTTAAATAAAAATTTAATAGTAACATAGATTGCAAAAATAAGATACTATTAGTATATATTAAATTAATATTTATACCTAAAGGATCTGAGTTATGCATGCTAGGAGATGAATCAGGGCATGTTGGTTGAACTGACCAAGAAACTTGCCACGTAGAAACCTAAAAGCATAATTCTTGTTGTGATTGCGATGGCTGTATTGATGTAGATGGTGTGCTAGTAGCTTGTAACCTATCACTTATAGATAGGCCACATGTCCTTTTTGGGCCAAAAAAAATTAATTTTTGAGAAATATAAAATATTTACAAGTAGACACATTATAATAGAAAAATAGATTACATAACATCAATAATTTGATTAATGACAATCCATCCATCAAGTTTCATTAACAATTATTGAAAAATACAAAAAAGTTATATAAATTTTTATTCACAATCAGTCATCTCAACATCATTATCATTTTGTTGCACATCATCTACCGTTATACCATCAATTCCTTTTCTAACGCAAAGAACATCATTATCACACAAGGCTATGTTTTCATCCATCTATTGTTTACTAAATCGTTCAGCTTGGGGTACTGATCTTATATTGTTGAATGAATCCTTTGAATACATATCAAAAAGATCCCTAACCACCATCTTTATAACAACATGCCATTCTGGTTGTATAGGATCTTGAATATAGCATACTTGTTCTGCTTGGGTAGCTAGTATGAATGGCTCATCCGTCTCTTTGTTATATGGATATAATAAATAATTGAAGTTTACAAGTGTTAACTTAAATTCATCTTCCATTTTTTTAAATTTCTCATCAATCCAGTCACACTTGAACAAAATAAATTGAATATCATTCGTGTATCGAATCTTGATAACATCAGTCAACCTTCCATAATAAGTTATATCACCAGCACTTGTGTTTGCTTTGATAGCAATACCATGATTTTGAGTTGTTCTTCTATGGTCCTTGTCTAATATGCGAAATCGAAAGCCATTTACGATATATCCATCATAACTTCGGTCAAATTCATCTAGACCTCTAGCAAGGTGTTCGATCTCATCATCATATTTGACGTCAGAATTCTTCACCTAATTTACAATGTGTAAAAAAAATTATAAAATTTTGTATAATACAAAAATAGAAAATTATAAACATAAGCAACCAAAAATGGTCTATAGAATTACTTACATGATTCTGAAACCATATGTGAAATGATTCCATATGAATCTTTTCAATTTGATCTGCTGCTATACGAGAAACTTGTCTTCTCAACTATTCCTTATGCTTCCTATAAATTATAATATATTGATTATATTCTTATTTAAAAAATAAAAAAATACTTAATGTAGGGTTTAGGTTAATTTACATTCGAAATGGAGCAACTTTGTCAATGTTATGCATGACATATCGATGAGCTTGTTCCAATATAATTCTATCAAGACGTATCCGTAATCCCTTTCTAATAGGATGATCGAATACATCACCACCATCATCATTCCTGCTTGCTCGATTTGACTTAGTTTCCACATCATTCAAATACATTGAACAAAAATGCATACATTCTTCCATCAAGTATCCTTTGGCAATACTACCTTCTGGATGGGCTTGATTATGCACGTAGCATTTTAGTGTAAGTAAATACCTGCAATATTATTCAAGATGACCAAAATATTGACAAATAATAGAAAATAATTGATTTTATTCAATCACTATCATTTTGGACATACCTCTCAATGGGATACATCCATCAAAACTGAATTGCTTCAGCGAGAATTGCTTCATCAGCTAAATGTATAAGCAAATATTCCATCACATCAAAGAAAGATGATAGAAATATCTGCTCAAGATGACAAAGTGTAAGAGCAATACAATCTTGGATATAATCAAAATCAGTCACCTTATTCACCTTGGAGCATAATTGCCGAAAAAAATTACCCAATTCAAACAATGGTTCAACAACATTCTTGGTTAATGCTCTACGAATTGCCAGAGGAAGTAATTACTGCATTAATATATGACTGTCATGACTCTTTAAATCCTAAATAGTTCATTCTTTTGGATGCACGCATAGACTTATATTAGATGCATATCCATCAGGCACTATAATAGTCTTTAGCACTCTAAAGAATATATCTTTGTCCTCCTTAGTCATTGTAAAACATGCAGGGGGTAGATATATTTTGCTAGACCCTCTTGGTTGTGGATGTAATGCCTTCCTAATACCCATCTCTTTAAGATCATATCAAGCTTTCAAATTATTTTTTGATTTTCCTGCATGTCCCAACAATGTCCAAAGCACATTATCACAAACATTTTTTTCGATATGCATTACATCAAGATTGTGATGTATTAAATTATGCTCCCAATAAGGCAATTCAAAGAAAATACTTTTCTTTTTCCAACCAGGACTTCTCCTTTTGTCATGATCCTACTCTTCTCTTTTTTACTTTTTAAGATCTTCTTTATTATCTTCTGTGAGTACATTCTCCAACTGTCTGACAATATTTGATCCTGATAAGTAAGCAAGTCTATCTGCTACTTCTCTCTTACCATTAAAAGAGACTTTATCCTTTCAAAATTTATGAGTATTGCCTAACCAGTGATGGTGTCCCATATAACAGAACTTTCTACTATTTGATAACCATGGTGATCGAGTTTCATTATTACAACAGGGACAAGCAAGTTCACCTTTTGTACTCCATCCAGATAAATTAGCATATGTAGGAAAATCACTAATTATCCATAATAATGCAGTATGGAGTTGAAACATCTTCTTAGAGCATGCATCATAAGTGGATACACCTTCTTCCCACAGTTCCTTCAACTCTTCAACTAATGGTTGCAAATATACATCAATCTTATTTTCAGATCCTTTTGGCCCATCAATAAGCACCGATAAAATGAAGTATGATTGCTTCATGCACATCCATAGAGGTAAATTGTATGGCATAAGAACAACAGGCCAGGTACTATGTGCTATTGACATGGATCTGAAGGGATTAAATCCATCTATCACTAAATCAAGCCTCACATTTCGACAATCACTAGCAAACTGTGGATTTTTTTGATCAAAATTTTTTTAGACTTGAGAATCTGCAGGATGTCTTAAGACACCATCATCAACTCGTTCCTCCATATGCCATCTCATGAAACTAGCAGTTTTTGATGACATAAACAACCTCTATAATCTCGATTTCAAAAAAAAGTACCGTACTTATTTTGCAGCAATTTTAGTAGCTTTATTACTCATTTGACTTGAATCTCCATCAAATTCTTTGTATCTAGAACTTTCACATGTTTTACATTCTGAACAACCCTCATTCTCACCTCTAAACAACATACAATTATTTGGACATGCATCCCATGTCTGATAAGTGAAACCCAAATCTGTAATAATCTTACTGGCATCATAATAATCCCTTAGCAGTTGTACTCCTTTAGGAAATGCATCACTTAACAACTCTAATAACATTGTCACACTCATGTCTGTCCATCCAGACAATACTTTCAAATGCAACAACCTAACAATAAATGAAAGTTTGTAAATTTAGTACACCCTGGATATAGTTCACACTCTCCATCTTTAAAAAGTTGAAAAAAGTTCTTAGTTTCATCATTAGGCTCTTCATTATGATCAGTTTCTATTGGATCGTCATGTGAAATTGGAATTCCATAAGCTTCATGTACCATCTCAACCATATTATCTCCCATACCTTCTCCTAGCCTATTTTCATTTTGTTGCAAAAGAACATGTGGAGAAACATAAGGCTCCCCATGATTGGTCCAAAACTTATATTTTGTGAGAAATTCATTTACAATTATATGTTCCTTTGCAACATTTCATTTCACAAAGTAACGATTAACACATTTTCTACATGGATAATAAATGCTTGCATTAGGATCCTTGTTAGTAAATGCAAAGTTGAGGAACTTTTCAACCCCTTCAATATACATAGGTGATACTCTATCTGACAAATCAATCCGGCTTTTATCCATTGCACTTAATATCCCTAAATAGCAATAATGAAGACTTTATCCTGCCTCCTATTAAAAAAAATATATATATATTTAAAAAAAAGCATGCTTGAGAGGAAATGGTAATAATAAGAAAGCTAAAAGCATGCATGCTTGCATTCGTGCATATGTGCGTGCGTGCATGAGTGTGTATGTGTGTATTTATTTATTTATTTAAAACTTAGATAATAATAAGATTTTTCTTGTATATTATCAGTTTTCAATTACTTGATGAAATATGTTTTACAAATAAATTTTTTGAAGCTGTGTGATTATAACATTGGTCTTTTACAATAAAACAGGTCTATAGTTGTTGCACTAAAAGAAAAAAAAAGGAATGAAATATAATTCCTTATCACCTCCAAGTTTAAACTCCTGGCAAATTAAAAAAAAGAAATTATTATTTATGATTAAGAAAAATAAAAGTATCCAAAAAAGAATGGTGGGTCAGAAGCTACTATCTCCAGCCTATCCTCACCATTTAAACAACCAAACCCTTCCAAGCTTACATGAGTCGAGGAGATTCAAGCTCTTCTGTGGGACCACAGAATTAGGACCTCAATATGTTTTTTTGGGGCATAAACATAAGAAATATTTAGTCATGTAAAGAAAATGAGTGGGAAAGAATCTCTCCCTTGGATTTGCCTTCTAATCCACACAAAAATAACACATAAAGCTATGCATGATGCAACAAACATAGCTCACAAGCTGATGTGTAACCTTACCAAGTTAACATTTACAGAAGACATGAATCTAGGCCCATGTAAGGAATCATAACCCACTTTAGAGTTTTTTTTCTCTTTTGTATGAAGTTGGGCAGCTGTTTTTATTCAATTCAGTTAGTATAAACCATTGTTCCTGCTTGATATTATTATGGGAGCTGGGCCCTTCAAACTTTTGATATTGTTTTAAGATCCCAAGTGTGCACCACCATTTAAGCAGGCCTTGTTATCTTGCATCTCCACAATGAGCCATGGTAACTTATCAAATAGTATGCTAATTGTTAGATCGTTTAACAAGTTTTTAGAAAAGATGCTAGTTTCATTATATAGCAAGCCAAAGTATCCTCCCTCTATTTCAACTCTCCCCACCCCACTCTCTCTCCTTGCATCAACAACTCCTCTGTGGTTAGCTTCTTTTGAAAGATCTACATTCTCTTCTTCCTTTCTTTATTTTTTTCTCTTAGGCATTGTATCAAACGGATAGAAGAGGGTTGTCAGCGGGGATGAGGAGGTTCTTTTGAAAGATCTGCAACTCCTCACTCCCATGACTCCGGCCTCCTCCATGGCCTAACCACCCACGCGGTCTTGCCTCCTCCATGCCCTCCTCCTCCCCCCCACCGGTCCTACCTCATCCGCACCTCCCCTCTCTGATCCCTATCGATCTCCGTCTTAGAGAGAAAAATAAAAAAAAATAAACATTGAGGAAGGAGAAAACTAACAAGCTTCGAAGCTTGCTGTCACTGGCTTGCCGCACGTCGGTGTTGTCTCAATGTCGGTGCCACTGTTCTCTCCTCCTCCATCTCTTAGATGCACTTGCCTCGTCGGACACAATTGCCCTACTGAGCCCTAATCCTAAATGCTCGCTTAGAAGAAGGCGAGAAGGTGTGATACAATGAAGCGAGAAGACGCGAGGGGGTCGAGCTTTTTATTTGATTAGGTGGTGGGAAGGTTTGATTTTGATGATCCCACGGTGGATAACACGCCACACCACCCCTTGTATTTCACCAATTTCTGATTTTGCGCTCTCCACCGTGCATGTGCTTTGGGATTTGCCTTGGTTAACTTGATCAAATGCATGCAAAAATTTCTTAGAGGGAAGGGGTATTAAATGAAAGATTTTAAGTTTAATGATTAGATCTGGTTATGAGTAACCTATTTCTTGATCGAGTTCTAATATCGGATTCAAATCCAACCTAATAGAAGATTGGATTAGGTCCATAATCAAAATTTTTAATCCAATTAGTCATTTGTGTTGGGTTGATCTATATATATAATCAGGCCCCAACTTAAAAAATTTTGGATTTGAATAGAGTCCGAGTCAAGTTTAGATCAAAAATAGCTAACTACATCTTAACTTGATAGGACTTCAATTATTGTTCAAACTTTGTTTCCATTTGAATGATACAAGAAAAGAAAATCATAGCCGTCCATAGCATTTATCCTCTACCATTTTTTCGGTGGGGTTCCACCCCCCAACCCCCCAGCAAGGAGACCCGCGACTATCAGTCATAATGCACATATAAGACTTGGGTCAAGAAGGATGGATCAGGAACACTATCCCAATACTGGCTTGAGACGGGTATGGGCTAGATATAAGATTTTTAATTTTTAATTATACTAAAATTTATCATAAAAAAATTATATATTATTTTAGCCTAAATGGTTGTACTAATTAATTTCTTGATGGCAAGGATATTTTAGAACAACAATATAAAATTTTTAAAAAATTAAAATTAAATCATTTTTTGCTTTTGATCATTGATATATGTTTCTAATTTTTTTTATTAATGATAAAAATAATTTATTTCAGTGTCAATTATTTTTTATTCATGATATATATCAAAATTTCATAAAATTTAGATAAAAACTATCTATTCTCTCAATCATGAACTTTTCCTATCTCATTTTATTTTTAAGTGCATATTTAAGAAACAAAATTGATAAATAAATATTAATATAATTTATATATTTCTTTATCCTATTATATTTTAAAAGAAGTAGAATTCTCAATAATATAAGAGTTTCAATAAAATACTTAAATTATTGATTATTAATGGATATTCCTTTTTTTAATTAAAGATGGAGATTATAACTTAAAGATTCTTAAATTATTTTAATAAATAATTTTAGTCAATTTTTTAATAAAAATTATTTTAATTTTAATTTTTATTTTTATTTATGACGGGCATCCATCACATATAATATTTTTTATCATAAATAATCACTTTTTATGACAGCATGATAGCCATCATAAATATCAGTTGTCATTGATAAAAGTAGTTTTATTTATGATCACACAATAACATCACAAAAAATTATGATATTCTGTATGTAAAATATTTTTTAAAAATAGTTTTGATAATATTATAATATATTAAATCATAATTATGATATTATATATTAATATTATGACATCTTATAGATAAAATATCTTTTAAATATATTTTTTAATATTTTTATAACATTCTTATATCAAAAATATGGCATTCTATAGATAAAATATCTCTCAAATATATTATCCAGTATTTTTATAATATCTAATATCAAAATTATGATATTTAAAATCAAAATTATGATATCCTATATGTAAAATATTTTTTGAAGATAGTTTTGATAATATTATAACATACTAGATCACAACCATAATATTATAGGTTAATATTATGATATCTTATAGGTAAAATATCTTTTAAATATATTTTTTGATATTTTATAGTATTTATATATCAAAAATATGACATTCTATAGGTAAAATATCTCTCAAATATATTTTTTAATATTTTTATAATATCTAATATTAAAATTATAATATTTAAATTAAAATTATGATATTTAAGTTAAAATTATGACATCCTATATGTAAAACATCTTTTGAAGATAGTTTTGATAATATTATAATATACTAAATCATAACTCTGACATTATATGTTAATATTATGATATCTTATAGGTAAAATATCTTCTAAATATATTTTTTAATATTTTTATATTAAAAATATGATATTCTATAGGTAAAATACCTCTCAAATATATCTTTCAGCATTTTTATGATATCAAATATCAAAATTATGATATTTAAAGTCAAAATTATGACATCCTACATATAAAATATCTTTTGAAGATAGTTTTGATAATACTATAATATACTAGATCATAACTATGATATTATATATTAATATTATAACATCTTATAGGTAAAATATTTTTTAAATATATTTTTTAATATTTTTATATCAAAAATATGGTATCCTATAAGTAAAATGGGTACTTTATATTTTCTATATGCATTTTTTGACTTTAAATATTATGACATTATAGGTTAATATTATAACATATTATTGATATGATATTTCAAAATGGATACTTTATATTTTCTATATATTTTTTTTGATTTCAAATAATCTTCTGTACATCTTCTATAGAGATTTTTGCAAATGATCAGTTGGATGAGGCTTCATGAGATGGTTGTCTTGAGAATCCATATTTTTTTGGTGCACCACATACAGATAATAATTTATGATAAGAAAAAAAGTATAGAAAGAATGAGAAAAAAGATTATCAAGAATAAAATGTTATGAATTTTTTATTATTTATTATAAATTAAATATTTTAATTTCATCAAAATATGAAATATATTAAAGTAGATGTTGAAAGAACTATTACTTTAATAAAATATCATTTTAAATTTCTATAAATATTATGTTCAAGGATGTTTCTGTTCAAGATATCATAATTTTGATCTTTAATGTCATAATTTTGACACAGGATATCATAATTCTGGATTCGAGGATATTTTCATTCTAGAATATCATAATTTTGATCCTTAATATCATAATTTTATCATAGAATATCATAATTCTGCGTTCATGGATGTTTCTATTCTAGAATGTCATAATTTTGATCTTTAATGTCGTAATTTTATCATAGGATGTCATAATTCTGTATTCAAGAATATTTCTATTCTAAGATGTCATAATTTAGATTCTTAATACCATAATTTTGATATAAAATATCACAGAATGTCATAATTCTATATTCGAAAATATTTCTATTCTAGAATATCATAATTTTAATCTTTAATGTCATAATCTTGACATATCATGTCATAATTCTATGTTCAAATATTTTTTATTCATGAATATCTTAATTTTAATCCATGATATCATAATTTTGATACAGAATATTATAGGATGTCATAATTCTATATTCAAAGATATTTTTATTCTAGAATATCATAATTTTTATCCTTAATATCATAATTTTGACATAAGATATCATAATTCTGCATTCGAGGATGTTTCTATTTCAGGATGTTATAATTTTGATCTTAAATTATCAAAATTATGACATTAAGGATAAAAATTATGACATCCTAGAATAAAAATATCTTTCAAATATAGAATTATAATATCATGTATCAAAATTATGATATTAAGGATCAAAATAATAATATCATAGAATAAAAACATCCTCGAATGCAAAATTATAACATCCTATGTCAAAATTATGATATTAAGGATCAAAATTATGATATTTTAAAATAAAAATATCATCAAATATAAAATTATGATATCTTATATTAAAATTATAATATTAAGAATTAAAATTATGATATCCTAGAATAGAAACATCATCGAACGTAGAATTATGACATCCTATGATATCCTATATCAAAATTATGATATTAAGGATTAAAATTATGCTATCTTGAAAAAAAAATATCTTCGAACGTAGAATTATAATATTCTATATCAAAATTATGATATTAAAAATTAAAATTATAACATCCTATAATAGAAACATACCCGAACGCAGAATTATAACATCCTATGATATCCTATATTAAAATTATGATATTAAGAATCAAAATTATAACATCCTAAAATAGAAATATCCCTGAACATAGAATTATGATATTATGTATCAAAATTATGATATTAAGGATCAAAATTATGACATTCTAAAATAAAAATATTCTCGAACGTAAAATTATAATATTCTGTATCAAAATTATGATATTAAGGATCAAAATTATGATATCCTAGAACAGAAATATCCTAGAATATAGAATTATGATATCCTATTATAAAATTATAATATTAAAGATCAAAATTATGACATCTTGAAATAGAAATATCTCCGAACGTAGAATTATGATATTTTTTGATAAAATTATGACATTAAGGATCAAAATTATCACATCCTAAAATAGAAATATCCTTGAATGTAATATTTATAAAAATTTAAGATGATATTTTATTAAAGTAATAGTTCTTTCAAACATCTGATATAATATATTTTATATTTTAATAAAATTAAAATATTTGATTTATGAATTATAATAAATAATAAAAAATTTATAATATTTTATTCTTGATAATCTCCTTTCTCGTTTCTTCTGTGTTTCTCTTCTTATCATAAATTATTATTTATATGTGGTGCACTAAAAGAACATGAATTCTCAAAACAACCACCGCATGAAGTTTTATCCAACTAATCATTTGCAAAAATCTCTATAGAAGATGTACAGAAGATTATTTGAAGTCAAAAAAATATATATAGAAAACATAAAGTACTCATTTTAGGATATCATATCTACAACATGCCAAAATATTAACCTATAATGTCATAATACTTGAAGTCAAAAAATATATATAGAAAGCATAAAGATCTATTTTACCTATAGGATGTCATATTTTTGATATAAAAATACTATAAAAATATCAAAAGAAGATATTTTACCTACAAGATGTGATAATATTAACATATAATATCATAATTATGATATAGTATATTATAGTATTATCAAAACTATCGTTAAAAGATATTTTATATATAGAATATCATAATTTTAACTTTAAATATCATAATTTTGATTTTAAATATCATAATTATGATATTAGATATTATAAAAATAATAAAAGATATATTTAAAAGGTGTTTTACCCATAAGAGGTTATAATATTAATATATAATATCATAGTTATGATCTAATATATTATAATATTATTAAAACTAGCTTTAAAAGATGTTTTACATGTAGGATCTCATAATTTTACTTTAAATATAATAATTTTAATTTTAAATATCATAATTTTAATATTAGATGTTATAAAAATGCTGAAAGATATATTTGAGAGATATTTTATCTATAAGATGCCATATTTTTAACATAAAAATATTATAAAAATATCAAAAAATATATTTAAAAGATGTTTTATTTATAAAATATCATAATATTAATATATAATATTATAGTTATGATCTAGTATGTTATAATATTATCAAAACTATCTTTAAAAAATATTTTACATGTAAAATATCATAATTTTAATTTTAAATATTATAATTTTGATTTTAAATATCATAATTTTGATATTAGATGTCATAAAAATACTGGAAGATATATTTGAAAGATATTTTATCTATAGAATACCATATTTTTGATATAAAAATTTTATAAAATATCAAAAAAAAAATATTAAAAAAATATTTTACCTATAAGATATTATAATATTAATATATAATATCATAGTTGTGATCTAATATATTATAATATTATCAAAACTATCTTAAAAGATATTTTACATGCATGATGTCATAATTTTAATTTTAAATATTATAATTTTAACTTTAAATATCATAATTTTGATATTACATATCATAAAAATGCTAGAAGATATATTTGAGAGGTATTTTACTTATAAGATATCATATTTTTAATATAAAAATTCTATAAAAATATTAAAACATATATTTAAAAGATATTTTATCTATAATATATCATAATATTAACATATAATATCATAGTTATGGTCTAGTATGTTATAATATTGTCAAAACTATATTTAAAAAATATTTTACATACAGGATGTTATAATTTTAACTTTAAATATTATAATTTTGACTTTAAATATTATAATTTTGATATTAAATATCATAAAAATACTAAAAGATATATTTGAGAGATATTTTACCAATAAGATGCCATATTTTTGATATAAAAATACTATAAAAATATTAAAAAATATATTTAAAAGATATTTTATTTATAAGATATTATAATATCAATATATAATATCATAGTTATGATCTAGTATATTATAATATTATCAAAACTAGCTTCAAAAGATATTTTACACGTAGGATATCATAATTTTAACTTTAAATATCATAATTTTGACATTAGATGTTATAAAAATGCTAGAAGATATATTTAAAATATATTTTACCTATAGGATGTCATATTTTTGATATAAAATACTATAAAAATATTAAAAAATATATTTAAAAGATATTTTATTTATAAAATATTATGATATTAATATATAATATCATAGTTGTGATCTAATATATTATAGTACTATCAAAACTACTTTCGAAAGATGTTTAAAATATAGAATATCATAATTTTAATTTTAAATATCATAATTTTGATATTAGATATTATAAAAATACTAAAAGATATATTTATAAGGTATTTTACCTATATGATGCCATATTTTTGACATAAAAATTCTATAAAAATATCAAAAATATATTTAGAAGATGTTTTATCTATAAAATATCATAATATTAGTATATAATATCATAGTTATAATTTAGTATGTTATAATAGTATTAAAATTACCTTCAAAAGATGTTTTACATGCAGGATGTCATAATTTTAATTTTAAATATCATAATTTTGATTTTAAATATTATAATTTTAACATTAGATATTATAAAAATATTGAAAGATATATTTGAGAGATGTTTTACCTACACAATGCCATATTATTGATATAAAAATATCATAAAATATTAAAAAATATATTTAAAAAGTTTTTTACCTATAGATATCATAATGAATCTACATATGGTATTTTATCTGATGAATGAAATATATTGATTGGATGGATAATATTATCTAGATGCTAACCAACAAACTCGAATGCATTTTTTTCGCTGCAGACTAAATCTTGGATACTCAGATGCTTAAGCAGAAGCTCAATAAAATGAGAAAAAAGAGAGAGAAAAGTAGCATTTGAAATATTCAACCTAACTACCAAATAGTAAAAATACCCAATCTTGGAGGAAAAGGATATTTTAATCATGTTATAATTAAAAAGCAGAATATTGTTAGATATGTGTGCCCTACAAGTCTGAATTGGCTGACACTTATAATACACTTTTAAGGGCAAAATTATAATTTTGACTATAAATAA
Source organism: Cocos nucifera (assembly GCA_006176705.1). Lineage (NCBI taxonomy): Eukaryota > Viridiplantae > Streptophyta > Magnoliopsida > Arecales > Arecaceae > Cocos > Cocos nucifera. The sequence goes on along the minus strand of QRFJ01000031.1, from coordinate 1,559,233 downwards.
TAAAATTAGATTATTTTCTATCATAGATGTATATTTAGTATCTGTGATACATCCCTTGAGTTAATGGTAATGATAATTTATATTTTTAAAAGTTAAAAATTTAAGACATAAATTTTTGTTATTAACTCATAAAATATTTCTGACTGTAGGATCATCATAAGAATGATGATTGATCCAGAAGGTTAGTGTACAATTGCTTCTTTATAGTAGATGAGTCTTGAGTCTACGGTGTAGAGACACTGGAGCAAGAGTACAGGTACTCATTAGAGAATGAGAGTACTGAGTGTGACCACCTTGAGCAGTCATAAGAAAGTCTACCTTCTCGTCGATGATTGGCCCGAAGCTGTAGTGGTGTGTCTGGTTCTTTGACCTGAGGTGCATCGATAATTCAACTTGAGGGTGTTATAGTTTAACTACACCATGATCAGGTCTCCTAGCCATTCGAAATCCTGAGGTGTATGTTGGCTATAGCATATTCATTGTAGGAATTGGATTATACCAAGAGAAAATCTATCTACCTCTGTAGATGAGGAGCAGCCCTATGATGATCATGAGAATCAAGTCCATAAGCCCATGGCCATGGCAGAGTGAAATAATAGAAAGAGTTTCTATTAAGGTTTTCACATCAGACTTGAATCGAATGATTAAATCATATGACAGAAATTAGGATTTGATGAGTTCACCTTAACCCTAATCTGATCGAAGCTCAAGATAGAAGAACTTAGTCACACAGGTAGCTATACTGAGAGGTTCATTTTCAGTTTTGATGGGTTGCCATCATATACTACTAGGTGTCATGGATGGATTTTGAGAATAATTAGAATGATTTAGATGATCGATCATTCTAGTTGTCTGAATCAAAAAAGTTCTGATCCATCGGAAGGTGTTTCGATGATGTTGATGATAGAGATCACTACATATCCCATTACCATACAGAACTAAACATAATTTTATCACACAAATAAGGGTTTGGATCTGGATATCATCAATTGGACTAACATAGTTCAATTGATTTAAATTAGATTCAATTAGGTTCAAGAAAATCGTGCTAGTACATAATTGAGCCTAATGTTCTCCTTCTACTATCATTAAAAGTTATCTCGTGAGCCAAATATGTTTGTGTTCACTTAGATACCTTTACCTGATTTGACTAGAGCTTGTTCGGGTTAGAAAAGAATTGTCTTAATTTATAAGATAAATTAAAAATAACACCTACCATTTTTCATCACCTGCTAATTCTTGTCTTTGACTTTGGTCAAACGTTGATCTTTGACACTTGGACATCTGCCCATGTGTCATGCACCCATAGGAGAGCAGATAGGGGCTTGTCCCCTTACTAGAAATTGGAAAGAAGGGGGCACATGCCTAGGGAGGCATGCGCCCATAGATAGGGATGCCTGGAGTCCCATACAGATGGGACTCTAAGTTGCTTCTTGGTATCAACTTAGGAAGGCGCCTAAGACTCAGCTTTGACCAGACTTGGTGCCTCCTAAGGATGATTTGAGAGAGCTCTCATCTGATTGGATCAGGTGATGTCATCCCATCGTTCGAATTTAGATCTAATTGCATGAAGCAACATGATTGGTCGGGATGATGTGGCACTGCATGGCGAAGCAGGGTCTATATAAACCCTGTCTGCGCTTAGCTTTCATAGAGTTCTCTCTTAGCCCACACCCCAAGGCTACCCCTCTCCCTCCTCTATGCCATCTTCTAGTCCTCTCTCTCCTCTCCATGCCCAAAGGGGTTTGGGCACTAGTTTTGCGCGATTCAGGCAAGAGAAAGGTGAAGAGAAAGGAAGAAGCCAGCACTGCTATAGAGACGACTGCAGATCTTCAAAAGAAGTTTTGAAGATCCTCCAAATCAAATTTAGATCTAATTTTTGGAGATGTGATAAAGAAAAAGAAGATTTCTAGATTCAGTCTGAGTGAATACCGGTAGAGGTCAGGCACTTGCATGGCTAGATCCAAAACCTCAGACAATCAGCAGGATCATCATAGGATAATCTGATTACCCAATAACAAGGTATAAAATTAAATTAGATTTAATTTTTTTTATTTTATTTATAAGATCTATAAAATTAGATTTAAAATATCTTAGATCTAATTTAGATTTAAAAAAAAAATTGAAATATCTTTCTTGATCCAATCAGATCTGAACAAACCTGACCCAAAAAATCAGGATTTTTTCTTCATTGGTATCAGAGCCAGATTCTAATAAACTATTAAGATTTAATTTTAATTTATTTTTAATCTAATAACTAGATAATTTTAGATGTCACATGAGATATGATTAGATCTAAAATTAAAAAAATTAAAATTAAATAATTTAGATCTAAGTTTTACAATATGCATGACTAATTATAAAATAGAATTGTTCTATACATAGTCTTGCATGTTCATAATTTAATTTGATTAAGTTATAATTTTAGAATTATTTATTTACTATTTTTTAATATTATAAGTATTATAATAAGATCTAAAAAATAAAAAATAAAATTATTTAATTTTTGAATCATATGAGATATGATGAATGCATGTTTAGACTAATTGTAGAATAGTTCTACATAATTATCTAGATTAAAATTTATTTTGATGTGATCAATTTAAATTTAATTTTTTAAATAAATTATGAGATAATTTAGATCTAAAAATATGCATGATATGATACATGAGATGTATGCAAAATATGTATAAAGTTAGATCAATTTTTATATATGAGATATATGATGTAGATCTAACTAGTTTTGTAGATTTATATTTTTGATTAAGACGTTCCCCCTTGGCCGTCCGATCATAAGAATAAAGTAGATTTTAAATACCCTCTCCTTCCATTCAATGGGATGTTCTTATGATGTGTAGCGATGCTGCGCGTTCGTCCTTAATCAAAAATCAAGAACTTACTTTCTGCAAAATCCTAGATCCTAAAATCCTAGGATTTTATTTATATGTTTTGTTTATGAACCTTAAACTTAATTAAGAATTAAGATTATAAAATATATTAGATCTAAAATTAAAAATTTAAGATCTAAAACATATTCATAAAATTGGGTTCGGGCCTGGGTAGCTCAATTAGGTCTAAGCGGTTGATCAAACCGAATCAAGAGTTGATTAGATGGGATCAACAATGCTTAAATTGATCAGTCTAATAGGATTAAGTCTGGGTCAAGATCGAGTCACGTCAGTGATCGATCAAGTTAAGACCTAATTAGGCTCAGTGGTTAGGGTCTAGATTGTAGGCTAACCCAATTAGTTCTGGCTCAATAATTTGGTATCTAAGGTAAGTCTGACAGATACGACTGATTGGTTTTTAATTAGAAGCTACTCAACTCGAATGCGTTCTTGTTGAGTTAATGGCATATCCCTTCCACTGATCTCACTTATCTGACCATGTTTGTTGGCTCAGTTCTGATCTGAGGTGGTCAATAATCCGAGCTAACCTATGCCACTAGGTTAGTCATAATGGTTATGACTATATCAAGTCTAGTTTAATGAGACCTAAATCAAATCTTCCTAAAAAAAGATTAAGTCTAAGGTCTTTCATCATTGTAAATGTGCGGGCCCTTTCTGGGGTTAATTGTTCTCTGCTGGTTATGGTAATTCAGTTGTACCAAAAAGATGCAACCATATCTATTAGGCATTGGTTGCTATGAATTGAAGGATGAATTAAGCTCAATATTTTAGATACGGTGAGAGACTCAATTAGAAATTCAATCTATGCAAATAGTGGGTCTGACTTAACTAAGGAGTGGATCAATATTCTGGGTATGATGAGATTCATGAATTAGAGACCAAGTTTTGGTGCACCATGATTAGAGAATCATTGAACAAGAGTTGTTCACTCATTGGCTAACACATCTTTAATAACTATTAGATGAGGTGATGAGTCAGTTAGTGGGATCGCACCACCCACTAGAAATCATTAATCATGAAGATTTTCGCATCTCTACAAAGGAAGTGTAAAATCTGAGAAAATAGTGAGAGCTAATTTATTTTAAAATAAAACTCCTAAATAAATTGGTCAAGTCTTAATTATAATATCTAACTAGAAACTTTAACTCTCTACAGAAAAATATCTGCATCCAGCCTACTTGCATGTATTCTGGACACCCATAGATTGACCAGACCAAATTATAAGGATTGACTTCAAAAGTTCAAAATTATTTTGGACTTCGAGAAGTTAACTCATATTTTGGACTAGGATCCTCCCACTTTACCAGCTCGTCCATCTGCTGAATAGAGAGCATCTCTTAAAAAGTGGATGGATGAAGATAACAAGGCTAAATACTATATGTTGGGCTCGATGTCTGATGAGCTTCAGCATCAATATGAAGATATCAGGACTGCCCACCAAATGTTGGCTCACCTACAAGAGAGTTTGATGAGCAAAATCGCGCAACCAAGTATCAAGTCACTAAACGACTATTCAAGACTAAAATGCACGATGGACAGTCAGTCCAAAATCATTGTCTGATGATGATCAAAAATTTGGAGGAGCTTGAAAAGCTTGAAGTGAAGTTGGACCTGGATCTGTAGAATGATATAATTCTGCAATCCTTGGCTGATGCATATGGACAGTTCATCATGAACTACCATATGCATAAACTTCAAAATTCTCTTGCCGAACTTATGAATATGCTAGTTACTGCTGAGCTTTCCATGAAAGATTTTAAAGGCTCAGTACTTGCCATGGAATGGACTTCTTCCAAGAAAAATTTTTTGAAAAGAAGAAGTTTGTGAAAAAGCAGAAGATGGAAGGAGGAAAGAAGAAAAAGTAGAGCTAAAGAAAAAAGCCGCTGACAAAGAAAAGTATTTTCATTGCAATAATGATGGCCATTGAAAGCGAAACTGCCCTACTTATCTGGCCACCCTGAAAAAGGAGGCAGATCCTTCTGGAGGTATGCTCGTTATTGAGTCTAACCTTATGGTTTCTTTTGCATCTAGTTAGATGCTTAATTTTGGTTCTAGTGCTCACTTGTGCACTTTCATGTAGGATCTTAAGGATAGCAGAAGGCTGAGGGATGGTAACATGATCCTACGCATCGAAAATGGAGCAAGAGTTGCTACTGTGACCATGAAAATATGTCCTCTTCGACTACCATCTGGTTTAGACTTAATATTAAAAGATTGTATTATGTGCCTACAGCAAGCAGGAATTTGATTTCTATTTCATACCTAGCACTAGAAGGCTATGTAATTAGTTTTCTTAAGGACCATTGTAATATTCTTTATAAAAAAAATAAAATTATAAGTGATTTTCTTATTAACGGTCTTTACCAGTTACATATTGATGTATTTATTTTTAATGTCGAGCAAAATATGAATGTCGTGAAACGACCTAAGGCCAAACGATAGGTATCTATGGCATCTAAGACTAGGTCATATAGTAGAAGATAGGGTTAACAAATTAGAGAAAATTGGGTTATTGAGTCCGTTGACTTCTAAGTCATATCCAATTTGTGAATCTTGTCTTCATGGCAAAATGACTAAGCTTTCTTTTGTAGGACATGGGGAAAGGGTCATGGATCTTCTTGCCCTAGTACATACTGATGTGTGCGGCCTATTTGATGTGCCGGCTAGAGACAACTTTATCTACTTCATAACTTTTATCGATGATTTATCTAGGTATGGGTATGTGTATCTCATGAGACACAAGTCTGAAGCTTTTGAAAAGTTTAAAAAATTCAGACATGAAGTAGAAACGTAAACTGAAAAATCCATTAAGATTTTTTGATCAGATCGAGGAGGTGAATACCTTAGTCGAAAATTTTTGGACTATCTCAAGAAAAATGGCATAGTCTCTCAATGGACTCCATCAAGAATACTTCAACTCAATGGGGTTTCAGAATGGAGGAATCAGACCCTATTAGATATGTTTCAATCCATGATGAGCTTCATAGACCTTCCTGATTTTCTTTGGGGACATAGTTTGTTAACTGTAATATACTTACTGAAAAGGATTTCTTCTAAAACCATTCCTACCACACCATATGAAATATGATATGGTAAGAAACCAAGCCTGAGTCATCTCAAAATTTGAGGTTGTCTGGCTCATGTCAAAAGGCAACAAGCAGACAAGTTAGACTTTAGGTCCTTTAGAGTTTGATTTATAGGATATCATAAAGAGTCATTAAGATATTATTTCTACGTTCTAGAAAATCATAATGTGATTGTGAGTCGACATGCCATCTTTCTTGAAAAATAGTTTATTCAAGATAGTGGCATTGGAAAGCAGATCAAACTCGAACAGAAAGTCTCACAAGAGCAACGAGCTAAGAACCAAATGGAACCAAATCAGGTTGAGCCAATACATTCACTTCCTCCTCCACCTCGTAGATCGAAAAGAATTTTTTGTCCTCCTGAGAGGTACTTAGATACTATTTCAGAGAAAGTAGAGAAAATGTTCCTCGTAGGTAATGGGGATCATGATGATGATCTCAAAACCTATAACGAGGCGATATTGGATATTGACTCTGAGAAATGATTAGAGGCAATAAATTTAGAAATTGACTCAATGCACTCAAACCAAGTCTGAATCTTGGTAGATCCACCAGAAGGTATAGTACCTATTGGACGTAAATGGATCTACAAGAGAAAGATTGGTGCAGATGAAAATGTAGAGACATTCAAAGCTAGATTAGTGATAAAAGATTATAATCAATATGAAGGCATTGACTATTAGAATACCTTTTCATCAATAGCTATGCTAAAATCCATCCGCACATTGCTTGCTGTTGTAGCCTATTTCAATTATGAAATATGACAAATGGATGTAAAAACGGTATTCTTAAATGGATATCTTAAGGAAGATATCTATATGGAACAGCGGCTAGATTTTACATTCAATGATACTGATCATAAGGTATGTAAGCTGCAAAGGTCCATATATGGACTTAAGCAAGCATCTCAGAGCTGGAATACTCGTTTCAATGATGTGATCAAATTATTTAGTTTCATCAAGAATGAGGAGAAATCATGTATCTTCAAAAGATCAATGGGAGCGCTGTTATCTTCCTCGTATTGTATGTGGATGATATCCTCCTTATTGGGAATGATATTCCCATATTGATCATAGTTAAAATATAGTTATCCAAAGAATTCTCCATGAAAGACCTAGGAGAAGCATTCTTTATTCTAAAAATTAAGGTTTATAGAGATGGACCGAATAGGATGCTAGGACTTTCACAGAAGATGTACATAGAGGAAGTGCTAAAGAGGTTTAGCATGGAAAACTCTAAGAGGGGTTTGGTACCCTTCAGATATGGCATTCATCTTTTCAAGAGGATGTGCCCTAGCACACCTGAGGAAAAAGAATGCATGAGCAAGATCCCTTATGCTTCAGTAATAGGGAGCCTCATGTATGCCATATTATGTACACGACCTGATATAGCCCATGCTGTGTGTGTCACGAGCAGATATCAATCGAATCCAAATGAAGAATACTAGACTTCTATGAAACGTATCCTTAAGTACTTGAGAAGAACTAAGGATATGTTGTTGGTTTCTGGTAATGGAGAACTCCATGTCCAAGGATATACAGACTTAGATTTTATGTCCGATGTAGATGATCGAAAGTCGACATCTGAGAGTCTATTTGTGTGTAATGGTGGTGCTGTCAGTTGAAAGAGTTTCAAATAGATGATGATAGCAGATTCCACCATGAAAGTAGAATACATTGCTGCATCAGAAACTATGAAAGAGGCATTTTGGTATAAGAAGTTTATCATAAAGATCGGAGTGATGCCATTAGATGCTATTCCTCTTTACTGCGACAATAATGGCGCCATAGCCCTTGCTAAGGAGTCGAGGTCTTATCAAAAATCTAAGCACTTCGAGTGACGATACCACCTCATCTGCGATTATCTCGAAAAGAATTACGTTGAGGTCAAGAGAGTCGACTCCGCAGACAATGTGGTGGACCCACTTACAAAGCCATTGGGCCAACAGAAGATCGAAGTCCACCTTGAGAAGATGAGACTTAGATTTGTAGCCAATTGACTTTAGGTCAAGTAGGAGTTTGTTAGATATGTGTATCCTAGAAGTCAGAATTGGCTGACATTTGTAATACACTTCTAAAGACAAAATTATAATTTTGACTATAAATAATAAAATTAGATTATTTTCTATCATAAATGTATATTTAGTGTCTATGATACATCCCTTGAGTTAATGGTAATGATAATTCATATTTTCAAGAGTTTAAAATTTAAAACATAAATTTTCATTATTAACTCTTAAAATATTTTTGACCGTAGGATTATCATGAGGATGATAATTGATCCAGAAGGTTGGTGTATAATTACTTCTTTATAGTAGATGAGTCTTGAGTCTACGGTGTAGAGACACCGAAGCGAGAGTACAAATACTCGTTAGAGAATGAGGGCACTGAGTGTGACCACCTCGAGCAGTCATAAGAAAGTCTACCTTCTCGTCGATGACTAGCTCGAAGCTGCAGTGGAATGTCTGGTTCTTTGATCTGAGGTGCATCATCAGTTCAACTTGAGGATGTTATAGTTTGACTATACCATGGTCCGATCTTCTAACCATTCGGAATCCTGAGGTGTATGTTGGCTATAGCATGTTCATTGTAGGAATTGGATTGCACCAAGAGGAAATCTATCTACCTCGGTGGATGAGGAGCAGCCCTATGATGATCATGAGAATCAAATTCATCCCATGGCCATGGTAGAGTGAAATAATAGAAAGAGTTTCTATTAAGATTTTCACATCAAACTTGAATCGAATGATTAAATCATATGATAGAAATTAGGGTTTGACGAGTTCACCTTAACCCTAATCTAATCGGAGCTCAAGATAGAAGAACTTAATCACACAGGTAGCTGCACCGAGAGATTCATTTTCAGTTTTGATGGGTTGCCACTATATACTGCTAGGTGTCACTGATGGATTTTGAAAATAATTAGAATGATTTAGATGATCGATCATTCTAGTTGTCTGAATTAGAAAAGTTCTTATCCATCAGAAGGTGTTTCGATGATGTTGATGATAGAGATCGCTATATATCCCATTACCATATAGAATTGAACCTAACTAGGTCACACAAATAAGGGTTTGGATTTGGATATCATCACTTGGATTAACATAGTTCAATTGATTTGAATTGGATTCAATTAGGTTCAAGAAAATCATACTAGCACACGATTGAGCCTAATGTTCTCCTTCTACTATAGTTAAAAGTTATCTCGACTGAGCCAAATATATTTATGCTCACTCAAATACCTTTATCTAGTTTGACTGGAGCTTGTCCAGATCAGAAAAGAATTATCTTAATTTATAAGATAAATTAAAGACAACACCTGCCATTTTTCGTCAGCTGCTAATTCTTGTCCTTTGACTTTGGTCAAACATTGACCTTTGACACTTGGACATCTGCCCATATGTCATGCACCCATAGAAGAGTAGATAGGGCCTTGTCCCCTTGCTAAAAATTAGAAAGAAAGGAGGTGCACACCTAGGGAGGCATGCGCCCATGGATAAGGATGCCTGGAGTCCCATACAGATGGGACTCCAGGTTGCTTCTTGGTATCAACTTAGGAAGGTGCCTAAGACTCAGCTTTGATCAGTCTTTGTGCCTCCTAAGCATGATTTGAGGGAGCTCTCATCTGATTAGATCAGGTGATGTCATCCCATCAATCAGATTTAGATCTGATTGCATGAAGCAACATGATTGGCCGGGATGATGTGGCACTGCATGGCGCAGCAGGATCTATATAAATCCTATCTGCGCCTAGCTTTCATAGAGTTCTCTCTTAGCCCATGCCCTAAGGCTACCCCTCTCCCTCCTCCATGCCATCTTCTGGTCCTCTCTCTTCTCTCCACGCCCAAAGGGGTTTGGGCACCAGTTTTGCACGATTCAGGCAAAAGAAAGGTGAAAAGAAAGGAAAAAGCCAGCACTGCTGCAGAGACGACTACAGATCTTCAAAAGAAGTTTTGAAGATCTTCTAAATCAAATTCAGATCTAATTTTTGAAGATGTAATAAAGAAAGAGAAGATCTCCAGATCCAGCCTGAGTGGATACCGATAGAGTCTAGGCACTTACGTGGCTAGATCCAGAACCTCAGGTAATCAGCAGGATCATCATAGGATAATCCGATTACCCAATAATAAGGTATAAAATTAAATCAGATTTAATTTAATTTTATTTTATTTTATTAGACCTATAAAATTAGATTTGAAATATCTCAGATCTGATTTGGATTCAAGAGAGAAAATTTTGAAATATCTCTCTTGATCCAATCAGATCTAAACAAACCTAATCCAAAAAATTAGAATTTTTTCTTCAAATATGACATGCATTAAATGTATTCAGTGATGAAACAGCATCCCACTTTCATTTTCTTTAACCTTTAGATGCCTACCTAGATGAAAAATGATATATATCATGTCACGTCATGAAAGCGCCAGATGGACCAATGAAAATAGGTGGTGTGCTCCACGTCTGAATTTTCACACCGCAAGTGGTGTAGAAAGTATTATCCAAGTTGGAAAAGTTGTTGGCTTCTTTAGACGTGCAGGTCTATGGCTTGAGGCTCTTGGGTTCTACTTGAAGCCCACTTCAACCTAGTTATTCCAGATTAGCAATGGATCTCTACTTATATATGGTCGCATTGCAATGAATAATGGAGATGCTATCTCCAAGCTCTTTTTGTTGTTGTCTTGTTGATCTGTGCTACCAATTATGTATGTTTGCTTATGATCTATCCCTTCATAACTAGTGGAGTTGTTAAGAAGTGATCTCTTTCTTATTATGCTTTTGTAGATAGCATGGGTATATTTGGATTTAGACTTGGAGCATATATTTAAAGCCTTCTATAATCTTGTATGTTTGTTAGTCCAGGTCCGTGATGTGTTTTTTAAACCCAAAATATTTGGGTTTGAATTTGGCTAATTCTAAAGCCTATGGGCACCCGTCTCATGGAAGCACATACTGGAATAGTGATCAAACATATGGTTCTACTTGGCCATCTTCCTATGAAACCAGTGCAAAGGTATCTCTTTCAACAATTTTGTTAGGAGAAACAGAAACGCCAAGACAAGTGAAAGGCTTGCCCTTGTAATCCAGTTGTAAATTTGGGATAATCCACTCATTTCAAAGTTTGATTTTCTTTTGAAAAAATGGGAGAATCGATGACTTGATGCGTTCAGGTTTTACTTCGAAGCCCAATTTTTGGTCTAGCTATTCCAAATGACCTATGGAATAGGATATCTATTTCTGATCTATGCAAAATCTATTCTATTGCAGCAAGGCTTTAGATTTTTGTAGAGATTCATGCTGAAGAGCTGATCGAGCTAGTTTGATGTGGACCACGGACCAACTTGCAAGAAAAGTTCAAGAACCGGTGGGGTATCCTCCGATTTAGATTCCTCTGATGCTTAAGTCAGCTAAAGCCTTGCCAACATATAGTGAAAATAGAAGATTGAAAGGCAGAAAGAAAGGGTTTGTATAGAGGATAATTTGATCTTCCTTTAGTAGAGAAGTCAAGAGTAGATTCCAGCAGAATTTCGACTCTATGAATCTTGTGCTTACCTGGGAAGGATATCTTGCCCTCTATTTATAGAAGGATTTACTTAGGCCTTAAGAAGAGTTTGTTAGGCCATTAGTTCGTTATGGCCAGTCGGATTGTAGCTATTAGCTGTTGGCCTTGATGGAAATTGGCTGTTGTATAGCTAAAGAAGAGTCGCTTGGCTGGAGTGCGGTTGGCACTTAGTTGGCATTCAGAATATATCTTAAATCGATAAATTATCGATCTAGGTTATATGACGAGATCAGTGTTTTAACGATATGGATGTCAGCAGGGAATATCTATAGGGTTGATGACATCAGTATTTCACCGATCTCGATAATAGAGATTGATCGTCGAGAGACTGATCTCATGCTCAAGTGGGTCACTATCGCATAAGATCGGTGAAAACCCGATCTCCTATGAAACTGCTGGTTCCCAAAGCAGTGAAGTGCTGATCTGATTCTTGCATGGCTATGGTCAAGTACCGACCGAGGCCTATTTTTTGTATGGTTCTGGAGGATGGTGATTGACCATTCTGAATATTGTGAAGGCCAGTCGATTACCGATCTGGTTCTGTTCATCTAGTTTAGTTGGCTAAGATGAAGGTTGATCCGACTTCTAGGTCAGTTTATTATCGATCTGCGATTGAGAATTTTTGTCATTTCTAGCAGCCGCTTGGGGTCATGGCCTTTTTGATGATACCACATGTCCAATGACGAATGACTGTACTAACAGTTGCCAGTCACTTTTCAGACTTGGTATGAAATTTTTTAGGTGACAAGTGTGGAAAGTCATCTCAAAGGTCATTCGTTGCGCCAAGAGTTGTGACGTATGGTTGCCGGATTTGATTTTTCAAACGATTCAAAGTGATAGGCCACCTCGTTTCCTACAACTGTTGTACTCTAGCATTTAAGAAAGTGTGGAAAAGAGTGAGATCATTATTGGCGATGCTGTTGTAACCTAGACGACGTGGGGCACGTGTCATTCATCTATAGACCAACTGAACTGTCATATGAAATGGGGTAACATTGCTTAATCTGAATGGGTGCACTGAAATGGCCTCTTTGAGATCTTTCTGGATGACTGACAAATGGCTCAAATCCAACAAGGTGCAAATTAACCTAGGCCATTGCTTTCCCTCATATATCGGATAGCTGTCCATTCCTCTCTCATTCTGCTGCTCTTTTTTTGGAGTGAAGGTCCTGCTACCAAGGTTTTTGGAAGCTTTCGTGTCTCCAGACCATCGGAGAAGAAGGCGGTGTCGGTGGTCACTAGAGCTTGAATAGGGTTGTCGGAGCTTTCAAAGGAGAGAAGGCTTTCCTTCCCCATTAGGTAGACTCCTTTATCTCTCTTTCGGGTTTAGAGTCCTTTCCTTTTAGGGTTTTCTTTCTCTTTGTCTTCTCCATTCTTTTCCGCTATCCCTATTAGGTTTTTCTTTAGCCATGTCTTCTCAAGAAAGTACTTCTCCTGATGTTGGTAGGAGGGGAGAGTCAATCCTGGATGGTCATGATATCTAGTCAACCCAGCACCTCCTTGTCCTTGAGGCAAGTGACCTGTCTCTGGCAACTGACGAGGCCAGTATTTTTGATCATGATGGTTCAGAATCTCCGATGAGGGAATTTCTGGATTACTTTGGTCCAGGTACTGAGCCATCAATTTTAGTTGATGCTGATCTAGAAAGGCTCAGAAAAAAGTACTTCATCCCTGAAAACTTCTAACTCACTGCTTCCAATCTGAGTGATCAGGTCACACGACCTTTTGAAGATTGTGTAGCCTTCTATGATGAGTCACTTTGATCTAGGTTGCACTTTCCTTTGCATCCCTTCATCTATAATATACTAGACTACCATGGCCTGCAACCGACCCAAGTCATCCCGAATGTCACTAGGATCGTTTTAGTTTTTATCATCTGCTGTAATTTTGTCACTGTCAATCTTATGACTTCTCTTTTTAGGGCTCTTTTTATTTTGAAAAAATATCCCATAAAAGTAGGTTGGTGGTACTTCTCATCCCAACCTAACTGTAAATTCGGGCATGCCCTTCCTTTTTCTACCCACGACTAGAAAAGTCATTTTTCTTTGTATCTTCTGATGTTCCTTGGGGTTTCGGTGTTTGTTGGGGTAGACCCTGGACTAACTGGAACTCTAATAGATCCATCCTTCTTGGGGATAAGGAGGCCTTTGAGGAGCTGCTGGGTATGAAGATGCCCAAGCTCAGTCAACTGGTGAACATCAGTCTCATCTCTCCTCAGGGTGAGTCTGTCTTTGAATTTTCTTTAATTTTTTCTATATTTGAACTTCATCTAATTATGTTTTACTTTGATTACTGCAGTACTCATGAGGTTCGATCCCTAAAGGCTGGCAGAGCAAAGAAAGAGAAAGTTGGAGTCCTCCGACCCTCCACCAACAAAGAAAGAAAAGGAGAAAGAAGTCATCGACTCTATCTCAACAACTTTCCAATTTGTGCCTCCTTCCAATGCGGGGGTGATAAGTACCATAAATTCACTAATAAAAATATTAATTTATCAATTAATTTATATTTATTTTTTAAAAATTAATAATTAATTTATATATATTTTAAGAAATTAATATTTTTATTAATTAAAAATTAATTAAAAATAAAAAATAAAAAAATAAAATATTATGATCAATAAAAAAAGCTCATTTTTTTAATCATAATAAAATAAATTTAAAGCAAAATGAAGCTAAAATGGATCTGATATGAATTTTTAAAATAAAAATAAATAAATAGCTCAACCGACTCCGCAAGCCAAGCCAGCCAATCCAGCCTAGGCGCCAGTGCAAGCCACCCAAGCCAACCCATCCGATAAGCCGCTAATGTCAGTTTTATCGTGGCTCATCGTGAACCCTTAAGTGAGGGTAATTTGGTTATTTTTCATGAATGTCACACGCTGATTCACTACGGTCTATAGTATGCCCGATCTTTAGCGCAGTCCATGAGCATAGTAATGCATGATCCGACGGTTGTGGTCGCTGTCAGTAAAGATCCAATGATGGGGTCATTTTCAGTTTTGATTTGGTTCCTAGCTTCCTTCTTTACACAATCGGACGGCCCTAGAAGCTCCAAACTTCGATCGAACAATTGAGGATGATCCCGATGGTGATTCAGTCTCCCAAAGCTCAATCAAACGGTCCAAATTTAACAGATTAAAGCAATCCAATGATCGAAACTTATTCCCACTTGATTTAGGTTGATATAAGCTAGTTTTTGGTGATTTTTGAGTTGATGGATTCATATCTGACGACCAGAATTCAAAAAACTCAACAGAATTTGCCCAGAAGCTCTTTTAATCTAATTTTCACTCGGATTTCTTTTGATTTTGCTGATCAGAACTCTCCTTAGTCCTATATTGCCTACAACAAAGATCTCCAGCCCTTCTAACTCTATTTAAAAGACTCCAAGCCTCCAAAATTAATTATCTTCGATCATGGAAAGGAGTTTGGTAAAGATTAGAGCCATGCTTAGGTTAGAGGCTGCTTCAAGACAATGGAAGCTGCGAAGAACAGTTGGCTTGTACACCATCTCAATGCCGACGCCGATCCAAGATTAGTGATCAACTTTTAATTTTTGTTTTTTTTAATTTCATGTATTTAAATTATGAACTTTTAGTTAATACAAATTTTATTTTTATATACCTTAAATTCAGCTTTTTATTTTAATTATAATTTTATTTCTATACTTTAATTATTGCTCTTTATTTTATTGCCAGTAGATGCTAAGATCTAACTAGTAGATCTTAGTACCAAGTTTATTATTCCATACTATTTAATTTTTATTTTTTATTTATAATTCTATTTTTTGACTTCAAATTTTTTTTATAAAATCAAAGATTTTAAAATTAAAATATTAACTTTTCTGTGGATTCAACCTGACTCACTACTTGCTACTTGCTCTTAAATTATTTAAGAAGTCAGATTTAAATTGATAAATATGGTGTTCTAACGACAACATCGTGCTCTTATCAAGTTTTGCCGAAAAAGAAAAGAGCGTTAAATTTTTTGATTTCTTTGATTTTTTTATAAAATAATTATAAATAAATTTTTAATTTTTTTAATTTTCTATAAATAGTGCTTACTAATTTTTTTTTCTTTATTTTGCAAAGAAAAAAAGAAAAAAAGAAAAAGAGGAAAAGAATCAAATTAAGGCAAAAAGAAAAACTTCCAATTTTATTTGGTGAGATCAATCCTAATCCTAAATTTTTTTTAATATTATTTATTTTATTTTTAAATTAACTAAAAATTATCCACTTAAACCTAATTAAAAGCTTCACGATAAGATTAGAAATCCTAATTGCTTAGAGCATGCATCATATTAGTTTTATTTTTATTTTCTTTGGTGATTGCTGGAGGCAAGATAAGTTTTTCAAAAGTCAATTAAGTTGCATGCATCTAGTTTAAATTGCATAGAACCCCTTGCTTGAAAAAAAAATTTATGCATATTCATCTTAAATCAATTTAAGGGCATAACCCAATTAAACAACATAAGATAGGGATTTGATCATCTTTTTTTAGCCCACAAATAACCAATCAGCATCCTGCATTGATCTAAGCCTTTAATTTTAAAATTAATTAGACATCGGCTCTAGGAACTCAAGCTCATTAGCATAAAAAAAATCTAAAAATTAGACCGAATTAGGATTAGTCAATTTAACCGGTGTCTAGAAAAGTAGTTCAAGAATGATTGGGCTTGAAGGAAGATGGTTTATAATTAGTTCTGTTAGCTTATCTGACCAAACATAATTGGTATCTAAGACAAGCAATGGAAGAACTTTTACCAATCTTACACTTATCTGATCAGTTGATTGGCTGATCTTACACGTTGAGGGCTTGAAGGTGACCTTAATAATTATGAGCTGTCTAGATTTAAGATAATCCTTAGTTAGAATTATTTGCTTAACTTGATTGCTAACTAAAATATTAAACATATTTAAAACTAATCTTCTCTCTCTTCTTAGCTCTAGGACTTCTTAGGACCTCTTTTTTAGAACTCTTCTTTCTTTCATCTCATTTTCTCTTCTTTTCTTTCAAAAAATAAAATAAAATAAAATAAAATAAAAATAATTAATAATTAAATAATTAAAAATAATTAAAAATAGTAAAAATAATTAAAAAAACTAAAATATATAAAAAAATATAAATAAATAAATAAATAAATAAATAAAATCATTAAAAAAATTATTAAGTTTTTTAAAAATAATATAATAATATAATAATAATAAATAATAAATAATAAAAAAATTTTAAAAAATTCTTAAAAAATTTAAAAAATAAAATAATTATATAATAATTAAAAAATTATGAAAAACTTTTAAAAAATAATATAATAATAAAATAATATATAAAAAATAATAAAAAAATTTTATATCATACGTTAGGATTGTATTAGTACATACACGATAGAAAATCGCTTTACCTGATCTAGTTGAACCCAACCATAAAATTGAATAATTGGACCATATTAAACCCAATAACCAAATGGCTGAAAATTTTAGAGAATCATCTAGGTAGATGAAAAAATATTTTATTTCTTCTACTTATAATCCATCAACTTATATCCAGTTATCTGATATTCATGCTATCTACTATGAGATCAAGTCGACCATAATCTAGATGCTCCTATCTTTCTACGGAAACATCGATGAAGCCCCGTATAAATATCTGAATGAATTTTTAGAAATCTGCTCTATGATGAAAATTCAAAATTTAACTAAGAATGCTCTTAGACTAATTATTTTTTCTTTTTAATTAAAAGATAAAACCAAGTACTGGCTTGGCACAGTAGGAAGATCAATCTAAACTTGGACTGAATTGCAAAGTAATTTTTTTAAGAAATTTTATCCCATAGGCCGAACCAACACCATGAGGCGAGCTATCACTAGATTTGCTTAGCTTCCAGGAGAACAAATTTATGAATCTTGGGAAAGACTTAAAAAACTTCTTAAAAAATGTCCACATCATAATCTGTCTAAGTGGCCAATAGTTTAAACTTTTTATGAGAATTTAGGAGATCAAAATAGACAGATAGTAGATACATCCTATGGAGGTGCATTCATGAGTAAGAGTGAGGACGAAGCCTATACTTTATTTAAAATTTTGAGTAAAAACTCAATCAATCATACTTCATTATCTTTCTACCAAACATGGACAGGGATCCATGAATATAAACATCTTGAATCTAGTCATAAGGTTGATTCGAATTTGATAAATAAATTAAGTAGATTTTCTTTTCCAAAAATTAGATCAACTCCTAATCCTAAGTCAACAATCTCCTGCACAATACACACCACCTTCTAATTATCAGAAGATTTGTTCAATCTGTGCTAGCCCAACCCATTATGGGAGTGAATGTTCATGGCTGCATAATTTTTACTTTTTATCCAAGAATAAGTTCAAGTTGCTCAAGACTACTCTAAGCGAATTAATGATCTCTTAACAAATTCATATAACCTAGATTGGAGAAACCATCCTAATTTTTCTTAGATATCCCAACAGACTCAGACTCGAACATAATATCAAAATTATGTCTATAATAAGGGTCAACCTAGTCAGTCTTTTCAACCATTGCATTTTAATCAGTCATCATACCCACTTCCTCAACAAATCAAGCTAGCCGATGATAGATTTAATCAACTTCAACAACTGATTCTGACTCAACAAAAATCCATCGCCAGACTAGAAGCATAAATAAGATAATTAGTTGAGTCTAACATAAGAAGAGAATTAGATCAATTATCTAGTCCACCGAATCTTATAAACAATCCACCTATTATCCACCAACCACCTAAATTTAATTATCAATCTAATATCCCATCTAAAACTTCTCATTTAGAGATTGTCAAAGTAATTTCTAAACATAAAAGTTATAGAATTCTTATGGATCCATGTCAAGATCAGGTAATAGAGGCCAGTACTAATGCTAGCCAAGAAAAAAAATTTTAAAAAATGGTTAGTACTAAAGCTAACCACATAGAAGAACCTAAGCCCAAAATTAGTACTGATGCTGGCTCTAATTTAAATAAGATAGATAAAGAAGAAAAGAGAATAGATGATTTACCTAAGACCTATCAACCTAAAATCCTATTTTCTTCAATCTTAGAAACCAATTCTTCTTATAAAAATCAAAAGGCATGTAATGAAGTGTCAATGGAGTTATTTAATCAAGATCATATTAATTTACCTTCAAAATTAAAATCATCTTTAGTCATCCTTCAAGTATCCATTGAATCAAATTTATTTCCTAATCCAAAAAATTAATATATGAGTATTCTAGAAGAATAAATAGAAGAAATTCTTAATAAACATGAGATTGAGAATGAGATTATAAATTATATTTCTATAATTAATAATAAATATATTAATAAAGGGATAACAAACTATCTTCTTACGATTAATAATTCAAAATCATTGAAATTTATCAATCTAATATTTGATATAGGATAGTAAGCTACTTTATGTCTAGCTGAAGATGGTAAACTTAGCGCTTATTAGGAGATAACCCAATATTTAATTTTTTTCATCTAATTTATTTTTTTAATTAATTTTTTTAAAATATTTTGAATAAGTTGGAGGGAGAGCTTAAAATTTTAAAGGCATATACTAGACTACAAAAAAATATATTGAGTCAGGTGTATTCTTTTCTATTCTTTATTACATTATTTTTTTTTCTTCATTGAGGATAATGTCGATTAAGTTGGAAGAAGAATAATAAATATTTTAAAATTTTTAAAGTTCTCAAAATAAGTTAGTATTTAGCATTTAGACATCCAATTATGTTTAAGAATCAAGTTGAACTAAGCATTTAAAAAAAAAAAATGATGCATGAATCAGAGAATTTGTAAGATATTGAGGGATCAAGTATCAAAAAAATTCAATAAAGAGTTAAGTCTAGAATATAAAAAAATTTTCTTTGAGTATTTCTAATTTTTTCTGCAAGCATCAAAAGAAAAGTCTACTCTTTATAAGGCTTGTATAGAGTAACTATATATTTTTTTCATATTAAAAAAATAAATTTTTAAAATAAAATAATTTTTAAGAACTTTTTACTAAGTAATTGGATCTCTTTGTCTAAGCAAGCATTGAATTTCTCATCAAAATATAGGAAGGATGAAGAAGCTCATTGTAAAGCTAATCTTAACTCATAGTCTGTTTGATTCGAGTAAGTAAATCTGAGGAATATTTTATACCTAGTGCCCTAAAGCCAACTGATTTGAGAGTCATTGGCCCAAGACTTGCTACATGGATCAAATAGAAAACTTAAGAAGTTAAGACACTTAATAGTGGTACAATATTAAATAAATAAATATTAATTTTTTATCAAGTAATCAGATCTCGTTGCCTAAGTAAGCAATAATATTTGTATCAAAAAGTGGGCAATATAAATAAGAAAATTTAATAAATGAAGGGCGGAAGTAGCAATACACCTGTCCATATGAAATTTTAGATGATTCAGAGATAAAGGTAGGAATAATTTAAAAAAAATTCAAAAAAATTTGATGTTCTTCATTTAATTTTTATATTGATAAGTATTAATATTCTAATGATATGCCTTACTTATGCTCTATTGAACATCAATGGCTATTTTAAAATTGCTTAGATAAAATTCAAAATTCTAAAGTTAAAAAGTATCTAAAACTATTTTTTTTTTACTTGAGGATGAGCAAAGCTTAAGTTGAGAGGTGTGATAAGTATCATAAATTTATCAATAAAAATATTAATTTATCAATTAATTTATATTTATTTTTAAAAATTAATAATTAATTTATATATATTTTTTAAAAAATTAATATTTTTATTAATTAAAAATTAATTAAAAATAAAAAAAATAAAAAAATTATTATTATGAGCTCAAAAATGATGCTTTTGAGTCTTGAAAATATGAGAAGATAGGTCATAAAAAGATGGGAGTAAGCTGGAAGAGAATTCAGTCCAGATAGCAAAGTTCAGAAATTGGGCTGGCTCATCCTGAGACTGAGCCGACTAAGTTGAAAACTGGATCGGCTCAGTCTAGGACTGGGTCAGCTATGTCTCAGAAAAATATTTAAATAAAAAGCAGCATTTTTGGACTATTGGCATGGTACACAGTTGAGTCGGCTCAGTCTCAGACTGAGTCGACCCAGTCGTAGGTTAATTGGCTCAATCTGAAACTAGACTGGCTCAATTTTTATAGATTTATTTTGTGTACATGGGATGTTTGAATTTTTAAAAAAAAATTTATGAGCTTGAGGCTTGACCCTTTTGTAAAGTATAAATAATGAAAATAGGTCAAGATTGTAGATAATGCCAAATTCATTGAATAAAGCTCTTTTCTTTTAAAAAACTCTTGTGCTCTCTTTCTCTCTTTTCTCTTGAATCCATTATTTTGCTTTCATGTTGATCCTAGAAGATTGTTCCTTATTGCTTGGCTAATCACCAATGACCACGCCAGTCCGAGAGAGGATAATTTATCCCAACAAGTGGTATCAGAGTGGTGTTACATGGAAGGAAGGAAGACACCTAGGGTTACTATATCCAAGATCTGTTGCATCAGATTTTATACAAAATCTTCTTGTTTCTTCATTATTTGTCTCTAGATTAAGATGGAGATTAGTTACACGGAGGGATGGTAATATAGACGGTTGAGAAGAGGATTTAGGGTATTTAGATCTTCTTTGAAGGATAGTGTTATTGGTGTGTGATCGAAAAAGAATGTTAGGGATCTATTCTTGACTTGTTTGAAGTCATGGGATCGAGTGGATTCAAGATGGATTCGAGAAGTTCGATGGCAAGGAGAACTTTATTCTTTGGCAACAAAGGATAAAGGACTTGTTGGTTCAGCAGAGGATCTACAAGGTCTTGATAAGAGAAAGATCGAAAAAGATCAGTGCTGAGGATTGGAAAGAGTTGGAAAAAATTACTTTCAGCATAATCTGGATGTGCTTGGCTGACCAGATTTTGTCCGAGGTTTGCACAGAGACTACGGCAATAGGGCTCTAGATGAGACTGGAGAATACATACATGGAAAAGAATATGATAAATAAGCTATGGTTGAAGAAATAGCTGTATAATTTGAGGATGACCAAAAGTGGAGATCTTGTTGCACATATCCAAAGGTTCAATTATGTGTGTTCTGAGGTGATATCCAAAGGTTCAATCAGGTATGTTCTGAGGTGATGAGTTTGGATGTAAAGATCGATGAGGAAGATCGGACGTTGCTACTATTATGTTCTCTCCTAGGTTCATATGATGGTCTCATAACAACTTTAGTTTATGGAAAAGAGATCCTAAACTATGAAGAGGTTGTTGGTCTGCTCAGATCAAATGAGTAAAGGGAGAAGATCTGCAAAGGAGACCCTAAGTCTGAGATCTTGGCTGTGAATGAAAGACAGAAAAGATCAAAAAAAAAGACAAGAAAAAAATTCAAGGACATATCAAAATCTCAGGATCAGAGGAAGACATTCAAATATTATAAATATCATTGGCTTGGACATCTGAGGAGAGATTATCCCCTTTTGAGATCAAAAAAAGAAAAGGCCAGTAAGAAAGATGATACAGCTTCTATGAGCAGTGGAGAAGATGCTCTTTATTTTTCTAGTTACTTCTGTACTCTCAGGCCTCTCTAAGATGCTCTTTTCATCAAAAATGACATCCCTACTGATCACTATCTTCTGTGCTTCATAATTTTATAGCAGGTATCTCTTGACTCCTTGTGGATACCCTATGAATGTTATTTTTTGAGATTTAGGATTCAACTTACTTCTCTCAGTTGCCTCCACATGTGCATAGACTGTACAACTGAAGACCTTCAGATGGCCAAGCTCCAACTTCTTTCTACTCTAGACCTCTTCTGGAATACCTTCATTCAGCTTGCGGTGAGAGAATCTATTGATAAGAAAATAAGAAAATGTTAAAGCATCATCTTAAAAGAATTTTGAAAGTAATGTCTGTAGTCTTAAATCCATGCCTTCTCGATCAGTATCCGATTCATCCTTTCTGTGATACCATTCTACTGAGGAGTCATCTTCACTGTGTAATGGCATTTGATACCATTTTTCTCACAATACCTCTTGAACTCTAGGCTTGTATACTCCCCTCTACTATCCGACCTCAGACACTTCAGCTATCTTTCTGACTCCTCAACTTTAGCTCTCCAGACTCTGAACCAGGCAAACATCTCTGACTTTTTTTTAATCAGATAAACCCATACCTTCCTTGAGAAATTATCAATGAAAGTGACAAAATATCTTGCCCCATCTCTAGCTGATACAGGAGCTGATCCCCATACATTTGAGTGCACTAAATCCAGCACTCCTTCGTTGCATTTGGTTCTTTTGGCAAACTTCATCCTATATTATTTACCAAAGATGCATTGCTCATATAAATCTATGCCCTTCTTCACTAGGATTGGGATCATCCCTCTTCAGCTAAGTTCAATGAGCTCTCGATCACTCATATGACCCATCCAATAGGACCACCGTTGATATAAGAGCTGCTCCTCCTGTGCCGCTGCTAGCATCTCTACACTATTATTTATCACTGAGCCTTCCATTCTATAAAAATTGTTGCTCATTCTTCTACCTCTTATCACCACCAAAGCTCTCTTAAAAATTTTCAGACATCCACTCCTAGTCTGGCTACTAAAAGCATAATTCTGCTCCTCCAAATAGCTTAAAAAAATTAATTTTTTTTTCAATTTTGGTATATGCCTGATATTTGATAATGTACGAATAATCTCGTCATACATCCTCATCCTAATTAAGCTAACTCTAGATACTCTACATAGGTGATCATCTCCAAGACTGACACTTGCTCCATCGATCTTCTGATAGGTAGAAAACTACTTCCGATGAGAAGTATAATGGTACAAGCATGTTGAATCTAATATCCATATAGTATCATACTCTGTGGATCCATCTGATACAACTAGAAGGTCTTCTCCACTACTCACCAAAGCTGTATCATCACTCTTGCTGGTTTTCTCTTTTTTTGATCTCAAAAGGAGACAATCTCTCCTCAGGTGTCCAAGCTAATGACATTTATAATAATTTTAATATCTTTCTCTGATCCCGAGACTTTGACCTACCTTTGAATTTTTTTCTTGTCTTCTTCTTTGATCTTTCCTGTCTTTCATTCACAGCCAAGATCTCATACTTGGGATCTTCTTTGCAGATCTTTTTTCTCTGCTTGTTCGATTTGAGCACACCAATAATTTTTTCATAGTTTAGGGCCTCCTTCTCAAAAACTAAAATTATTATGAGACCATCATACGAGCCCGGGAGAGAACAAAGTAGTAGCAACGTTCGATCTTCCTTGTCAATCTTCACATCCAAACTCATTATCTCAGAACATCCCTGATTGAACCTTTGGATATGTGCAATAAAATCTCCACCTTCAGGCATCCTCAGACTATATAGTTGTTTCTTCAATCATAGCTTATTCATCATATTCTTTTCCATGTATATGTTCTCCAATCTCATCTAAAGCTCCTTTATCGTGGTCTCTGTGCAAACCTCGGATAGCACCTGATCGGCTAAGCACATTCTGATGGTGCTAAAAATAATTTTCTCCAACTCTTTCTAATCCTCAACACTAATCTTTTTCGATCTTTCTCTTATCAAGATCTTGTAGATCCTCTACTGAACCAACAAGTTCTTTATCATTTGCTGCCACAAGATAAAGTTCTCCTTGCCATTGAACTTCTCAAAATCCATCTTGAGTTCACTTGATCCCAAGACTTTAAACAAGTCAAGAACAAAATCCTAACATTCTTTCACGATCACACACCAACAAAACTATCCTTCAAAGAAGATCTAAATACCCTAGATCCTCTTTTCAACATTCTGTATCACCATTCCTCCATGTAATAAATCTCCACCTCAATCTAGAGATAACCATAAAGCAAAGAAAAAGTTTTTAGAATAAAATCTGATGCAATAGATCCTGGATATAGAAATTCTTGGTGTCTTCCTTCCATGCAATACCGCTCTGATATCAATTATTATGAAAATTAATTCCACTCACGGACCAGCATGGCCATTGGTGATCAACCAAGCAACAAAAAATAACTCCTTAAAGATTACTATGGAAACACGATCAATGGATTCAAGAAATAAAGAAGAAGAGTAGTAGAGATTTCTGGGAGAAAAGAATTTTATTTCAATGAATTCTGCATCATATACAATCTTAACCTATTTTCAGTATATATACTTTACAAAAAGATCAAGTTCAAACTCATAAAAAAAATTTTCAAATCCAAAATAACCCACGTACATAAAATAGATCCATAAAAATTAAGCCAGCCTAGTTTCAAACTGAGCCGGCTAACCTGCAATTAGGTCAGCTTAGTTTCAGACTGACCTAACTTGGTTGTGTACCATGCCAACGGTCCAAAAATACTACTTTATATCTGAATTTTTCTCTGAGATATAACCAATCCAGTCCTAGACTGAGCTGATCCAGTTTCTAACTTAGCCAACCCAATCTCAGGATGAGCCGGCTAAATTTTTGAACTTTACTATCCAAGCTGATTTCTCTTCCTGCTCGCTTCCATCTTCTCATGATCTATCTTCTCATATTTTCAAGCCTTAGAAGTGCCACTTTTGAGCTCATAGTATACTCTAAGATTTTTTGCATTCCATGTTCTAGGAATACTTGAACGATCTAGATTCTCAATCTTATAGGCTCCTGATCGAATCATCTCAGTAACCCGATATGGCCCTTCCCAATTTGGGGCGAGTTTTTCTTGCTTCAGAGATTTTGAAACTTCTGCTTGGCGAAGGACCAAGTCTCCTTTGCAAAAGATTTTGGGTTTTACCCTAGTATTATAATATCTGGCAACCTTTTGTTTATAAATCGCTATTCTCAGTCGATCTGAGTTACTTGCTTCATGAAAGTTTTCTACTCTCGACATTGGAAGGCTAATTTTCGCAGGTATTACCGCCTGTAACCCAAACTGAGCTTAAAGGGCGACTCTCCAGTTGGTCATCTGAGAGTGGTTCTTAAGCCCAAAGAATATAGTATAGTTCATCTGCCCAGAGATCTTCGGTTTCAATGAGCCTGGTTTTAAGACCTTGGAGAATTATCTGATTTGTGACTTTGACTTCTTCATTGAATTGTGGATGTCCCACTGAGATTAATCTATGGTTAATATGCAGCTCATAATAGAATTTTTCAAAATTCGCATTATCGAACTACTATCCATTTAGTAACGATTACTCGAGGAAGATCAAAATGATAGATGATTGACTTTCAAATGAAGTCTCACATATTTTTTTCAGTGATTTGTGCCAGTAGTTCAGCTTTCATCCATTTGGTAAACTAGTCAATAGCAACCACCAAAAATTTTTTTGGTCATGTTGCCATGGGAAATGGTCCCATGATATCCATCCCCTAGATAGCGAAAGGCCAAGGGGCTGTAATAGATATAAGTTTAACAGCTGGTTGGTATTTGATGTTTGCATACCTTTAGCACTAATCACATTTGTTGACTAGATCGGTAGAGTCTTTCTATATAGTTGGCCAATAATAACCTTATCGAATCACTTTATATGCTAAGGACCAGCCCCCCAAGTGATTGCCATAGATTCCTTTGTAGACTTCTCGAAGAGCATAGTTGGCTTCTGAGGGTCTTAGACATTAGAGTGGTGGGAAAGAGAATGACCTTTTATAGAGTTTTCCATCCAAGATAACATACCATGGTGCCTACCTCTTGATCTTTCTTGCATTAGCAGGATCGTTAGGCAATATCCCTCTGCTCAAGTAATCCATCATAAGATCTACCCAGCTTGGTTCATGATCTATCTGAGTGATTGTTTGGACCTCTGTGCTGGATTTCTTGAGGACTTCAATGAATACTTTTTGGTTGAGGTTGAAAAATTTTGATGTGGCAAGATGTGAAAGTGTATTAGTTCATGCATTCTCCAATCTCGATATTTGAATAATCTCAAGGTCGTTAAAATTTTTGGATAATTTCTTTGCATTATATAAATATTAAGATATAATAAAGTTCTTAGCCTCATAATGATCTCGTACCTGCCCTACGACAATCTGAGAGTCAGTGAAGAATTTGATCTTTTTGATATCAAGCTCCCTTGTCATTCGAAGGCATGCGATGAGGGCTTCATATTCAGCTCAATTGTTGGAAGTCTTGAAATTGAATCTTAGGGCATGTTCAGTGATGGCTCCTTTGAGACTAACCAGAATTAGTTCAGCTATGCTTTCTTGAGTATTAAAGGCTCTATCAACATGCAAGAGCCAATAAGGTCCCTCAGTAGTTCCTTCCTGAATCTCTAAAACTTTTTTTCTTCGAGTATTGAGCATTTTACCATGAAGTCAGCTAATACCTGAGCTTTCATGGATGGTCCACACCAATAGCAGACATCAAATTTACTAAGTTTGATTGCCCACTTGGCCAGTCAACCAAATGTGTTAGGTTTCTGAAGGATAGACCTTAATGGTTGGTCTATCAGAACAATAATGGAATGAGCCTAAAAGTATGGTTGAAGTCGCTTGACGGTGGTGACCAGAGAGTAAATCAATTTTTCTATCCTGGAATATCGTGTCTTCGCATCTCTCAATAATTTTTTGGTATAATGGATGGGCTTATGTATCCCTGCATCATCTCGAACTAAAATTAAGCTGATAGTATTAAATAAAATAGATAGATATAGGAATAAGTTCTCACCTTCGACAGGTTTTGACAATAGTGAAACTTTGCCAAGATATGCCTTGAGCTCATCGAAAGCAAATTGGCATTTATCCATCCATTTGAAATTCCTAATTTGCTTTAAAGTTTTGAAGAATGGAAGGCATTTTTCAACTGGCCTAAATATAAATCTATTAAGCAATGCCACTCGTCTGGTGAGCCACTGTACTTCCTTCAAGGTGCTAGGGGGTTTCATGTCAAGCAATGCCTGGATCTTCTTGAGGTTGGCCTCTATCCCTCTTTAAATTATAAGAAAATCAAGAAATTTTCTAGCTGTAATCCTAAAAGCGCATTTGTTAGGGTTAAGCTTCATTTGGTATTTGCGCAGCTCCCTGAATGCCTCTTCTAGGTCGGCAATATGCCAATCTTCCTTCGTGCTTTTAACCAGCATATCATCAATATAAACTTTCATGTTGCAGTCAATCTGATGCTTAAAGACTCTGTTGACTAAGCGCTAGTAGATGGCACCTGCATTTTTCAAACCAAAAGGCATCATTTTGTAATAATACAAATCTTTATCAGTGACACAAGCCATATTTTCCTCATCTTCAGGGGCCATCTTGATTTGATTGTAGCCGAAGAAGGCATCCATAAAGCTTAATAGCTTATGGCCCGATATTGCATCAATCAACTAATCAATTCTTGATAGTGGAAAGCTATCTTTGGGGCAAGCTTCATTGAGATGGATGAAATCAATGCAGATTCTTCATTTTTTATTTGCCTTTTTTAACCATCACCACATTGGATATCCAGCTCAGGTGCTACGCTTCCTTGATGAATTCTGCTTTCAGAAGTTTATCAACTTGCTCATCTATCACTTTTTGCCTTTCTAGAGCAAAGTTTCTTTTCTTTTACTTTATGGGTTTACATTTTGGATCAATATTTAATTTATGCATGATGATGTCTGCAGGAATTCTACGCATATCTGAGGTTGACCATGCAAACATGTTAGCAATTTTTTTGAAGAAAGAAAATTAACCTTTTCCTTAGGTTAGGATTTAACCGAGCTTCTATTTGGACGGTCTTATCCTAATCTCTCCCAAGAGGAAAGGTGATGAGCGGTTCTGTCGACTCACCTCAAATTTTTTCATCCTCATCTTTAAGATCTAGGTAGGAAATTTTGAGCGGCGGATCTTTAGCTGGTTCCTTCATTTTTTGAAACTATCAGAAAATACTATCTGGCCATTGTTTGATCTCCACATACTTTTTCGATACCAAATCTTGTTAGGAACCTAACCAATAGGTGGTAAGTTGAAACTACTGCCTTAAGGGCGTTGAGCTCGGGTTGGCCAAGAATGGTGTTGTACATAGACGGTATTTTGACAATTAGAAATATAAGTTGTACGATTGACTGAAGTGGTTTCCTTTCAATAGTAACTGGCAATGTGATTTCTCCTTCAACCACTACTGAGTCATCTAAGAATCCAATCAGAGGGCAGCCAATCTATTTTAGATTATTGATCACATTCATTTTTGAGAGAGTATCATAGAACAATACGTCTGCTAAGCTTCCATTGTTAACTAGAATCTTCTTTACATCATAGTTTGATATCGTCATGGAAATGATGACAGCATCCTTGTGGGATGTTTGAACCCCTTGGGCATCACTATCAGAAAAAGAAATTACATTTTCAATACATTGTCTCTTTGGAGAGGGATTTCTGGATGTCCCCCGAGACCCACTACCCTAAGAATTCATGTTGATGACTTCTGCAATCAGCCAATTATTCTCAGTAGCATCATCAGGCCTCTGGTGTGGCTCCAGAGCCTGGTTTGCCCGATCTTAGACATACTTACTGAGATAATCTCGATGGATCAAAGCCTCAATCTCATTCTTGAGTTGACGGCATTCATCAATGTTGTGCCTATGATCCCCATGGAAGTGGCAGTATTTTCCCTTATTTTTTTTGTCAGTAGGGGCCTCCATAGGGTTAGGACGGTGGAGATATCCTTAGTTTTCTATCTCCATTAGAATCTACGATTGAGGGACGGACAGAGAAGCATAGCTGTCAAATTTTCAAGGAGAATTCTAGAACGTCGGATTTTTTTGAGGTGGTTCACTACTGCTCTCTTTCTTCCTATGTTTTTCCTCACAGGATCACTTCTTTTCTTCTTTATTTTTGTTCTCCTTTTTGTTCAACTTTTCCTCTTCCTCAGTGTGGACGTACTTCTAGATTCAGGCCAGCATTCTCTCATAGTTCTCCGAGAAGTTTTTGTTGAGAAAGAAGATCAGTTGATAGCTTCTTAGTCCTCACTTCAAGACTGACATCGTGATGGACTCATTGAAGTCTTTCACTTCAAGAATGACCATATTGAAATGGGCCATATACTCACGAAGGGACTATCCCTCCTATTGCACGATAGAGAACAAGCTATCCAAGTGCTTCGGGTGGAGGCGATTGCTCTTGAAATAAGCCATAAAAAGCCTGCTTAGCTGATCGAAGGATGAAATAGACCCAGGATGGAGTCCAAAGAATCATACCCTTGCAAATTTCTTGAGAATAATGAGGAAAGCCATGCAGAGAAGGGTATCGAACGCATCCTGAAGTCTCATAATATCTCTATACCCCTCAAGATGGTCCTAAGGGTTAGTGGAGCCATCGAATGGCTCCAGAGTGGGCATCTTGAACTAGGATGGAACTGATTCATTCAAAATCTCCATAGAAAAGAGGAAAGTAAGATGGAAATCCTTCTTACTCTATGAAGACCTTTCAAGCTAACCTTCTTCAGCTTTTTCTTAAGATCTTGAAGGTTCTATTCAAGATCCATTTCTCGCAACGGCCTCTTGCTATAGGGGATTGATTTAGCTTCACAAGAGCAATCTTCTTGATCAAGAAGATGCTCCCAATAAAATTCTAGGGGGGTTGAAGGATGGCTAGTTCGCGATGCAGCCTCTCGGGGGATGGATTCTTGCCGTCACTCCATTGTTTGCTAGAGCTGTTGCATGGCATTGGTGAGAGCCTGGACTTACTGTACCAGGAGGTTGAATTGCTATGGATCAATTACTACCAGAGAATGGGATGGGATCATCTTCAAAGGGGCTCCTGGAGAAGATGGAGTCAGATTCTACACCTTCTTTACCATTTCCACGAAATTACGGGCATAGCGCCCTTCCTCTAGTACCAACCTATTGCAATAGGGCTTTAGATTTTTACAGAGATTCATGCTAAAGAGCCGATCAAGCTAGTTCAATATGGACCATGGGCCAACCTACAAGAAAAGTTCAAGAACCAGTGGAATACCCTCCAATTTAGGATCCTTTGATGCTTAAGTTAGCTGAAGTTTTGCTAATAGATACTGAAAATGGAAGATTGAAAGGCAGAAAGAGAGGGTTTGTGTAGAGGATAATTTGATCTTCTTTCAGTGAAAAAGTTGAGAGTAGATTTTGGCAGAGTTTCGACTCTGTGAATCTTGTGCTTACCTGGGAGGGATACCCTACTCTCTATTTATAGAAAAATTTGCTTAGACCTTAAGGAGAGTTTGTTAGGCTATTAGTTAGTTATGGCCAGCCAGATTGTAGCTGTTGGCCATTTACCTTGGTGGCAACTGGCTGTTGTATAGCTGGAGAAGAGTCGCTTGGCTGGAGTGCAGTTGGTACTTAGTTGGCATTCAAAATAGATCTTAGATTAGTAAATTATCGATCTGGGTTATATGACGAGATTGGTGTTTTAACCATCTGGATGTCAGCAAGGAATATCTATAGGGTTGATGACATCGATATTTCATCGATATCGATAAAATAGACTGGTCGTCAAGAGATTGATCTCACGCTTAAGTGGGTCGCTGACGCATAAGGTCGATGAAAACCCAATCTCCTATGAAATCGCTAGTTTCCAGAACAGTGAAGTGCTGATCTGATTCTTGTATGGCTATGGTCAAGTACCGATCTGGGCCTATTTTATGTATCGTTCTGGAGGATGATGATTGATCATTCTGAATATTGTACAGGTCGATCGATTATCGATCTGGTTTTGTTCATCTAGTTTAGTCGGCTAAGATGAAGGTTGATCCGCCTTCCAGGTCGGTTTATTACCAATCTGCGACTGAGAACTTTGTCATTTCTGGTAGCCACTTGGGGTCATGGCCTTTCTGATGATGCCACGTGTCCAGTAATGGATGATCGTACCAATATATTCTATTTATTATAAATATTAAAATGAAGGCTTGCACCATCTTCCACTATGTATACAAGATAAAGCTGTCCCCATTCGCTACGTGTGTCAAAAGAAAAAGTATTAAAACCCTCCCCCTTGCTCTCGAGGTTTTGGCTCTCTCTCTACCACCGCTCCGATGGTGATCGGAACCTTTGCGCTAGATTATAGCAGTACGCAGAGTTGGGAGGAGAAGAGGATGCCCAAGGGTTGATACTCTGCTTCCGCATCGCACTAGGCCTTTTGCCGCCACGAGGGGTCGCCCCACCCGGTGCCCATCGTACATGAGTGATACCGTAATCCATGCCCTTCTACCATTTGATCATGTCTCAGGCAGATCCTAACATGCCGAATCATTTAGCACATGCAAAGATAGAGGGGGTGGGGCCATGCTTGCATCCAGATCCAAGCAAAGCAACCTTGAAGATCACCATGCATCCCGTGGAGAGGCTAGGATCAGGAGCATGGTCTGTTGGTTGCTCCTAGATATGATGGGCTCTGGATGTGCATGCACACAAATCCAGAGGCATGCATTGAGTACAACCTAAGGCCCTGATTGGGTTGCCAAAAATACTAGAGTTATTTATATTTTTGTGGCCAACATCAAAATACTATAATACTAGCATATATCCATATGATGCGCATGATGCAATTTAAACAAGCCTCCCATGTGACTGAAAGGGGCCAAGCATTAATCTCCGTCTGCCATGTTTTTTGTTCTCCATTTGACACATGTTCAGGGATTTTATAGGAACCTATTTTGACTTTGACAGGAACCGCCTCCTCTTTGATCTGGACCCCACAAAACCTTGGTCATCGTCTAAGCTTCCCTATTCAACCACTTCGGATTGAGACTCTTGAGGATGGAAAAACTTGGGAAAGAGTTCGGAGGATGCTATAGCCTATCCTCATTGCACGAGTTCTTCAAGGAAGTGGAGGCCCTGTTGAAAAATATGTCTTAAAGCCAATCATCTAAGTGGTAGATGATTGAAATTAGTATATGAATTATCTAATGATAATAGTTATTTGACTGGTTCATCATAGAAGTTTTATCTTTCTTAAATGAACTCCTAAATTATGATGAAGTCCTTAGAACCACAATCAATAGATAAAGAAGGATTTATCGGATGGTTCTTAAATTATTCACGATCAAATAATAAGTTATTAATAAGGACGATAACTTATCAAGTGTAGGTTGCTATATGCCATATACGTTGGTTGTCCTCATAACCAAGTGATGTAAAGATAATGGTATGGCATCCAGGTGAGATGTACGAGTACATTTATACTGAACATGATCAATATAACACTCTACTATCAAGAGTAGCTAGCTAAGGCCAATGGATATAAGTATCCCTTCGACCTCAGATCACCATGATGACTTGCAAGTAACTCACTGTACTTTGATATCGAAGTATCTGTATTTCTAATATAGGTTTAAAAAAAATTTGGATATAGTCAAGTACTTATGAAGTCGGTATGTAAGTTAAGATGGGATTGATCATTCCTAATTAGCTTTAGGAAGAGAATGACTCATTGTGTTTCAATTTAGTAAAATCTAGGCCTGGATAATCCTCGTGAGGAGTCATGGAATTTGACATAATAGAGATTACTTATATAAGTGTTTGACAGCGTACTCGAAGTCGTCTTGAGCATTAATGGTCAAAAAGATGAATTATACGGAAATCATGGGATAGGGTTCTAAGAATGTTGCTTTGCATACATTTGACCTATTCGGACGTCGGAAACTATTACTAGATGGTTACTTCAACTGATATAGAAATTAGTTTCTGCGCTATCGACTTAGATTCGAACCTATAGGATTATATACTTAAGAGGTTGTAATTTAATCAAATGGTTAATTGATGATTGAGAATCGTTCTGAGGTCAAACATTCAATGCGATTAATGTTTGACATAATGCAAGTATTGCAGGAGGATCAATTAGCAATTAAATTACTAATTGGCTCAATTTGATTGAGCAATCGAATTGAGATCAAGTCTAATTAAATTAAATTTAATTAAAATTAATTTAGACTTAATTAGATTAAGTTTAATTAATTTCTTAGATAAGCCACTTGTAAGAAAAAAATAATTCTAGTTGGACTAGGATTTGAGTACACCTAATTTCTAATTGAGTTAGGATTTAAATCATAATTAAATATGACCTAATCTAATTTAATTAGACTCTTAGTTAGATCAGGATCATCTTTAATTAGGTTATATTTAATTTAATTTAAATTAAATTTAAAATAGTTTTAACCTAGTCAAACAAGAAGAGTCCTAATTGCACTTGGACTCTCACTCCTTCCTTGCGCCAATAAAAGTCAATATTTATATTTTATTTTTAAATTTTTATGTAATATTCTCCACACCAATAAGAGCTTCTCCATGCACTAAATATCTAAAGAGATTAATTAAAATTTAATTTGATCAAATTTGGTAAGTGGTTTGGTTTTGTTTCCTTTTGAAAAAGTCTCAATTCTCCAAAACACCTTCTTTCCTTATGAAATTTTTTTCCTTGCCTTCTTTTCTTTTATGCACCTAATTTCTTTGGTTTTGCATATGGTTTTCTAATCTTCACATCTAAAAAATAAGGGAGGAGGCGTACAAGAGTTGGATGCCTCATAAAACTCCTCCTTAGTCTCCTTTTAAGACTAGATTTTGATCTAGTCTTCCATATATAAAAGGAAGGACGCCTCCTATCAGGTTTAGGATGTATAAAATTTAAAAAAATTATGAAAAAATTAGAAGAAAAGAAGGAGAAGGCATGAAAGTTTGGGGCACCAAGTTTCTTAAAGAAAAGATCTTCATCAAGACATCAAATGTTGATGTCTTGAAGGGACAAAGGTAAGAGAAGATTATCTTCTCTTTATTTTTATTTTAAATTTTTTTATTTATTTTATATAATTTTTATATGATAAAAATCTGAGAGAGAGAGGATGAGGGCATGTGGATCTATGCTCCAAGATGTTGGGGCATGAAGATCAATTTTGGATATGATGTGATCATGTCCTAATGAGAGAAGGAAAAGAGAAGATCTTCTCTTAGGGTTTCTTTGAGAACCCTTCTTCTCTATATTTTTGTATAATTTTTCTATGAGAAAAATTAGAGTGTGTGAGATCTGAAAATATGAGAAAAGCCTAGGGGAAAAGATCTTCCCTTTGTCCTAGCATAAGGATGTTTTCAGGACATCAGTCATTGATGTCCTAAAAGAGAAGATTTGTCTTCTCTTAGGATCCTTTTCTAATGTATTTTATTTTTGATTTTTGAAAAATCCAAAGATTGGATTTCTCTCCTAATTCTTCTCTTATTTTTCATTTCTTGGAATGTCCAAAAGATCCAAAGAATAAATTTAGATTAACCATCCGGAGGGATCCGCGAGAAGCTAGCACTTCGAGTGGATCTTCGTTCGATGAACCTCCAATTTTATTGCAGCCTCTTGTGGATCTCCTATAGAGGTCAGACGCATGTGCAGCTCCAAAGATAACAATAAAAATTAACCATAGAGTTCTCGATTCGTGCAAGGTAAGAGATTTGATCTCCTCTCTCACCTAGATGTGATCTAGGTTTCAGATCTAGAATCATTCTAGATTTAGAATATTGATTTGATCAATACCAAATCCTTTTATTTTTAGATTTAGAATACATTATGACATGTTATAGGTCCTAATTCTAGGATTTAGTAATTTGATTACATGCATTTGTAGATTAAATGGTTTAATCTGCATGTTCCACTATGTTATATTTAAAAATTATTTTAAAATTTATGCATAAAATTCTGTATATTTTTCATTAGATCTCTCCTTGTCTTGCCACCATGGGGAAGGCCCACCAACGATAATTTTCTTTGCTGCCCCTGATCGTGGATCTATCACCATTGCCATACATCCTCCATTGACCATCCCCCCTTCAACTCCCTCATCATCCTCCGCATTCTCCACATGCTCAAGGATGAGACTCTCTAAATTTTTTTTTTATTTTTTTTCTTTCTTTTTTATTTGTTTTGATTCAATTTCAACCCCTCATCGTCCTCCGTAGCCCCTCTGACAGTAGTGGCAGTGGTTCTAATTAATATCATACGGCCTTCAGCAACTTTGAGTCCTAATTAGAGTTTTGCTTTTTCTATTTCTATCCTTTCTCAATCTTATTCTCTTTTTTCATTCTCGGATTAAATTTCAGACGCACAAAAATATATTTTTTTAAAAAATTATATTTTATTTTATTAATTTATAAATATCTATTCTATATACTTTTTAAAAATAATTAAAATAATAAAAATATATTTTATATATAATATAAATTATAAAATACTTTTTTTCTAAATTTGAAGTTCTCCATGGACCACTTGCTACTTAGCTTCTCCTAAAATCCTCACCCTCTTCTCGTATTAGTATTTGTTATTCTCTACTTAATACTCTTTACTTTCGGAGCTTGCTCATTCTTCTCCTTTCCACTGCCATATGATGGAGCTCAAGAGACTTTTGAAGGGTCAAGATCTTATCTGGATCGAGCATATCGGCACCCACTCAAACATCCACAGTCTAACTTGAAAAATTTTGGAGCAGCAACTAACATCAAAACTTAAATACAGAAATTTGAGATAAACAACATCGACGGATCCAGAATCTTATTAGTTATTTAGAAATGCAATCCAATTTCGTATAGAAAAGCATATAACTTCCCAGTCTAAAAAATTGAGTTTTTCCTTCTAAAAAGAGAAATCCGATGGACCCACAATATCAAGTCGATTCTTGACAAACTAAGAGAATTAAATATTCTTTTAACTATGGGCTAAAGAGTAGTTCTTAAAGATTGCTTCTTATCATGAAAATAGGCAATTGGCAAAAGACATCACTTTCACTTTGAATTTTGAATTTTAAATTTTGAACTATGGTTCAAAAAACTGAGATTAATATTAGTTTTTTTTTTTAATTTAGGCAATGATTTAGTGAGGGTCTTTAATTCCATTTGGATGAGGATTTTTTTTGTAGTTTAATAAAAAATAAGGGCTTTTAATATGAAAATATTTTTAAGTGTATCCGTGTAAGCCTATTCTACTTAGTTCGACACAAAAGTTTATATAATGGACATTTTCATAGTTTAGGAGATAATGAAGGATATTCTATAATATGATATTAATATATTAAAAATTATTAAAAATAATATATTACTAATATATTAAAAATAATATATTAGAAATATATTAATAAAATAAAAAATATATATCTATAAAATAATAAAATATTTATTAGTAAAATAAATATTTTTATAAATTAATAAAATATATATTTTTTTTAACTTATATATTTTCTAAATAAAAGATATCCTGCACATCATGCGGGCAACATACTAGTTGTAATAAATAGTGGGGTTGCCATCTCCAAATTGTATATATCATTGTCTTCTTGGTGCCGATTATGTATATTTTCTTTATCCATTTGTAATAAGTGATGCTACGGACTCTCTACGCTATTATCCCATTGGACTATTATGTAGGTTGATTAAAGGGTGTGAACAAAAGAATTGGCACCATTTGGATTTAGATGAAATCATAAATTCCCTGTCCAGCTATATTTTTATTATGCCAAATGTAGAAATGTGTGTGTAATATATACATATATAGGAATATGTATATGTATTTGCATATGTAAATATATATGTTTGTATATATATACATACAACATAAATATGTATGTATGTATATCAAGTATGCTTTTTGAATCATAAATATTTAAGTTTGAATGTCATGTTGATAAACAATACTTTCAAGGGTGAAAAAAAATGACCCTCTATATTTTACATCGATTTGCAAATATTTTTCTTCACCTTCAGTAATGTCCATCTGTCATTTTACATATTGTTACAATGTCATCCAGAGACCTCCTAATTGGGGCCAGATATGTCATGCGGTGCCTACATGGTTAGTTATTGGGATTAGTTATATGAGGTGGATTTGTTGGTTTTTTTCTAAGGATGTAAGGAGTCTGACGTGGACTCTTCTTAGTCCAGGCACCAAAATACCTAGCTAGCACCAAAGTTCCCACCAAAAACCTGCAACAACTAGTCTTTTATGTCTTGTTCTCTCTATCTCTCTATCTATCTATCTTGGTCTCCCTCTGGCTTTCTCTTGGTTCAATGTTGTAATAACATATCCTTAGCTTACTTGCAGGGGCTTATGGCTTATTTATAGATACAGGACTCTAACTCTTCAATAAATCATATCTTAACAGGTTAGAGTCATGCTATATCCTCCAAAATTATATTTTAAACACCTACAGATTCTTTTACCAAAAAATGAAAAAAAAAAAAAAAAAAACACCAATAAATTTGATATAATTGTCAGAGGATATTATGGTAACATTCATTTCAAGTTTGATGGAGAGAATGCCCTTCCATATAGGGTAGGAAAACCATGAGCCGAGGTGAGATGCTTCAGGTTGGCCCTGTGGGAGACGTCAAGTTGAAAGGATGTCCTTCGAGTTATGTGGCTTCACATCGAATAACATGTGACTCTGGAGGTCCTCTGATCTGCTCATCCTACTCCTCAACCTAGTCACGATAGACTTGGTTCGGTCATGTAGAATGCTATGAGTTAGATCAATCAGGTCATGCTATACTATCAGGCTTACCTTTCACTATGTTAATATATATAACTTTTTATGGATGTAGTAGCAATTTTTCTTAATATCCAGCAATGGTAGGTTTGCCAACTATAAACTTCGTTATCGTATTTCAGCAGACGTTGTAGAAAACATCCGATGAATAGTAAATTCATAAGTATGGAATATTTATGGTTTGCTGGTTGCGTGGATGAAACTCTCACACCAGAAAAAGAAAAGAAAAGAAAAGAAAATTCAATTTATGTGACTTTGTAGCCAAGTATTATATTTCTCTACAATGATGCAGATATCACCAAATATTTTAGGAAACTCTAACCTTATGATGTTTAGCCTTGGTAATTTTATGTTTAATTTCTGCATACAAATAGACCTGCGTTCCTTTCAAATTAAAGAGTGCAACTGCTAGGGTATTGTCAAGCTTGCATCCTCCAACAGTTAATTCTATACAAATTTATGACTCTCATGATACCTTTAGGATGAGTCAAGGGGGAAAGAAGCTTGTCCACGGTCTTATGCCTCATGTGGGAACACGCAAGACCATGAATGGGACTACCTCACGCAGCTGGTACATTGTTTTTGTTGGAAAATTTTTAAATTTTCTATTTTAACAAGATTCAACCTTTTAAATGGAATTCTATTTTTTAAAAAAAATTCAAAAGTTTCACAATTTGTCTTTAAATAGTCCTTTAGCCGATGATTAAATGCAAGTACTCTTGCATTTATAGATGCTCTATTTATCCAAGCTCAAGTTGGATTTTAAGGATGGTGAGCCAATGACCCTGCATGCATACCTATCTTGACTCAGCTCGGCCAACTGTGCACGGACATGGCTAGTATATTTTGCCACATGCCCTAATTTAAATTTAAAATTTGAATTGATTTCGATCTCTCAAGTTTAATTTCATATTTTCATTGGAATTGTCACGTAAGCATTATGATGGCCTTGCTGTCAAATTTAATTTTGAAATTCAAAATGGCTTACAGTAGACAGACTTAATGCGCGCTATAATGTTGGAGGGCCTTTATAAGGTGCTAGCAATGGCAGATCACGAAGGTCTTTATTGCGAGAGCAAAGCTTTTACGTGCCTCACCTGCGGTTGCTCGTACCAAGCCTTTGAAAAGGCTGGGTTTTAGCGCATTACAATTTACATCCACATCTAGGACCCACTAGAACTTTGAGCCATAGATATATATAGCTCCTATAAGCCATTGAATTTTTCAATTTTTCCTCCAAGTTCCACTATTTTTTCTGTTTTCACTCTCAATTTTTCCCTATTTTTCACTTTTAAATTTCTCCAAATTTTCTTGCTGGGTAATCGAAGGAGAGCCGATTAGGTCAAGTCTTCCATACAATTGTGCTTTTGATAGGAGGATCAGATTGAGCCGAGTTCGTTGGACCATGAAGATGATCTCCTTGTAAACCCCTACATAAGGATGAATTTCGGCCCAAGAACAATATTTTTTACATGCCTCAATCTTGGCGAACTTTCATTCTTTTTAATTCTTGATTTTTTTATCATAAAACTTTTAAGATTATTAATTTTATAATATTAGTAATTTCAAGATGCTATGCTTCTTACACAAACTGTGGAAAAGTACGATAAACCATCAACCATTAGTGAATGGAACATGAAAACCTCCCTCATATGGATGCCATTTAGGGCCCATTTGGATCATTGGGTCCAAAATCCCATAGAAATCGTGGTTTAGAGTCAACCAACTGGATCTTTACACAAACCTAAAATATTTCTGAAGTAGGCAGAAATCTTTATTTTTCCTATGGGACTCAAGCCGGCCCATTCTAGAAGTATTTGTGTAAATTAGCTTAGCCAAGTCTAATTTGGATAGTTGTATTGATCCAAACTCTCGATTTCCATGAGATTTTAGATTCAACCATCTAAATAGATCCTTAGTGGGAATACTATGCATTATGCAGAGGATATGCATCACCTTTTGTCCAAAGAGTTGCCTACAGTTGGTTATCCTTTTTCTTTTAATTTTCCGTAATGTTTATTAAATAATAAGCTTTGGTGATAGTATATGATTGGGTTCACGCTAACGACGCTAGGGAGTCCTTCGACTTTTCCATGGTTAGAGAATGTGCTTGGTCACTTCGGAATTTACTGAAGGGAAAATATATGTACAAGAGTAGTGATACAAGGGGTAAAAAAAAAAAAAACAAAAACAAAATCTTCCATAGAGCAGCTACTATAGACTCTGGTTCACGAGAAAAATTTTTCTTTTCAGAAAGTAATTTTCTAAGAAGTTACTTCTTGAAAATATGATCTTGATATATTTGGTTGATCAGAAAAAAATGATCTATTTTAAAATAGTTTATATTTAGTTGAACATCTATTTTTTGAAAAAATTATATAAAATATTTATTATATCCTTAATAGATATAAAGCCATACATGTTGCTCCCAAATTTTATATAAATAATATATTATATTTATATAAATATAAATATAATATTAATATTGTATTATATTAATATAAATATTAATATATAAATATAAATTTTATATTAATATTAATAAAAATATTATATTAGTATCAATATTAAAATAATATTAATATATTATAAATATTATATTAATTATATTAATATAAATATTATATTATATTAATATTTATAAGAATAATATTTAATAATATTTTTAAGAATTTATATACTCTACAATCACATATTTGTAAAAAAAAAATAAAAGAAAAAAGAGCATCACTTTTCATTCCATGGAAAGTTCCAAGATTCACTTTTCTCATGGGTTTCCATTCTCCATGAAACATAGAAAGTGTCTTCTCATGGAAAAGATTTTTTTCACTCTCTCTCCTCTTAAAACTTTAACTAAATAAGAGATCCTATCTCTACTTTCTAGAAATTACCTTTTTCCTCCTTCACTTTCCATGAATCAAACAAGTCCTAAAAGATTTAGATAGATAAATAAACTATTCTGTTTCAAAATAAACAACCTCCCACCAACACCATTTTGTGGGACTAGAAAAAAGCCCAAACAAAAAGCAATCCCTCACAACTACTTCGTTTCAAAGGCATACAAGGTTCCAGCCCAAGGTTCAACACAAAATTCTAGCTATAAAGCTCAGTTCAGATGTGCTACAGCTCTAGCAAGAATTCTAATCAAGAAGGAGATAGATTCTAGGGCAAAAATTAAAGATTCGCCCATAGTTTTAGGGGTGAAAGTAGATTGAATTATATCCATCTGGATGTATTTTTGTATCTGAATTTATCTGGATATTGATAAAAATTTGAGCATCCGATTAATATCCATATGTGCATCTAAGTCTGTAAAAAAAAAATAGATATAGATATGGATAGATAACTATCCCATCCATATTTAAAATCTGAATCCATTTATAATCATATTTAATTTTATATAGCACATAAATTTTTTAAAAAAATAAATAACCATATTAACATGCTATTAACTTGATTTATCATTTACTTATTAATATTTTTGATTTTATAGTCATAAAGTACAATCATCCGACTTATTTCATATTTATATCCATACTTCAAATATCCAATTTATATCTATATTCGTTTAAAATAAATATACATATAAATTTTTATATATATATCTTTATATGTACTCATTAAATAAAATAAATATGAATATAGATATATTGCTATCCAATCCATTTTTAGACTAGCATAAGCTGCAGATATGGATCCGACTGTGAAATGATTGCAGAATTTTTTGAACCATATGGAAGATAGAGCAGCTCTTTTTCAGAAATATCCATGTCGTTCCTCTCATGCCAAAACTCCCAGCAAATAGCTGCCAATAGCTGATCAGCAGCTCTCCTCATCGAGTTACCAAACTTCTCCTTCCTCCAGCCGGTCCACAGCTCATGCAAGGTTTTGGGTCAACCTTTGATTTTTAGTTGTACCTTGAATGCTAACTAGATGCTACGTACGTAGGGGCATTTGATTAGGAGGTGATTGATATTTTCAAAATTTGCTCCACACAGGATACACCTTGAGCCAACTTGCCAACCTTTCTTAGCAAGGACTTCCTCTGTATAAAATTTATTGTGCAGTGCCAACCAAAGAAACATCTTCATCTTCTCCGGTATGGTTGCTTTCCAAAGATTCTTATAATGTGGGCAGGTTAACTCACCATTATTAACAAAGTGATAGAAGGAGTCAACTAAAAATAGACCATCATCGATTAGCTTCCATGTAGGACATCAACAATTCAAGCGGGTCTCACATTAGTTAGACAACTCTGAAGTAGATCCAATTATCGCGATTGCAATAGGGTCAATGGTCCTCTAAGTTTAATCCTCCAAAGAAGAGGTTGTCGAGACCATTGAGAGGCCATCAAGAAAATTTGCCTCACAGCTTGAAGGTACAAGTTCTCGAAGAGATGGGAAAATAAGGTAGGCCCACACCGAGCATCCTCCCAGAGCCATATTCTAGAGCCATCACGAAGTTTGAAGGACATGCGGCTCCAAAAGGCATTGAGGTTGATGCTGGCATCCTTCCAAATTAAAGACATACTTCTGCGGTTCCTTTTTACTCTCATGCTGAACTTCTTCTTCACATAGTATGCTTGCTTGATTTGTTTCCACCTAGAAGAATCAGAACTAACCGTATATTTTCAAGCCTATTTTGCCAAAAAAGCTAGATTCATTTGCTCCATATTTCTGATTGCCAGCACGTCTTGCTCTTTTGATCCGC
The DNA here is from genome assembly GCA_006176705.1 of Cocos nucifera. Classification (NCBI taxonomy): domain Eukaryota; kingdom Viridiplantae; phylum Streptophyta; class Magnoliopsida; order Arecales; family Arecaceae; genus Cocos; species Cocos nucifera. The sequence goes on along the minus strand of QRFJ01000031.1, from coordinate 1,516,536 downwards.
AAAGATAATCTTAGTTCACCAAACAATGAAACCCACTGTTCTTTTCTTAACCCTTCCATAGAAGGACTTGATGCATTTGATCAATTCTGTTAAGCATCTATTTTGAAAGTTTTAAACATGGATACGAAATAAGGCGGAAGAGCGGTTATGACCAAGTTGATAAGAGTTATCTTGGCGCCCTAAGAGAGATGTTTACTTTTCCAAGATGCTCACCTTGAATGCACTTAGACCATTTTTTTTTTTGGTAGAAGGATATATATACTGTATTTATTCATATACTAGCAAACTGTGCGAGTACAAAACTTCCAAGAAGCCTGCCTAGAGTAAAACAAAGTGCAGGCATGCAAACTAAGTAATAACGGGATCCAAAATGGGGTGTGGACCAAGTGTTAGAGCAGAGCTAGTACAAATACTTTGTAATACTCAAAAAGTATGGAAATAAGGTGACCAAAAGTTCTTGTAAAATAGTATGAACGGGAAAAAATCCTCCGAAAGGAATATAAGGCTGTAGCGAAGAAGCGCCACTCCCTCTGTGTTGACGACTGTATGGTGCAATGAATGGTTGCCAAGTTCATATAGACAGAAGCTGAGACAAAATATAGCATCAAAAAGAAGTATGATAAACAATGGGAAAGACCAGCTGACAATGTTCCCATCAAACACAGCAAGGCACAAGGAATTGAAGGCATTAGGAGTCCTGAAGCGCCAAGAGATTTCCCACAATCGAATTTTAGTAGTAGTAAGAAGAAGATGAAGCTTGAGAGCAGCAGCAGCACATGATAATAAACTACGTGAACTCTAAGTAAGAGAGATTGCCTGGATCATAAACCAGCGTACAAATAGGAGAAGCCCAGATTTTCTTTCTATAAGCAGTGAGAATAAGAAGTATACAATATGATGAGTAGCATGAGCAGCCAAAAACACCACAAGGTAATCAGATTGACTCCAACCAAATAGTAGATGATGGTCAAATGATCTAATCTTCCAAGACAATTGACATATCATATTTAGAAATGAATAATCATTAATCTCATCAGCACATATTGGTCGGGTCATCACCATATACCAATTTCTATCCCAAAGCATAGGATATATAAGAGTGTAGCATAAAATAGGGTATATATATGCATACCGAATGCAGAATAAAATACCATAATATGTCATCAAGTGGCTGGTGGCAACATTCAATGAACAAGCTTACCCAAATAGTTAAGGCAAAAGCAAATACCTGTGGCTGCATGATATATGGATATAATGGCTGTATACAAGGAAGAGGTGCTTAAATCCAGTCAAGGAAGGCCATCTCCTCTTTCTCATGAAAGAAGCAATGTCTGAAAACCCTCTTGCCTGAGCTAGTTTGAGTAAGTACACACCTCTTTTGTGCCATTAATAACCACGGCAACAGCAATAAAATAGCAGAGGCCATAGAAGAAGTGAAATGAGTTGTAAAAGCATTAGTGAGTACCTCAGATGACCTATCCCCCACTGTGAAAATAGTATCAACTGTTACAAGTAATGAAGCTGAAATTATGCCTTTAGAGATCTCCCTGTATGGTCCAAGCTCAATTATCTATGAAAGATATATGTTATAAGTGAAGCAATGAAGGTTTCCAGAAGCATCCTTTAACAACAGATAATAGGCATGCGAACTGATACTGTTACTGTGACATCTGATGCATAACCAGATATTGAGGCTAAATACCACCTGGGATTGAACCAAATAGAAAAATATTATGAGTTAATGCAACCTGAACTAAGTATATGACAGTAAAACCTTAGAACAAACACCAGCCAAAAATGTACCACACTAACAGGCTGCATTGCATAAAACCATTAGCAATGATGTCTGACCATCAAGAGTCGAAGCCGAATAAGCATTGCAAAATGCTGCTACAGGGGGGCAACAAGATAGAATGATGATAAGTGAAGGAGAAGCTAAATAGCTCAATAATAATAGGAAGTAAATCAATGAACTAGCTAAGAGACTGAACCCCGCCCCACGTAAATTAAGACTAGATTCCTCCTGGAGGCTCAGCAATTTGCATTTGATCATGTTGAATTATTTGAACAAAGAAGGAAGGCAAATTATCACCCAACGAAAATGAGAAGTCTCCAAGGAGGTCTCTTTTAGACAGCCAATCAACAGCTTGGTTTTGTTCACGATAAATATGATTGAATTTGCAGGTAGGGAATGAATTTATTTTGCTAATATATTTTTGAAGTATAGAAGTTTGCCAATAGTATATAACGATGGCTTAATAATCCAATGAATCACCATAAGAGAGTCTCCTTGAGCCAGGAACTCCCAGTCTCTAAATAGCTGAGCAGCAACTTTGAGACCAGACCAAGCTGCCAAGAGTTCAGCTAGAGGAACAGAACAAGGATTAATTTTATGACCCTAAGCCAAGAGAATTGAGCCATAAGTATCTCTGATAATAAATGCAATATCAGCCTCATTAGCTTGAACCGTAGCATCAAAATTTAGCATCAATCCCCCAAAGGAAGAAGGCAACCAAGTAAGAGAGGGAATGTGCCGTGGCACGTGATGGTTGCCTGGTCCTTCTTGTGGGATTTTAAGAAGGTCACTTCAATTGTAAAAACTTAACTGATGAATAAGCTATGAAGGAGAGATAGCATATTTCCGAAAAATTCTGAAAATTACGTGAGTTCTATAGAAGCCAAGCCATAGTACACATCATTGCCTTAATCCTCATCTCTACCTGAGCCTGAGCCAGCAATTCAAGCCAGGCTGGCAAAGAATGGGGGAGGGAAATTGGCTCAGAATTCATGGTAAGATAATTCCAATATTGCTGAGCAAAGTAACAAGTAAGAATAACATGCTCCACATCTTCCACAATGTCACCACAAAGATCACAACTAAGGAGTCCGATAGAATACCTTTTCTATTTAAATTAAATTTGCATGGAATGCAATTCCATTTGAGTTTCCAAATAAAATATTTAACTCTCAGCAGAACGGTAGGATCCCAAATCCAACGGCAACTTTGCTAATCTGAAGATAAATCAAAGGGGCAATTAGCCGAGTATATGTCAGATGTAGAGACATAAGGACTATTTGAGTCAGCCCAACAAAGAGTATTTGGCCAGCAGTGCATGGTCAAAGGAATTCTTTTAATATTTATTGTGAGATCTTCTCCAAAGTAGTGGGAGAGAGCTTGGTCATTCCAGTTTCGGTCAGCAGTTATGAAATCAGCAACTTTGAAGGAGTCCAACTTACTTTCAACATCGATAAAGGTTGGCTACACAGATAAAGGGACCTTTGATATCCATGGGTCATATAAAGCATTAATGGCATTACCAGAGACCACCATCCAAATCAATTGGTCCTGCAACTGAGCTCCAGCAACGGTAAATTTATTCCAGATAGGTGAGCATTTACGAGGCTTAGAATAGTCATTCCAAGTGCCTTCGAATTTGTATTTAGAATTAACCAATTGAGCCTAAGGAGTGGTAGGATGGATGCAAAGATTAATTGCAATTTTACCAATAAGAAACTTCTGCTTCTCTCTCAAACTATGCAAACCAAGACTACCTTGGGTTTTGGGCTTGCATAATTTGGACCAAGCTGATATATGACGACCCTTTTTATTGAAAGGATGACCCCACGGAAAAGCACGAAACTCTTTCTCAAGAGTGTTCAAGTAACAGATAAAGGCACATGAATGGAAGACATGGTATAAAGAGATGTGGAAGATAAAACACCGTGTAGTAAAATAGCCCTTCCAGCAAAGGAAAGAGATTTCCACCTCCACCCATCAATTTTTCGGTCCAATTGCTCCTTAAGATGGTTAAAGTCGGCAGCAGATAACGGACTAGCAGACAAAGGAATACCCAAGTAGCTCCAAACGCTTATTTTAACAGGAATCTGCAAAACTTGCAGAATTTGATCCTTGATGCGGGTTCGAATCTTAGGGCTGAGAATAATATGTGACTTGAAATAATTAATGGCCTATCCTATGACCGCATGGTAAGCTTCAAGAATACATTTTAAGATAATAGCATTTCGGATAGTGGCTCGAGCTACTAGCAAACAATCATCAACATAAAAAATATGCGATATAGTAGGACCATGAGCTCTCAGTTTGTAAGCCTTAAGCAGATTTAATTGAATAGAACCATTTAAATAAATTGTAAGAAGTTCGGAGCCAAGGATGAACAAGTATGGGGATAATGGGCAACCTTGCTGAAGTCCACAGGTAGTAGAAAACCATTATGTTGGAGAGTCGTTTACTCGTAAAGCAAATTGAGGATGGGATATGCAAGCCATTATCCAAGAGATAAATTTATTATGGAAATTAAAGGCCTTAAGAAGCTTCTCCAAATATCCCCATTGAAATCTATCAAAAGCCTTTTCCATATCCATGTTCATTAACATCAAGCTTCGAGTAGGAGTAATGTATAAGGAGTGCCTTAGTTCCTGAGCTATCATCAATAATGTTTCGCCTGGGTACAAAGGCAGCTTGAGAGGAAGAAACGAGCAAAGGTATAACCTTGGACAACCTCTTGACAAGAATTTTTGCCACTATTTTATATATAGTATTTGCAAGGCTGATGGGCCAGAAGTGTTGAGCCATAGAAGGATTCGGAATTTTAAGAATTAGAGCAATATAAGTTTGTTTCCATATATGAAGCCGGCAAAGCAAAATGCTGAAAGAAGAAATTAATTGCAGCAAAGACATCCAATTTTATAATGTCCCAGGAAGCTTGGAAGAAAAAAGCTGAAAATCATCCAGTCCGGGAGATTTGTTGGGGTGTAAGGAGAAGATGGCCTCTTCAATTTCCTCATGAAAAATTTCTGAAATTAAGTCTATAGTTTGATCATGAGTAACAGTAATTGGTAATTAAGGGAGAGTAGATTTAGAAGCCATCCATTCAATATTCCACCTAGTAATAAAATGACTCATAAGGAGGTTAGGAATATCTTCCTCCGATTCCACCAATCTACCAGAATCAGATTTTAATTGAGAGACTCTATTGCGCCGGCGTCAAAGAAGAGTGGACCGATGAAAGTAATAAGTATTGGCATCACCCTTCTTGAGCCCTTGAATGTGAGATTTTTGCCTCCAAAAGACTTCTTGCATACATATGCCTTTAGGGATGAAAGAAGTAACATATATTTATAATGAGACAAACCTCCATGTTGAGCTTCAAGCTCTTGCAAGGAGATAATACGAGTATAAAGGGAATCGGCTGTACAGAACAGGTTGCCAATCCTCTTTCTATTCCAGTGGCTAACTTTCTTCCTAACATTGTCAAGAAGGATTGAGAGCGGAGACCCTTTAAAAATATGAAGCCCAAGCAAAGGCAATGAGATCCTTGATATCATCACACATTATCCAAAACTTTTCAAATCTAAATGGGGGCCGCCGCCTATGCTTCACCGAAGAAACAGTGATAAGGAGAGATCTATGATCCGAGGCGAACCTGGGCAAGTGAGTGACTTGGGATTCCAGAAAAAGATCTAACCATCCTTCAGTATGGTCCAGTCTCTCCCAAACCCTAGCCAAACCCAGCCAATTATTACACCATGTGCACTTGGGTCCTTAGAAACCAAGATCGATCAATCCAGTAGTTTGAGCAAAGGATTTGAATTTAGAAATATGTCGATCAAATTTAAAATTTTTTTCTCCCCTTTATCCTCTGCGAATAAGATGACATTAAAGTCACCCACTAAAAGCATAAGCAACTAAGTAAGAGAAACATTAGCAACAAAATCCCATAACTTACACGCCTTTGAATGCCACAAGTGCTAGAGTAGGCTATATATAGCAATAAGCCAAGTAGGATCTTGCTCCAAAATAATAAGCCCAAAGCATACTTGACGGTCAATATGAAAAAATGTAACTTGACCCAAAGACTTATGCCAAAATATAAGAATACCATCAGAGAGTCCCATTGACGTAACCATATGATGATCCCATTGAGGATCCATGATTCTTTGGATGTGAGGAACGGATTAATAGAAAATTCTGGTCTTAGCAAAGGCACGTAGAATTGGAACATGTTGAACTAATATGGATTTAATATATTTAGCAAACAGGGGCTTAGCCCCACCCCTACAATTCCAAAAGACTATATTCATTGGGAGGAGTTGGAAAGAAATGATGAATCAGCATCCCTTGAATTCGCGGAACAGCCAACATCCTTGTTTGAGTCCACAACCTTTATAGGTTGTGACTGTGACTGGGCTTCTACATTAAGAGGCTTTGTCTCTTCAACTTGGACATTTAGCTGAAGACAAAGATTTTGCAAATGTGCTTGATCAGTCATGGAGGAAGTACCCGGAATGTGCTGAGATGTAGAGGCCGAAGAGGATCCCAGTGAGTCTTTATTGAATGAAAAAGTGTAGGCTAATCCAACAGGAGTAGATGGATAACAACTAGAATTAGCTGAGACCGCCCTCCATATCTCTTATGTGGATTTGGATCCATTTGATTTTAGGACTAGTTGAGAAGAATCAGAATTATGCTTAGGCAAGGGAAGTTCTGATTCTTCCAAAATGACCACTTATGCTATGGGGAGTTTGGCTTGTCTCCCGCCCAAAAGGTGGCGAACGTTTTTTTTTTCGCGATAATTCTATGGGGATGTCCATAGGTTGATAAGACTGAAGAGGAGGCTATTCTACAATAGCCAAGGAGCCGTATCTAGAACCAACAACTTGAGACCCAGAAGGCTGAGTTGATCCAGGGAATTAGGAGGGGATTTTTTCTTTAAAGTCTTTTTAGGTTGGAACTAGGTGTAGGTCTCGGGGTGAACAGTAGTGGAGGATGTCGGTGACCTTTTTCTCTTTAATGATTGAGCTGGAGGATTGACAATTGAAATTCTAGTCGTCTTGATTCAAGGGCCCAGTAATAATTTAAAGGATTATTTTTTTGATTTAGAGTAATCATAGTCAATCATTACTGTTCCAATCTTATCATAATAGTAACAAATATCTAGAAGATCTTTATAGATAAATTCTTACCACATAAGAGAATCATTCACCGCTATTTTCGTCGCTAGATAGATTGGCTTTGAAAGATCAATTTGAATGCTTACCCTTGCAAATTCCATCATGCTATTCCCTTTAGTCCATTTATCAAGGTATAATGGCTTATCGGCAACTGAGATTATCTTAAAAAATATATCTTTATCCTTAAAAAATATATGTTTATCCCACAATTCCAAAGGCAGGTTAGGTAGTCTGAGCCAAACAGAGATGAACCTCGGTTGCTCAAGACTAGGCCGAAAGAAAGGCCTCCAAGTCTCCATTACAACTCCAATGGGTAGGAAAATATAATTTTGACTTTTGGGCACAACTTATATATATAATTTACATAGGTTTACCGGGGGTGCGGCCGATCCAGCACGGGGCGGGCACACGGTGGTCGGACTCCCCCCCCCCCCCCCCCCGGCTAACGCTCTAGATTTGCGCTAGGCCATGCTAAGACTCGTAAATTGTTCTCAATATGGAGTCCTGGCACAGCCCAAAATATGTTACGCATGCAAAACAGAAAACATGTCAACATGATGATTTATATTTTAAATCTTATATCTTACCTATTGTTAAATTAATATTGTAAATAAAACTTGTCTAATTTACAATTTTACTACTAAATGACTGAGATACGACATTTAAAGTAAGAGTGATCTTAAAATTATAAGATCATCAAGCTCTTAATACCTCAGCTAATCACTAACATCTTATAATTTCTAAAAGCTCTCAGCCACAGCATAATATATAGAATTGTGTCAAGTACTTGTAATCACGGGCTTCAAAATGATTTGAATTGATTGTGTACCTACATGCAAAGTACTAGCTAAGATGTTACAATTATGCATCAATTTTTTCTCAAGCCAATCATCTATATATCTTAGAGGTATTGAATATTTGCAATATATACCATCACTACCATCTAGGGGGCATAAAAAAATATTAAAATTAAAATATATTTCTTATTTTGATAACAATTGTCTTCTTCCTGCATCATTTCGTTTAACAACTATATTTGATGGGGTAATGAAGAGATTATCATGAGTTGTAGTGAGGAGGGAATGGAAGGAAAGAGTGAAATGACCAGTTTCTTCGTAGAGAAAAGAGGAGAGAGAGGAGGAATTAGGATATCTCATTGTCAATGGAAGACTTTTTATTTATTTATTATTTTTTTGATGCAATTGGAGGGAGGAATCTTACGCCCTAATTTATTGGGAGAAGTGACAGTGAAGAAGAAGCGGTGAAATTACAAGAAGAGAGTCTGCCTTTGGATTTGAAAGCTGCTCGATCTTTTTGGTAAGAGCTCTGTGTTCAACCATCTCCTTTTCTGAGCAAAGGTCTGACTATAGATGAAATTTCGATAGAGCTTTCTGAGCACAGGTTCCATTGATCCCTTTTTCTAAAACTCTTGAATTTATCCTCTCTAGTTTAGAGGCTAAATTGTACCGTCCGACTTGTAATAACGAGCCTGTGTTTATGATGTGATAACTGACGGCTACGATACAGTGAGGCCCGTGCCCTACATGGAGCTGTCGTGAAACGAAAAATTTTTATTGCACCACGCGCGGGACCAAAGCACGGTACTGAAAAAAAAAAATTTTTTTCTAGCTCTGGTGCATGTCAACCATCGCGTGCGGTGCACAAGTGTTTTCCGAAATATATGCAAGGCGGTACTTGAAGAAACGGGATCCAAACTCGGAAATGCATGTGCCGAGTTTACATATGCTCTCCGGTTCAATTGAAGAGCTGCACGTGTCCACTTGAATGGAAATCATTAATCAAAAATTAATAAATAAAAATAATCCAGCGTCACCAAGCAACACCCTGCTTTAACTGCGGGCACCGGAATAGCATCGTTAGAAATCCGATAGTCTGGTGCCGGCTCGAATCGCCCGGTCACGTCCTCTCCGCTACCAGCCGTATCGTCCGTGTCGGAGGCTTCTTCTTTTCCGCCGAGAATTAAGAGCTCGGGTTTCGGTTGTATCTTTCGCGTAAAAAAATGTTTCCTCTTCTTTGGCGATGTCGACCGTTGGATTGCGAGTTGTCCGCTTCCAGAGCTGTGAAGATGGAAGCAAGATGTCAAAGTGCTTTGAGATGCGTGTAATTCACGATCCAACGGTTACTATCTCGAAAGAAGATAAATCATTCTTTCGCGCAAAATTACACCCCGGACCCTTAAAGCCCTCGCCGTCGACGGGAAAAAGCGCCCCCTTTTTTTTTTTTTTCCTTCGACGTCTCTTACTTCTGCTTCTCCTCCTCGATCGTCTCCACCCGCTTCGTCTTTCTCCTTCGATTTGAATTGGTTCGAACCGAGGGCGCCGATTGGTTCCCTCTTTGCAGCGTCTTCCTCCCCCTGCTCTCGACCACCGACCCGCCGTGCGGGTAAGGTTTTATTCGATCTCCCTTTGCTTTTCTTTCTCCAGTATTTTAATGCAATCGTTTTGTTCTTCTTATCTCTGATTGCTTTGCTGCTTGAACGCTACATATCTTCTAAATTTTTGGATTATTAGTGGAATTGTGGTGGAAGTTCTATCTCTCTCCACTTTTAGCTTACTTATGGTGCTTTTTGCTTGATATTAAGTTGAATTAGATGTCATTTTTATTCAAGCCTTAATTACTCTTTTCTTTTTTCTTTTTCCCTGCAATTGAAATTACCATGATGGAAATTATAACTACTGGTTAGATGTAATTGGGATTGGATTTTTTTGAGGGGATCTGGGATTAAATTAGGAAAGCAAGGCAGCTTTTAAAAATTTCGTTTGAAACTTCGAAGTTTATGGTAAAAGCTTATATGTGAATAAATTTTCAAGTGTTCGAGAGTACCTGGTTGCAAGAGCAGTGAAATTATGAGACTCCATGGAACGCTTTGTTTCATATTTAATCAGCGCAGAGAAACAAGGATTTCCTAGAAGAAATATAAGCAACACATGAGAAGTTTAATTATGTACATTATCAAGCAATTCATCTCAACTGCTCGTCTAATCTGAATATAAAATAGGATATATCACTTGATGTACTTTTATAAAGGGATGGCTTAATCATTTTCCATGAGTTATAGCATCAATTTTGAGTTGGTTACCTGAAATTCTTGATTCCAAGCAAGTAAAAGAGGAAAAGGGATTACCTGTACAGGAATAGTCTTACTTGTGTATTAAGTAGCTTACTTTTTTGGCCTTTGAACAATTTATAATTTTGATTGGGTTGATGGAGATTAGAGATTAGAGAGGTCTAGCTGTATTATTAAAGCAATGTTTTAGGGTTTAAGGTTGCTAAGATGGTATACGAGCTAACTTCAGGGTTAATGATTTCTTTTTTATTAAGTTATAAATTGCCCCATGATCATTATGAGATCTCTTTACCAGCCAATTAGAAGTACTCTGAGCAAGGATGTAGAGAAACTCAGTTAATACAATATAAGCTTCCCAGTAAATGTATTTTAGAGCAATTGCTTACCACTGAACCAATCGAGAGATCATCATTATCCAAGCCTTTTCGCTTTAAAACAAGGCCCACTATGGAGCACAGCAAGTTTTTGATTTGCATACATAATTTTATGTTGCACCAGCTCAAGGTACTTATTCTTTTTAATACCATGGTTACTGCTAAGCCACAAAAGAGCACGTCCAAATCTAGCATTCTGCTCAAGCCTGACAAATTATTTTTTAACTACTTTGCAACTACTTAATTATTTCAGATAACTTTATGTATAATATTATGTTACCTTTTTACATTAAACTGGTCAAGTTGGGCTACTCGGCTGGCAAAATGCTAGCATGCGCTTGGCGTAAGACAATTTTGGGCCAAGAATTTCAAGCTGAAGCCCTTCCAGGCTTGTTGAAAATATCTGTTGGTTTTAAGTGGCCTTATGCTATTTTATTTTTATGTGCACCCTTAGGATTCTAGTGCGTAATTAATGACAAACGAATTATTCTACAAACACTTTTGGTTATGTTCCATAAGAAATTGCTGGTGATTATTCTGTGCTGCTGTTAATATATGTAAGCTTGATAGACATGGGGTTTTTCAATTTGCTTGAAGTAGAATCCTATCAGAATAAAGGATCACCTGACCTATCCCAACAAGGCATAGCAGTTCACAAATAACAAAAGAGAAGAAAGGGGCTGCTTGGGATGCTAAGCAGAAACTTCAGATACCTTCATGTCCATATCAACATGAAAAGATGAGAGAAGAGTTGCGAGTACGGTCATGGTATTTAATAGCAGAGAAGATAGATGCGGGTTCCTTTTAAGACGAGAAAGAGAGACAGAAGGATGAGAGGAGAATTAGACAAGAAAGGTAATAAAAGAATTAAAAATTCAAAGAGAAAAGGAAAATGAAAAGGAAGAAAAGAGGATACCCACTTAAACTGTATAATCATAATTATGCCAATTACTAGTTTGTTCATAGAGATACATTAAATTAGAAATGTCTATGCTGATCATGATTGATTAGCAAATGAAAGTCTTTGATCCAGACTAAGATTTGCTATCTCGGTATTGGACCGCATAGTAGTACTATTCTATTATTGTGTCGGTATGCTTGGCACAGGATTGATTCAGTGTACCGACACTCGATATGCACCCCATACCATATACCTGTTCACAACCAGTAGAATGAACCGGTACATGGTACGGTCAATACACACCGATACCGACCTATATGGCAAACTATGATCATGCTACATGTAATATACTGGATTGCAATTCACAATTGAAGAACCTTCAAGACAAGGATAACAACATATGCAAAGTAAAATGGTTTATTGAAGCAGAGTTGTATGACATGCAAGGATATCAGCAGCATTGCTGTTGTTGTTGTTATTATTATTATTATTTATGGGGAATGTGTACAAAGCAAAACCTTTGGTTGCTTTGTTCTATTGCGAACTTGGAAATGAGTCACAAATAGGCATAACACACTATTATTTATTGCTGATGTGAATTAGTAGCACAAGTTTTTTACGGTATCTCTTCGTTTATGATTGCATGTTTCATGAAGATGATCCATGATACTATCACATAACAATTATATATGACAAGCTTATTCATCTTCCAACTGTATCAGGATATTAGTTATGATTAGAAACTGATAGGATTTTCTTGCCTATATATAGTGAGTTACATCCTACAGGTTGCAAATCTAGATCTTATATTAAGCATTACCCTATCTGATCTAACAATTTATAGATACATCCAAGGGAAAAGAGAAGTTTATTGTTTGTGTATTAAATGTTCTGGAAGCCTATGTAGTAAATCGGTCTGTACTTGCATGTGTAGTAGCGCAATTAGTTCCTATGCAAAATAAATCGTAATCAATAACAATGTGCTGAAGAAAACAACCTCCTTATGCTGAACTAAGAGTGCTGTTACTACTAGTGCATAAAATCTGGTTAACTGCATGAAGCTTACAGAGTGGTTTAGCGGATTTGTTTTGCAGAATTTTGATCAGAGATGCAAGTCATTTTTCGACTCTCATCGGTGGAGCATCTTATGTGTTATTAATGTTCAGATCATGGCATCTGCAATATTCTCCCACCTGCAAAACTTGTGGCCATTCTCCATATTTAAGACTGATGATCTGAAAGTTTCAGCACGATTGGTTCGTAAGCTTTCAATCCCAGAGAAGACAAAACAGTTTGTTTTGGCTATTAGAGAACCTGAATCTGATGCTGTGGTGTATATTTTGGCTGCTAATAACTTGTCCGAACAATCTGCACTTGACGCAGAGTATCTAATTAAAGAAGTGCAGCCTAGAGCTGTTGTAGCTCAGGTCGATCCATCAGCATTGGACAATATCCAGGCTGAGGAGAAGTGCTTAAAAAGTGATCAATTAAACAATGTGCCGACTTCATCTTTTGGAGTGCTTAAAAGATGTTTGACAGAAAAGATTAACCGAAAGCAGTATGAAAATTTTGCTGGCTTCCAAATCTTACAAGAGATTTTTGGTGTTGGATTATACGGTCATTTCTTGGCTGCTAAGAGAGCTGCAGAAGAGATTGATTCACATTTCCTGTTACTTGAGTCCCCATATGAAAATAAATGTATTGCAACTCCCCTGGGCAATGTGGAAAGTGGAAAGCAAAGCTCAGGGTTACACTTACAGATGAGTAGCTTGCTTCCTGGAAAAGTTACTCCAGCTGTCTGCTCAAATTCTAGAAAATTTAGCCTCACGGACACTCTTCAGTCAGAGATGGTTCAGTCATTAACGTCCTCTCTTGATTTATTAATTCCAAAAGCAACTTTGTCCACCTCAGTTTCAGATGTGGAAACAGGAGAATGCCAGCCATCAAGTAGCTACCAAGCTCCATCGTTTGCGCAATCTCTCTACCCCTTGCTAGCAGATCTACATGACATATTCATTGACCTTCCATCCATTGGAAAAGCCCTGTTTTCTGCACAAAAAATGCTTACTAATGTAAATGGAGGAGAGCCAGTTGATACTGAAATTGTATCCAATATATATGCCTTCAGAATCGCGGTTGAGGGTCTCAGAATAGCTTTAAACAGTGCTGCACGGTTTCCCATTGGGAGAACAGAGAATGGCAACTCAGCAGAGTTGGAGTTCTCTGAGCTCCCTGCTGAGGAGAAATGCCATGTACTTTTTGCACAGGCTCTCAGGATCCAAGCCAGAAAGTTTGGGTCAGTTGTGGCTATAGTTAATGCAGGTTGCTTGGCTGGTCTCAGGAGGCATTGGAACACATCCTTGCCTCAAGAGGTTGCTGATTTAGCTGATGAGCTTTTTGCACTTCATTATGAGGATAAACATAATACTGATGGGGAAATGGTGATGGAAAACATGGAAAGGAAGCGGCTATTAGCAGATAAGCCTGTGATTGCTGTTGGTGCAGGAGCAACGGCAATTCTGGGTGCATCTTCCTTATCAAAAGCCGTTCCTGCATCCACATTTATTAAGCTTGCTACATACAAGATTCCTACATCCCTTAAATTTGGCTTAGTCCAACTGCAACGAAAAGCTGCTATTGGACTCAGCAAATTTCTTGGCCAATCAAAACTTTCTGGTGTTGCAAGCGCTGGAGCCAAGACGTCAACCATGAAGTTTACAGCATCAGCTGAGAAGATTCGTGCAGTGATGCACGGTATGATTGCCTCGGCTGAGAGGACTAGCTTATTGGCAATGCGGACATCATTCTATGAGATAATGAGGATGAGAAATGTTCAACCATTCAGGATTGGACCATGGGCCACCTTTGGTTGTAGCATGGCTGTGTGCACGGGGCTTCTCACCTATGGAGACGGGATTGAGTGTGCAGCCGAATCATTGCCATCAGTTCCCATGATTGCCTCTTTGGGTCGTGGTCTCGAGAGCTTGCACCAGACATCTCAGGAAGTGAGACGGACAAAAGGCCCAAAGATACAGGAAGCTTTACAGTCTTTGATGTACAATTTGAAGAAAATAAAAGTGTCGGTGAACAAGGTTTGAGATCTTTCCTACGCAAATCCATATTTATAAAGGAAACGATGCTTCAGGAAAATTCAGCTAAGCACAGTCCGTACCTCTCCAAGTGGTAGGAAATAGGGAATACATGTGAGCTCCTCTGGCTACGATCTGCTTTCTATAGTAGAAGAGCTTCGTATTTGTCATTATTAACTGGCAGGTGATGAAATGATCAGGTTTTATGGGATGCATTTCTGTATATCAATCCATCTTCTGTATAAAGAGCAGTAATGTTTTATCAAATTTCACCAACTACTAGTGAATATATGTGCTGAGCTTTCATATAGATATTAGTGCATTTGATTTGCTGTTCTCTTGGATCGAAAAACAAATAGTGCATCTGGCACGTGCCAATCGCCATTAGTGCATTTGATTTCATTGATTCTGGTTAGCAGTTTGTGTTGCCAAGGTTTTTGTGTCCCTTTAGCTGGTAAGCACCAGGCATGACTATAACTAGTGAAGATCATATGCAAATTTTTTTTTTTTTGTGTGTCTGCACGGAGCATGTATCTGCAGAGGCTTTTTAGCCGATCTTGCTTTTGGCTACTGCATGACCCACTCTTGCTAGAGGATTCAATGATGATCTGATGCCTGGTGGTAATTTAGAACTTCCAAGTCACCCAAATCTCGCCCGAATCAACGGTTCCGAGTTGTTTCTGCACACAAATTTCAACTGCAACCCAGATTAGTTTTAGCACAAGGCATGTGGTGGTGTGGTTTTGAATGTTCAGACGTTCATCTGTCAAATTATAGCACAGCACTCAATCGTCTGACAAACAATATTTTACAATCAACTGAGGTGGCAAGATCCAAGTATTGAGGAGGCTACATGCTGGGCCCTCGAATAGCTGAATAATGGCTTAAAACAGTTATGAGTGAGTCATTGATTGCCTCCTTACAGTTTGCACCGTGAACCTCATACCTCTGAAATAACAAAGATCAAAAATTTATTGCGACTTAATTATTGATCTTAGTCTTTTCTTAATCGAAGGCCCTGCAAAAAAAAAAAAAAAAAAATGTCCAGTTTTCTTTATATTATCTATACTTCCGGGACTAACAAAAGATTCTCTCCGCTCTAAGGCTCTGACCGGTCCAGTTTGAGAAATTTGGTTTTGATTTGCCAACACAAACAAAAGGACATTGTATCTTCGGTGATTCCTAACACATCACATCAAGATCAAAGCTCCAACGATAGAGACTACTCCAATTAATGATGGAGAGACTATGGACGGCAATGGTAGATGAACCAACAATCGCAACCACGGAGGAAATTGGTCTCCCGCACGTGGTCCTCTTCTTCTACGATCACAGGCGATGTCGGCATCCATCATGCCTCGTCTTCGTTTTGTCATGGCAATAATAAAAGATAGAGAGCTTGCCCCGTTTCTTCTGCAACCAGGTTCAGTTCACGTCATCCTTTTTTATCTTTCTAAGAAGACCCGGTCGCCGCAGTTTGAACTGAGAGAAGCGGTGATCCAGGTCTTGCGGAGGGCCTTCACCACTTCTTTTGTCGAAGAGATTGCAAGTGGAGATATTCTACGCCTGACGTGCTGGATGGAGGAAATTACCCGGCATGGCGATAGCCAAGTTGCAGGTGCTGCCAAGCTAGCAGTCCTGCCTTCGTGGTCCTCACCATTATATTTAACCAGATGAAAAGATGGTGGCGAGTGGGATTTTCTTGTCCTTTCATGTGCAATGGCAAAACCAGGCTTATTGAAAAAGGATTACGACATAATATATTGCGATCGCCAGACTTAGTGGAAGCAATTGATGACGAAGTGATGGGCAAAATCCCCATCAACCGTTCATTTTCCAAACCAATATGATTTGATTTGCCACACGTGTCCTCCAACATCTTTCCTTCTTGTGTTGTGCGTACCATCTAAACTTATTCGGTTCTACAGTGTTGGTGCTCGCGGCAAGAACTGGTGGGACCATTTTTAACCGAGAGCATGCAGCAATAAAAGTCAAGCATAAAATGAGAGTCTTATCATAAGAATCTCCTCAATTAATCAACTAATCTATTGGACGTTGACAGGCGTAGGGTGGTGATATCCAGGTGCATGCCACTCAGAGCGTCAAAACGCCTTGATGCGACTTGGCATATATCAACATACAATCGGAAGTTTATTAATTCATTATT
Source organism: Cocos nucifera (assembly GCA_006176705.1). Taxonomy (NCBI): domain Eukaryota; kingdom Viridiplantae; phylum Streptophyta; class Magnoliopsida; order Arecales; family Arecaceae; genus Cocos; species Cocos nucifera. The sequence continues at coordinate 1,499,945 of QRFJ01000031.1, read as the reverse complement.
CTGTTTTTACCGGCATTCCCATATAAACATATAATAAAAAATACAATGCCAGCGTACCCTACAGGTTTCTTATCTAATATTGTAGTGGCCGAGTAAAATAGAAAATGAGTAATAATTGAGGCAACCGTCTGAGGTATAAATTATTATCATGTGCTACATGAAATTGATGAACTCGTGAAGATTAATATGATCATTCGTAAATCATAACTAAATATTGAATTCTCGGATCAACATGATAGATTCACCAATCCCTTGCTGTCACGTGAGATGGCCAATTAATAAATGAACTTGTTGCAGCCAAATTCATATGATGCGCCAAGCTTCATCTGAGAGCAACATGCAAAACAACATCTATACTGATTAAAATTAATTTTGATGGAGACCCTTGATGCTTAAATTAGAGGTGAAAAATTAGTTGAACGGTACGTAAAATAAAAAATTTAGAAAAATATAATCCAAAAGTGTCTTATCAATATTGTTCGTTTACCTTCATTTTATAAACAAACTATAGGTAACCATATGCAATGGTTAAACATGTAGGTCCTGTTTATTCTAGCATTATTTTGTCGTGGGGTGAACGGTTAATACGCCTGAATGATCGTTACATGCTTTCTGCGCTGGCAGTTTTTGATATGCCGATTTTATGTCGGTAAGCATCACGCCGACTATATATCGATGTCATTGATGGATCGATTGACTGTCGACTGATGATTCTGATGTTCCGATTGGTTAGCGATTACGTAATGTTCAAGTCATTGTGTCTATCGGGAACAACGATTAAGAGTCACCGACTGTCAATCGATTTATCGATTGATAGTCGGCTGTCGGTTTCTTGTCACCGATGGTGGGTCGAATGCAGAGACTGGTTGATTATCGGCTATTTATTTCTTGGCACCGATAGTAGTTCAAATGCTTACCGACAATCAATCAGTCTTTCAATTGACAGTCAGGGATTCGATGTTGTGGCCACACCGTTGGGATTACCGACTATAAGTCGGACTGCTGATACCAAATCGAGGGAGGAGATCCGATTACCCCAATAGTTACCCCCACTTCCAAGTCCAAAATGAAATGATATGTGACTTGACATGTGGGATGGCACGTTGGACGGTGGGAGTTTTCACATGTCACCTCCAGTCCTGTTGCCCAGATAGACAATCCAAGAGAAGGGGTGAATTGGATTTTCAAAAATTTAAAGCAGATATGTACAGTGATAAATGATTAAATCCTAAGTGAATCAAATGTGAGAGCAAATAGAAAACACGATCAAGAGCACACATGCAAATAAGAGAATTTTATAGTGGTTCGGTGCTCTTCCAGCCCCTACGTCCACTCCCTAAGTAAACTCTTAAAAATTTTACTATAATCCCACAAGATTATAGTCGGATAATTTTTTCGGACTCACTATCCAAAAATTCAGTTAGTTTTTTTCAAGGTTCACTAACAACAATCCTTACAAGGATCAGACAAACCAATCTGAATAAATAGAAGAAAGAAAAATTATAAAATCCAAGTTTCAACCCCTGCTGAAACAAAGTACATGAAAAGAGGAAAAAAATTACAACTCAAAATGCTCCTTTAAATGAGCAGAAAAATTATCCTTGCAGTTCGTTGAAAGTCTCTTTGAATACGTGGTGTTAATGCACTTGAGGATTCTTCAAAGCTTAAGAGAACTGATTGAATGGAGATTCGGTATTCATTCAAGAACAGAGCGTGCTTCGCTTTCTCTCCTTTTTCTCTGATCGATTTAAAATAAGCCTTCTTTCTTTTATATCGGCAGCATTTTCTCTCTTCTGATAATGATTGGAGCTTAAAAAAAATAAAATCCGACTGTTGGAGAGCAGCAACTAGCCATTGGGATCGAAAAAATTCGATCTGGAATGCCTCGTCAAAAGGTTATCGTCGAGTCTCGAGACCTCTCAGTTTGTCTCAAGATATCTCGCCAGGTTACGAGGCTTTTTGATTTGATCAAAAGAGCTCTCATCTTTAGTTGCACGAAAAATCAGCTTTCTAAAAAAAATGGCTTGCCTGAGATCGAGACCTCTCGGTTCTGAATAAGACGTCTTATTGGAACCATAAGACCTCTCACTCTCAGAGCATAGAAACTAGGTTTTTGTCGTCTGAGATCGAAAGCTCTCGAGATTCACTCGAGACCTCTCAAAATCGAGCCAAAACTATGTTTGGAGTGTGCCAGTCCACTCGAGAGCTCTCAAAAAAATTTTGAGACATCTCAAAAATTGCTCCAAGATAATTTTGAAAATTTTTTTGCACCAATCAAGGAGATTCGATTTTTATTTGATTTCTATTTTATGTCTTTCTTATTTTGGTTAAAAAGCTCTTTTTATTCTGATATTGGAATACTTAAAATAAAATATATTAGTAATCATTTATTTTAATATTTGGTCATCATCAAAATCACTTAGGAGGTTCAACAATCTCTTTCTTTTTGATAGTGACAAAATATTAAGCAAGCCATAAAAGGAGTGTAAGCAATATGTACATCATGAACTAATGAATGCAAAATTTTTGTACTAAAGGTCCTCCTTAATGTATGCTCTCACAAAATGAATAGGATTTGAATAACGTTCTTTTCATTTTGTTTTTATTCATTTCAATCATTTCATTTTCTAAAGTTTCTTTTTATGTATGTTAGTTTGAATTGATTATACGTTTGTATTTTGATTTGAATTAATTATATATTTGCATATTTCTTCTTAATATTTTTTTTCTTTTTGTCAGCATCAAAATCGTAATAATGAGAGGATCATAAAAAGGCAAGAACATAAAAAAGATTGATTTCATTGCAAGATGTAATAATATATAGATAGAGATATATGTTGGTTTACAAAAAATGAATCTCATACCAACATACCTAAACCAAAAGTCAAAACAAAAGAGATAGTAGACCAAATCCTCATCAGAGAGGAACTCAATGATGGGTTTAGAGGAAGATTTGGGTCTAGTAGAGGATAAGAAGCAGGTCTAAGAGAAGGTGATGGTCTAGAAGAAGATGATGGTTCAGAAGAGGATGGAGTCCGACTCAAAATCTATCGTAGGATGGAAATAAGGACTTCAACCATAGTGCACTGAATAGTGATATTCTCTTCAAGTCTCTGTGTAATTCTGGCATTCTCGGATAGTAGTTCAATCTGAGTTGATGTCTTATGTTGCTCCTTCTCCAAAATTTATAGCCTTTGGGATAATCCACTAATTTGTTGGCTAAGCATTTCTATCTGACCTTCAGTGGATATTTTTTGTTCTTCAATACTTACAAAGAGTTGATGCCTTACACTAGACAGTATATCCATAAACCTTTTAGATGCATTTTGAACCACTTCTTCTACCATCCTTTCAATTAAAAGATCTTGATCAAAAGTTGAAGGAGGTGCTGGTGCAGGACAAGGAGGCACCTGAGGAGAGTGTGGGAACCCTGGTGTAGTGAAAGAGGGTCCAACAACAGATGGTGATGGCAGAGGGGGTGGAGATCTATGTTCTTCAGGCTCATTTGCAGCATGTTCATCTATCTTCACCCATCTGTCATCTTTTTTTACAAACTTCATCCGATTTAATATTCCTTCATTGATGAAATCTGTGTGAGCCAGCTTTTTGAAATCTTCACCTTCTAGATTAACTTGAAAGTCCTTGAAGATTAAGGTGAAGATCATTCCATAGGATAAATAGGCCTTGCTTTTGCTGATAGTATCCTTCAGTTGTTAAAGCATAAGAGAGAAAAAGCTGATAGAAGTTTCAGTCACCATAAAGAACATGACACCTAGTTCTCTCTTTCCAACCCAATCATGTCTTCCTATCTTAGAAAAAACTATATGACTGACAAAAGATTGCAGTAATCTCATCTCAATCGAGAGAAGATGTGAGATTAATTATAGATTTTCATCAATATTCTCTCTTTCTAAGATGCACTTGAGAACTTCAGTTTTATCAAACAAGTTTAGATTGCTAATCCCTGCCCTAGGCACTTCGAGAAGCTGCCCTATTTTTGTCTCATCTAAGAAAATGTGCACTTCTTTCATAATAGACTCTACCTTCGACCCATGCTCAAAGCTAATGTTGCAAAAAATTCTCTTATCAAGTCCGGATAAATATTTACCTCTAGAATACACAGTTTTTTCTATCCTTGCTATCGGATCCAAGACCCAATACGGAAGTATTCTCGATCTAGGTATTCGATGTCCACACAGCGGCTTGTTGGAACAGTCCTAGTAGTAATGAAGAGATGAGCACGAGATGAAGAAGCAGATGGAGATGACTGAGCTAAGTCCCACTATCGCTTACCCCTAGCTTCAGTCGATGGCATGATGGAATGTCTTTGTGCAACGAGGGATCTCTTCTTCGGAGCCATTGGGGTTTAAGATTTGAAGAGAATGGACAAGAGAAGGTGATTCGGAAGATTTTTGAGAACGGGAGGGGAGTTTTGGAGAGTTTGGAGGAGAGGTCTCGGAAGAATGAAATGAATGAATGAAATAGGAGACCTCTCGTAGATCGATTAAAAAGAGGATCCGTAAGAATCGAGAGTTCTCATCTTAAATATGAGACATCTCAAAAATTTTGAGAGCTCTCGCATTTAGCATGAGAGATCTCGAAATTCAGTTGAAAGGTCTGATGAATAACTCGAGACTTCTTAAGCACAAGAAGAAGAAATCAGAATAGAAGAGGAATTTCAAGTCGATTTTTTTTTTGAATTTTTTAAGATGGGATTAGGGGTGTTAAGGATGATGGAAGCGATAAAAAATGATCCAATAAATTCAAGATTAAACATTTTCAAAGTGGATCACAAATACCAAGTTTACTCTGGATTTTTGAGAATCTATCTTTACTTAGAGATTTTATAAAAATGTCAGCTAGTTGATTTTCAGTTGAAATAAATTCAAGCACAATGTTATTATTTTGAACATGATTTTTAATGAAATGATGTCTAATTTTAATATGTTTGGTTCTTGAATGTTGAATAAAATTTTTTATCAAGTTTATGGCACTAGTGTTATCACATCTAATAGATATCTTGTTTTGTTTAATTCCAAAGTCTTCGAATTATTGTTTGATCCAAAGTATTTGAACACAGCAACTTTTCGTAGCAACATATTCGGCCTCGATCATTGACAGTGCTATAGAGTTTTGCTTTTTGCTATACCAAGAGACCAAGTTCAATCCTAGAAATTGACAGGTGCCACTGGTACCCTTTTTATCAATTCTATATCCTCTATAGTCTGCATCAGTATATTCAATCAATTCAATGGAGGATTGTTTTGAGTACCAAAGACCTAAGTTATGTATGTAGATCAAATATCTAAAAATTCTCTTAACAGCTAGTAAGTGTAATTCTTTAGGATTAGATTAAAATCTAGGACACATGCATACACTAAATAATATATCAGGCCTACTTGTAGTTAAGTAAAGTAGGGATCCTTTCATATCTCTGTAGAGCTTTTTATTTACATTCTTACCATTTTCATCTTTGTCAAGTTTGCATGAGGGGCTCATGGATGTGCCGATCTTCTTTTTACTTTTCATTCCAAACTTCTTGAGCATCTTCTTGATGTACTTTATTTGGCTAATGAAAATACCTTCCTTTGATTGTTTGACTTGTAGTCCAGAAAAGAAATTCAGCTTCCCTATCATGCTCATTTCAAATTCACTCTACATCAACTTAGCAAACTCTTGACAAAGAATTTCATCAGTTGCTCCGAATATGATGTCATCCATATATATTTGAATTACAAGAAGGTCATTATTTCTCTTTTTCAAAAATAGAGTGGCATCTATACTTTCTCTAATAAAATTATTTTATAATAAAAAATTATTTAATCTCTTATACCATGCTCTAGGTGCTTATTTAAGTTCATAAAATGCTTTGTTTAACTTATATATATGATTAAGAAGTGAGTAATTTTTAAATTCGGATGGTTGTTCTATAAATACTTCTTCAGCAATACAACCATTCAAAAAGATACTTTTCACATCCATTTGAAATAATTTAAAATTTATATAGGCAAAAGCAAGTAACAATCTAATAGCCTCTAATATTGCTATAGGTGCATATGTTTCATCAAAGTCAATTCTTTCTTCTTGATTATATTCTTTAGCAACTAATCTAGCTTTATTTTTTACAACATTACCATGTTCATCTAATTTATTCCTAAATATCCATTTTGTACCAATTATATGATGATCTATTGATCTGTTTACAAGAATCCATATAATGTTTCTTTCAAATTGGTTTAGTTCATCTTGCATGGCTAGCATCCAATTAAAGTCTTGTTCAGTTTTTTCTATATTTTTAGGTTCTATTTGAGAAATAAATGCAAGATAATCAAATATATCCTTAAAAGAGGATCTAGTTTTTATCCCTTATGAAGGATCACCTAATATCAATTCTCTTGGATGATTGTGTGCATACCTCCACTCCTTGAGTAAATCTCTATGATCAGTAGATGCTTCATTCTCACCATCATTGCTTTGTTTTAAAATTATTGTAGGTTTATCTTTATCTTTAATGTTATTGTCCTTCAAGTTTAGATCCTTTATTCCATCTTCGAGAATTCATGTATTATCATCAAAAATGTCTTCATTCTCAAAAATTGATTGTTAGCTTCATCAAGATAACATGTATAGATTCTTCAACAACCAAAGAATGTTTGTTGAAGACTCTATATACTTTGCTAGATGTAGAATATTCAAAGAATATATCCTCATCTATCTTGGCATTAAATTTGCCTAGATTATCTTTACCATTATTATGAATAAAATATTTACAACCAAAAATATGAAAATAATTAATATTAGATCTTTTTCCTTTTTAAAGCTCATAGGAGATTATCTTTAAGATTAGACAAATAGAAATTCTATTTAGGATGTAACATGCTGTGTTAATGGCTTCAGCCCAAAAGTATTTGGGTAGATTTTTTTCATACAATATGGTACAGGCCATATCAACTAAGGTTCTATTCTTTCTTTCAACAACTCCATTTTGTTGAAGGATTGTAAGTACTAAAAAATTATGTTCAATGCCATATTCATTGTAAAATTATTTAAAATATTTCTTTTCAAATTCTACGTCATGATCACTATGGATACATACCATAATAGAGTTTTTTTAATTTATTATTTCTTAAAAAATTTTAAAAATATTGAAAATGCTTCATCTTTATGAGTTAAAAATAGAATCCAAGTGAAACAAGAATAATCATCAACAATTACTAGACCATACTTCTTTCCTCCTAGGCTTGTGGTCCTAGTAGGTCCAAATAAATCTATATAAATCAATTCAAGAGGCCTAGAAATTAAAATCATATTTTTGGATTTGAAACATTTTCTAGTTTATTTTCCAAATTGGCAAGCATCACAAACATGATCAACTTTAAAATTTAGTTTTAGTAGCCCCTTAACTATGTCTTTATTATGCAATTTATAAAGAGTATACATACTAGCATGACCTAATCTTCGGTGCCAAAGTCAACTAGTTTTTTTTATGTTAGCATTTATTGTAACTAGGCATTGACCACTCTTCATGGCAATTTCATCAAGATTAACCATGTAGATATTTTCACGCCTAAATCTAATGAATTTTAAGCTATCATCCAAGGAACTAGATATTTTGCATAAAGAAGATTCAAAAGAGACTTTAAAATCTTTATCATAAAGTTGACTGATACTAAGCAAGTTATATTTTAAATTATCAACTAACAATACATTATCTATAAAGATAGTAGGAGTAATCTGAATTTTATCATAGTCAATTATTTTATCTTTGCCATTATCGCCAAAGATGACTACTCCCTTTTTGCTTTCTAGGATGACGAATTATTACTTGTCACTCGACATATGTCTTGAGCAGCCACTAACTAAATACCACTCCCATTTTGATCCTTGGACTGCAAGACATTCCTGCACAAATAATCAAGTGATAGTTTTAGGTATTCAAGTCTTTTTGGATCCTTTAGGATTAGTAGATATGGTTTCTTTTGGAATTAAAATGCTTTTAACATGTTTTTTTATTAAATTTTCTAGTATTGTATCTGTTGGTGCAAAAACTCATCGTCGCATGAGGTAGCCGGGGTCGAGGCTGCTGAGGTCACCATCGGGGACCTGCAAAATAAAGTCCCATCCGAAATCGGTGGGGGTGGCTCCGGGAGGACCCTCCGACGGTCAAGTCAGTTTTCGGCCAACAGTGGAGTGCTCGGAATGAGTTTCGGAGCCTAGAGATGAGGAGGAGAGCTTAGAGATCAGAGAGAGGGATTAGCATATCTGGAAGGGTCCTTTTTATAGCGAAGCTTAGTTGATGGTGACGGCCATGCCGTCTGGCAGAGAGTCGTTGGGGCGGCATGGAGTTCGATACGGAGAGGATGGCATCGTCCGGTGGATCGTGGGAGCCATACTGGCACGTCGTGGGCCGCATGGAGTCCGGTACGGAGAGGAAGGCGTCGTTCGGTGGATCGTGGGAGCCATACTGGCAAGTCGCGGGCCGCATGGAGTCCGGTACGGAGAGTAAGGCATCGTCCGATCTTGTTGCAGGCGACAGTTCGTCCAGAGGAGTTCGGACTTGTAGGAGAGTTCGGTCGAAGGAGAAACCCGGGAGGAGCTCGACCGTAGAGAGGTTCGCAGGAGCTCGGATGGCCGAACGGGCGTCTGGGAAGAGTCCATCTCCCGAAGAAGTCCTGCCGCTTGGAGTACAAGGAGCTCGGCCGCCAGGAAGTTCGACTGGCGGTGGGAGTTCGGCCCGAAGCCTGGACGCTGGGAGTTCGGCCGCTTGGCAGTTCGGCCGGCTAAAGGAGTTCGACCCGAAGCCTGGACGCTGGGGAGTTCGACCGCTTGGCAGTTCGGCCGGCTGAAGGAGTTCGGCTAGATCAGTGCGCTGAAGCTCTTCTGCGGCTACTGTTTGCATTATGCTGAGCGTCGGGCCGGGCTTTGGCAGGAGCGGAATTTATCCCCAACAGTAGTCCCCCCACTTCCGAGTTCGAAATTCGAAGGAAGGGAGTACCAGAACAGGCGACTACCGAAGTCCTTTTTTGGGCCCTGCGCTGGTTGTAGCTGAAGCTCGGGGGAGGTCTTATCTCCAGCCAATGTTCGTAGTTGAAGCGGAACTCATTTCCTGCGGTCGAGGTTGATGTGGGCGCTCGGGGGCGGCCTCATCTTCCGCAGTCGGGGCTGGCTGTAGACTTTGAGGCTCGATCTCGGATCTTGCTCACGTCAGGGCGAGGTTCCCCTCCCGTTCTCAATGGGCTATGGGGGCACATGGGGACCGTCGTCCTTGCCTCTCCCTCCATCTCGTTTTAGGTGAACGAGGCCTTCGACCTTGCTCGCGTTAGGACGAGGTTCTCCTCCTATTCCCTAACGGGCTGTGGGGGCACATGGGGACCGTCGTCCTCGCCTCTCCCCCCATCTCGTTTTAGGTGAACGAGGCCTTCGACCTTGCTCGCGTTAGGATGAGGTTCTCCTCCTGTTCCTAACGGGCTGTGGGGGCACATGGGGACCGTCGTCCTCGCCTCTCCCCCCATCCCGTCCTTTGTGAACGGGGCCTTCGACTTTGCTCATGCTAGGATGAGGTTCTCCTCCTGTTCCTAACCGGCTGTGGGGGCACGTTCGGACCGTCGTCCTGCTTCTCCCCCCTCCGTCCTTTATGAACGGGGCCTTTGACTTTGCTCACGATGAGATTCTTCTTCTGTTCCTAATCAGCTGTGGGGGCACATTCGGACCGTCGTCCGTGCTTCTCCCCCCATCTCGTCCTTTGTGAACGAGGCCTTCGACTTTGCTCACGCTAGGACGAGGTTCTCCTCCTGTTCCTAACCGACTGTGGGGGCACATTTGGACCGTCGTCCGTGCTTCTCCCCCCATCCCGTCCTTTGTGAACGAGGCCTTCTTTATGGTAAGCTCAAGAAGTTCGGGCTTCGCTTGCGTGGAGCTTCATTCTACTTTTCCGCCAAACTTTTCGTGGGAGAACTTCATGCATCTTTGTCCGGACTTCCCTGCTCACAGAGAGGGGGTCGACTTTGCTTGCCCGAACTTTATTGCACCTCTCGTGAATTCGTTGTAGCGACGTACTTGAGGGAGAGTTCGGCCTCGAACACCCTGGGGCAGTCTCGAGCGCAGCCGAACTTCACTTGAGTGATCTGCTGCGGAGCTCGGCCTCCCTGATGCCAAACTTCATCCATGGGAGAACTTCGTTCTACCACTGCTTGCGCCGAACTTCATTTGGATGTTGACCTGAGGAGTTCGGCTTCCCACCGAACTTCATTCTACAGGAGAACTTTCCTCCGCCCTCATGCTGCCGAACTTCATTCCGCTTCAGCGAAAGAACTTCTGCTCTCCGTTTCTCTCCTAGGGGCGAATGGGCTCTTCCTTAAGGCCGATTCCTCGCGCCCTCATGGCGGGCTTGCTTCTTTCCTGTCGTCATGCGATACTGAAACAATAACGTCGAGCGAAGAAGTTTTATTAAGGAAAGCCTACTGGTGATACATTCTCAGATTTTCTGAGTTCCAAGGTCGGAGAAGCACTGTTCCTTCGAGCTCCTTCAGGCGATAGATTCCAGATCGGATGATCTCATCACTTCATACGGACCTTCCCAATTTGGAATGAGTTTCTCTTGGCTCTGAGACTGAGAGACGGTCGCTCGCCGAAGCACTAAGTCTTCCACTCTAAATGCCTTGCTTTTGACCCTGGAGTTGTAATATTGAGCCGCCTAACCATCCGAATGCAAGCTCCCTCCCTCTTTTCTTCCAGAAGGTCGAGGTTGACTCTAAGGTCCTGGGGGTTGTGCCGCTCGTTGAAGCCTATGACTCGTGCAGACGGGAGTTTGAGCTCGATCGGGATAACCGCCTTGGTACCAAAGGCCAAGGCGAAGGGCGTCTCACCGATCGGTACCCTCTGTGTAGTTCGGTACGTCCAGAGGACGTAGTAGAGTTCGTCCACCCAGGCACCCTTCGCCCCATCGAGCCTTACTTTGATACCTTGCAGCAGAGTCCGGTTGGTCACTTCAGCTTCCCCATTGGCCTACGGGTGAGCCACCGATGTGAAGTGGTGGGAGACATTTATCCCTTCATAGAACTCGGCAAATCGCGCTTCGGAGAACTGCCGTCCGTTGTCGGTTATGAGGGTTCGGGGCAGGCCGAACCGGCAGATTAGCGACTTCCATACGAAGTCCTGCACCTTGGCCTCGGTGATCTTCGCTAGTGGTTCCACCTCGACCCACTTGGTGAAGTAGTCAATCGTGATCAGGAGAAACTTCCGCTGTTCGGACGCTGTTGGGAAGGGGCCGTGTATGTCCATTCCCCATTGCGCGAAGGGCCATGGCGCACTGAGCGGAGTAAGTTCGGATGCTGGCCGCCTTTGCACGCTGGCGTTCTTCTGGCAGCGATCGCACCTCTTCACATATTCCACGAAGTCGTAAAACAGGATCGGCCAGTAGTACCTCTGCTGAAGTAGTTTTTGCGATAGAGACCTGGCCCCTGCGTGACTTCCGCAGAGTCCTTCGTGCACGTCCCGTAGTGCGAAGTCGGCCTCAGAAGGTCGGAGACATCTCAGCAACGGGAGGGAGTACGACCTTTTATATAACCTACCCTCGTATAAGACGTAGCGGGAGGCCTGATTCCTGAGTTTTCGAGCTTCTTTTCGGTCGTGAGGAAGGACCCCTTCTTTAAGGTAGGCGACCAACGGGTCGATACAGCTGGGCTCAAAGTCCGTCCGTAGGATGGCCTAAGATTCTTTCGTGGTCGGGCATTTCAGAGTTTTCAAAAATACTTCTTTGGGCGGTTCGGCCGGGGCGAAGGTGGCCAACTTGGAGAGAAGGTCGGCTCTTGCATTTTTCATCCTCGGGACATGCCGAATGCCGAAGCTGTCGAAGGTCGGAATTAAATTTCTTACTTTCCCGAGGTACCTCGCCATGCTTTCCTCCCCTGCCTCGTAGCCGCCGCCAACCTGATCGACCACCAGCTGGGAATCGCTATAGACCTGAAGCCGATCTACTTTCAGTTCCCTTGCTATCCGCAATCCGGTGATCAGTGCTTCATATTCGGCTTCATTGTTGGTCGCGGGAAACTCGAAGCGCAGCGCGTACTCGGCGACGATCCCCTCGGGGCTGACCAAGACCAGCCCCGCACCAGCTCCGGCGGAGTTGGATGAGCCATCCACGTGCAGAACCCAGAAGCTTTCAGGAAGGTCGGCCCTTTCTTCGGAGAGGCTCGGCTGCCAAAGCTCGGCTTCATCGTAGCTCGATCCTGCTCCGATGTCGGTGTCACTCGATCCAAGCTCGGCTTCGACCGGAATGGTACATTCTAACATAAAATCCACCAGTATCTGGGCTTTGATCGATGGCCTGGGCCGATAGTTGATGTCGAATTCTGTGAGCTCGATCGCCCATTTTGCGATTCTTCCGGAGGCGTCCGCTCAGTGGAGGACCGCTCTTATCGGTTGGTCTGTGAGGACCGTTATGGTGTGCTCCTAGAAGTAAGGTCGGAGCCTCTTGGCAGCAATTAGAAGAGAGTAGGTTAATTTTTCTAACCTGGAGTATCTGGTCTCTGCATCCCTCAGAGCTCGGCTCACGTAGTAGACCGATCGTTGTGCCTTCGCTTCTTCCCTGACCAACACCGCCGCCAGGGCTTCGGGGGAGACAGCAAGGTACAGGAATAATTTCTCCCCGGGTTCGGGCTTTGCCAACAGCGGGGGCGAGCCGAGGTAGCTTTTGAGCTTTTCAAATGCTTGTTTGCACTCCACCATCCAGCAGAAGTCCTTCGATCGTCTGAGAACTCGAAAAAAGGGCATGCACCGCTCGGCCAACCTTGAGACAAAGCAACTTAGGGACGCCACCTTTCCGGCCAGGCGCTGAACTTCTTTGATTGTCTTCGGAGCAGTCATTTCTCGAATAGCTCGAATTTTCTCAGGGTTTGCCTCGATTCCGCGTCTTGACACCATGAATCTGAGGAATTTTTCGGAGGTCACGCCGAAGGCGCATTTGATCGGGTTCAGCTTCATCTTGTGCCTCCTGAGCGTACCGAAGGTCTCTTTAAGGTCGGCCATTGGTCTGTTGAAGCTTGACTTTTGACGAGCATGTCGTCCACGTACACCTCCATGTTGCAGCCAATCTATCCCTTGAAGACCTTGTTGACCAAGCGCTGGTACGTCGCTCCTGCATTCTTGAGTCCGAAAGGCATGACCCTGTAACAGTAGAGACCTCGGTCAGTAATGAAGGTGGTCTTTTCTTCATCCTCGGACCATGCGTATCTGATTGTAACCAGAAAAGGCGTCCATGAAGGTGAGGAGCTCGTGGCCCGAGGTTGCATCCACCAGCTGATCGATCGTGGGCAGGGGGTAGCTGTCCTTCGGACAGGCCTTGTTCAGCTTCTTGAAGTCGATGCACATCCTCCACTTGTTGTTCGTCTTCTTGATGAGAACCACGTTCGAGACCCACGTCGGATAGTTGACCTCCCGGATGAGTCTGGCTTTGAGGAGCTTGTCCACTTCTTCGGCGATCGCCTTCAGTCTCTCCGGGGCGTGGTGGCGCAGCTTTTCTCTGATGGGCCGGTGCTTCGGATCGACGGCCAGCCGATGTTCCATGACCTCGGCGTCGATCCCCGGTACATCTGCTGGGGTCCATGCGAAGACATCTGCATTTCTTCTGAGGAAAGCGATGAGCTGCTCCCTAACCTCGGCCGCTAAGCTGGAGCCGATCTACACCACATGCCCCGGGCTTCCATCATGCAAGGGTACGGAGATGAGGTCTTCCGCAGGCTCGCCCCACTCCTCGGTGAGGTCGTCGCGGACATCCAGCCCGTCAACAAGGTAAGGGTCGGGCTGGTTCCCCCTGCGTAGGGTGGCCGAGTAGCAATACTTCGTCAGAGTTTGGTCTCCTCTGACCTCGCCAACCCCGTGACTCGTCGAAAATTTCATCTTCAGGTAGTAGGTTGACACTACCGCCCGAAGCATATTTAGGCCGGGTCACCCGAGGATAGCATTATAGGCGGACGGGGTTCTCACGACTAAGAAGTCGACCTACGCCTTGGCCAATTTTGGGTGTCGGCCCGCTGTCACAGCCAGAGTCATTACACCTTCGACCGGAACGGTGCCGCCAGCAAATCCTACCAGGAGGGAATTCACAGGTCCTAAGCGGTCATCAGGCGGGACATTTTTGAGAAGGCATCGTAGAACAATATGTCTGCCGAACTTCCATTATCCACCAAAATACAACGCACATCATAGTCAGCGATGTTCAAAGAGATTACAACCACGTCGTTATGCGAAAATTGGATCCCCTGGCCGTCCACCTCGGTGAATGTCACAGGCTCCACGGTCCTCCGCCTCTTTGCCGGCCCCTCGGATCTGCCGGCCTCTTCTTGCTGAAGCCCCTCCGAGACAGTGTTGATGACGCCGAGAGGCGGCCGATCGTCTTGTTGGTCTCCCCCACCCGGCGACAATGCCCTCAGCCGATCTTCTCGCTCTTTAGGTCGTCTTCGCAGGAATCAGCCAAGTTTGCCTCGCCTGACGAGCTCCTCGATCTCGTCCTGGAGCTGGATGCACTCCTCAGTGTTGTGACCGTGGTCGCGATGGTAGAGGCAGAACTTGTTGGGACTGCGTTTGCTGGGATGGGAATGCATTCTCTCCGGCCTCGGAAGTCGTTCCTTGATCTCCATTAGCACTTGGGCCTTCGGGGCGTTGAGGGGGGCGTAGCTGTGAAATCATCATCGTGGAGGACTTCGGCGCATAGGGGAACTTCGGCGCGGAGGGGAACTTCGGCGCGGAGGGGAACCTCGGCGCGTCCTTCCATCGGGAGTTCCCTGCCTCCGAGCCTGAGGGGGAGTTCGGGCTTGCCCACGACTGGGGGGAGTTTGGGAGCGCGGCCGTGCCTCGATCCGCTTCCTTTCTTTGGTGGGCCTTCCTAGCCTGCTAATTCGTCGCTTGTCACGAGCTTCATCGTCCTTGGCATCGAAAGCCTCCTCTGTCCGGGCGTAACTTTCGGCCCGAGCTAGCAGGTCAGCAAAATCCCTGGGGTATTTCTTTTCCAGGAAGAACAGCAGGTCATTCTTCTGAAGGCCGCCTTTGAAGGCGGCCATTGCGACTGATTGGTCCAAGTTCCGAACTTTTAGTGCAGCTGCGTTAAATCGGAAAACATAAGCCCGGATGGGTTCTCCCTCCTTCTGCCTGATGGCCATCAAGAAATCCGAGCCTCGACGCGGCCATCTGCTACTGACGAAATGGGCGGCGAACTACTGACTCATTTGGTCAAACGATTGGATGGTGCTCGACTTAAGCGCCGAGTACCAATTCTTGGCTGCCCCCTTGAGGGTGGAGGGGAAAGCCCGGCACAAGATGGCGTCTGACGCACCATGGAGCAACATTATCGTCCTGAAGGCTTCCAAGTGGTCGACCGGATCGATGGTTCCATCATAACTCTCGAAGTATGGAAGCTTGAAGTTCGGCGGGACCTGCTCCTGCATAATTCTCTATGAAAAAGGAGGGTCAGCTATAATATCATTACCATGGGAGGAGGGAGTATGACGAAGTTCTTCTATGCGTCGGTTCATTTCTAAGAGCCTTTGATCCAGGGGATCCTCGCGATCCTTGATCTTCAAAGTCTTCTCGCAGAATGGGCGTGAAGCTTCTCCCTGGGTCGAGCCGCGGTCCGACCGAGGGCTTTTCCCCGATTGCTTTCCCCTTCCGGGGACCGAAGGTCGGGCAGTCCATGCCGGTCGCCCCTGGGCCGGACTCCGGGGAATCCCGCACCGATCGAGCTGATACCGGGGCTCGTAGATGCATGGCCTGCATCGCCTGCACTGCCTCCGTAAGATCACGGACCTGCTGGGCGAGCAGGCTGAACTGCTCCGCGTCCACTGCGGCTATAGAGTGAGCTCGGGTCGCCAGGGTGGGAGCGGGAGCGGGAGCAGACGGATCCGAACGAGATCGGGTTGCGGAGGCCGCCGATCGTCGGGTCGAGGCTCTCTTGGGGGGCATTTTCTTTCGAGAAAGAAATCCCGAAGGGGGAGAGGGAGAATCCGGAGCGGGAAGAAGGAAATCGTCGTTGAGCACTCCTTCAAGAATAGAGGAACCTCGGAGGTTCGAGGCCCTTCCTCTAGCGCCAATCTGTTGGTGCAAAAACTCATCATCGTCGGAGGTAGCCGGGGTCGAGGCCGCTGAGGTCGTCGTCGGGGACCTGCAAAATAAAGTCCCATCCAAAATCGATGGGGGTGGCTCCGGGAGGACCCTCCGACGGTCAAGTCAGTTTTCGGCCAACAGTGGAGTGCTCGGAATGAGTTCCGGAGCCTAGAGATGAGGAGGAGAGCTTAGAGATCAGAGAGAGGGATTAGCGTATCTGGAAGGATCCTTTTTATAGCGGAGCTTAGTTGATGGTGACGGCCATGCTGTCTGGCAGAGAGTCGTTGGGGCAGCATGGAGTTCGGTATGGAGAGGATGACCTCGTCCGGTGGATCATGGGAGCCATACTGGCACATCGTGGGCCACATGGAGTCTGGTACGGAGAGGAAGGCGTCGTTCGGTGGATCGTGGGAGCCATACTGGCAAGTCGCAGGCCGTATAGAGTTCGGTACGGAGAGTAAGGCATCGTCCGATCTTGTTGCAGGTGATAGTTCGTCCAGAGGAGTTCGGACTTGTAGGAGAGTTCGGTCGAAGAAAAAACTCGGGAGGAGCTCGGCCGTAGAGAGGTTCGCAGGAGCTCGGATGGCCGAACGGGTGTCTGGGAAGAGTCCGTCTCCCGAAGAAGTCCTGCCGCTTGGAGTCCAAGGAGCTCGACCGCCAGGAAGTTCGGCCGCTTGGCAGTTCGACCGACTGAAGGAGTTCGGCCCGAAGCCTGGACGCTGGGGAGTTCGGCCGCTTGGCAGTTCGGTCGGCTGAAGGAGTTTGGCTAGACCAGTGCGCTGAAGCTCTTCTGCGGCTACTATTTGCATTATGCTGAGCATCGGACCGGGCTTCGGCAGGAGCGGGATTTATCCCCAACAGTATCCAAAAGCCTTGTGTCCTATCTTTTTGCATCTAAAGCAAATAGTATAAGAAGTGCTATTAAAGATAGGTGTAGTGAAGAAATTTTTTAGAAACTTGATTTTATCTTTAGATTTATATCCTAGTTCGACTTTATCATAAACTTTTTTTTGATTATTTAAAATTATTTATAATTTTTCAAAACTATAAGTAAATTTATCAACTAAAGACTTTAATTTATCCAACTCATCCTTTGGGATTTTGTTTTTTCTTTTAACTTATTGTGGGTACTAATTATCTTTCTTTTCTTTCAAGAGTGTTGGAGTTATTTTCTTAAGATTTCTATTTTTTGAGCTTATCTTTTTGAAATCTTTCATCAAGTCATAAAAAACATCTTGAAGCTCATCGAAGATAAAATTTGAATCAAGAGTGGAGGATACCTCATGATCTTGTGCCATGAAATACAAGTTTGCTTCATTTTGATTTTCTTTCTCCGAGCTTGACTCGTCGCTGTCGCACCAAGTTGCTAACATGGCTTTCTTTTTTGTTCTTTTTGGCCCCTTCTTCAACAGAGGATATTCAGTTCTAAAATGTCCTGGCTTCTTATATTCATAGCAAGTGGGCTGATCCCTCTCTTTTTTTTCTTTCTTTCTGCTGGCTTCTCCTCTAATGAAGCTCCTCTTCTTGAATTCTTATCTTCTTCTTTTCATAAATTTCTTAAATTTTCTGATCATCAGGGCCATGTCTTCATTATTTTTCTTACTGATGGATAGATCATCTTCTTCTTCATCAGTCATGGATTTCAGTGCTATTATTTTCTTCTTTTATTATCTTTACCATGGTGCCGACTCATGGCAAGCTCATGTATAATCAAGGATCCAATGAGCTCCTCTAGAGATAGTGTGTTCAGATCCCTTGCCTTCTGGATGGCTGTTACTTTGACTTTTCATGATTTAGGCAAAGACTTAAGGATCTTTCTCATCAATTCACTATTAGTGTAAACTTTACCTAAGCTTTTTAAATCATTTATAATATCAGTGAATCTTGTGTATATGCTAGTGATAGATTCAGTGGAGTCTATTTTAAATAACTCATATTGGTGAACTAGTATGTTAATTTTAGTTTCTTTTACTTGATTTGTCCTTTCATGTGTGACCTCAAGTCTATCCTAAATTTTCTTTGCTGAATTGCAAGTGAAGATTCAGTTAAACTCGTTTGCATCAAGGGCACAACATAGTACATTCAATACCTTGGTATTTAATTGGACAAGTTTCTTATCCGTTTCATCCTAATCCTTTTTTGGCTTAGGAGAGGATGTGCCATTAACACTGACTGTGGATGTGTGTGGACTATTGACAATGACACTCCATATATCATAGTCAAGGGCTTGAATGAAAATGCGCATGCGAGCTTTTCAATGGATATAGTTGGATCTATTGAAAAGAGGTGGCCTGTTTGTGGATTGTCCTCGATAAGTGAACCTTCTAGTTGGGTTGATATGATCTTTGTCTCTAGTTAAAAAATTAATAATTAGTAGAGAATCTTGCTTTGTACCAATTGTTGCCTAGATAAACAACCCAAGAGGGGAAGGGGGTGAATTGGATTTTCAAAAATTTAAAGCAGATATGTGCAATAATAAATGATTAAATCCTAAGTGAATCAAATATGAGAACAAATAGAAGATACAATCAAGAGCACATATACAAATAAGAGAATTTTATAGTGGTTCGGTGCTCTCCTAGCACCTACGTTCACTATCCAAACAAACTCTTGAGAATTTTACTACAATCCCGCAAGATTATAGTTGGATAGTTTTTTCGAGCTCATTATCCAAAAATTCAGTTTATTTTTTTTTAGGTTCGCCAACCACAACTCTTACAAGGATCAGACAAACCAATATGAATAAACAAAAAAGAGAAAAATTCTAAAACTCAAATTTCAGCTCCTGCTGAAATAAAGTACACGAAAAGAGGAAAAAAAATTTTACAACTCGAAATGCTCCTTTGAATGAGCAAAAGAGTTATCCTTGCAGTTCGTTAAAAGCCTTTTTGAATACGTGGAGTTAATACACTTGAGGGTTCTTCAAAGCTTGAGAGAATTGATTGAATGGAGATTGGGTATTCATTCAAGAACAGAGCGTGCTTCAATTTCTCTCATTTTTTTCTGATCAATTAAAAATAAGCCTTCTTTCTTTTATATCTGCAGCATTTTATCTCTTCTAGTGATGATTGGAGCTCAGAAAAAGTAAAATCCGACCGTTGGAGAGTAGCAATAACCGTTGGGACCAAAAAATCTGATCTAAAATGCTTCATCAAAAGGTTATCGTCTCGAGATCTCTTGATTTATCGTGAGACATCTCGCAAGGTTATAAGGCCTCTCGATTTGATCAAGAGAGCTCTCATCTTCAATCACACAAAAAATCAGCTTTCTAAAAAAAATGGCTCGTCTGAGATTGAGACCTCTTGGTTCTGAACGAGACGTCTCGCTGGAACCACGAGACCTCTCGAAAATCCTATGAGACCTCTCGCTCATAAAGCATAAAAACTGAATTTCTATCGCCTAAGATCGAGAGCTCTCGAGATTTACTTGAGATCTCTCGAAATCGAGTCAGAACTGCGTTTGGGGCATGCCAGTTCACTCGAGAGCTCTCGAAAAAATTCTGAGATGTCTCGAAGACTACTCCAAGATAATTTTGAGAAATTTTTTATACCAATCAGAAAGATTCGATTTTTATTTGATTTTTACTTTATGTCTTTCTTATTTTGGTCAAAGAGCTCTCTTTCTTTTGACATTGGAATACTTAAAATAAAATATATTAGTAATCATTTGCTTTAATATTTGGTCATCATCAAAATCACTTAAGAAATTCAACAAGTCTCGATTTGGTGGCTTCTTTATTTTTAGGCATTAATGATTACCTCGGAAGCTAAAGAGTTTTCAACTATTTTGTTGTTTCAATGATCGTGCAACAATCATTAGTTTGATAGTCAGAAAATTCGATCAATTTTCAAAAAATCCAAGAATTCTTAAATAGAGAGAAAATCTAATAAAAAATGAAGAATCTGTATCGATTACACTAACTTAAATGAAGCTTGTTCGAAAGATAACTTTCCTCTGCTAAAAATTGACCAATTAGTCGACACAACATTGGAACACTGACTTCTAAGCTTTATAGATACTTTTATGGACTATAACTAGATTCGGATGGCACCAAAAGATGAGAAGCACACTATCTTTGTAACCAACAAAGACATCTACTATTATAAAGTGATGCCATTCAGTTTAAAAAATGTCGGAGCGACTTACCAACAACTAGTCAACAAGATATTTAAATTATAAATCGAATAAAATATGAAAGTCTACGTCAACGATATGTTGGTAAAAAGCTTCCAGACTCATGATCATGTCCGGGACTTGGAAGAAGCCTTTGATACACTCTGACTACATCGAATGAAGTTGAATCCGATCAAGTATGCCTTCAGAATAATTATGAAGATTTTTTTGAATTTTCATATCACAATGAGGAATCGAAGCTAATCTAAAGAAAATAAAGGTCATTATCAATATGAAGCATTCAAGCTCCAAGAAAGAGATACAGCAACTAAATGAAAGAATTGCCGTACTTAGCTGATTCATTTCGAAGTTGGTTGAAAGATGTCTACCTTTCTTCAAGACTCTGCAACAAGTAAAGAATTTTTTATGGTCAAATGAATGCCAACAGTCCTTCGAATATTTAAAAAAATATCTAATGTCTCCTCCACTACTCACAAAATCGAAGATGGAAGAAACGTTGTATCTCTATATGGCCACATCGATAGAGGCCGTCAGCTCAGTTCTTATCAAAGAAGATGAGAACTGAATTCAATGGCCCGTTTACTATACCAGTAAGGTGCTTCACAATATCGAAACTAGAAACTCAAAAGCAGAGAAAATGATCTACGTCTTGATCACATCAACATAATGACTTCGATCGTATTTTCAAGCTCATTCAGTAGTTATTTTGATCGGCCAACCACTAAAAGCTATACTGTATCGATCAGATACCTCCGACCAAATAGCAAAATAGGCGATCAAACTTACTGAATTCGATATTTAATATCACTCACGACCATCGATGAAGGCACAAGTATTAGACGACTTTATCACCAAGTGTATTGTACCCGACGACAAACCTAAGCATGAACCCAATGATGAATCGAAACAAGTTGGAAATTCTAAGGCCGAACCTAAATCAGCATGGATACTTCATGTTGATGGAGTATCCAATGCCCAGAAAAGTGGAGCCCGTTTCATCCTCACCAATTTCAAAGGAACTATAATCAAATATGCCTTTTGGTTTAATTTTAAACATCGAATAATCAAACCAAATATGAAGCCTTATTAGCTGGCTTGAAGATCGCCAAGGAGCTTGGCATAGAGAACCTGAAAGTGTTCACCGACTCCCAACTAATAACTGGACAAATCAAGAGCGAATATGAAGCCTAAGATCCGACTATGATAAAATACCTTTAGAAGGTGAAAAATCTCACACCAATCTTCAAGTATTTCGAGATCACGCATATACCAAGAATTTAGAATGCCCGAGCCGATGTACTTTCTCAACTCGCAAATACTTCTTCCAACCTTCTTGGCCAAACATTCATTGAATATCTCGAACAGTCGAGTATCGACAAGGTCAATGAAGTGCTGCAAATAAATGATAAACCAAGTTGGATGGATCCGATCATCCAATACCTGACCGATGGGACTTTGCCTGGGGTCCTTTAGAGGCCAAACGCCTAAAGTGGACGGTCTTGCAATATTTCTTGATGAATGGACGACTCTATAAGAGGTCATTTTTTCTTCCACTACTCAAGTATTTGGGACCTATGTATGCCGACTATGTTCTCCGAGAAGTCCATGAAGAAATTTATGAAAATCACTTGGAAGGTAAGTCATTGGCTTACAAAATTCTACGACAGGGATACTACTAGCCCACCATGAAGAAAGATGTGGCTGAACTCATCCAGAGGTGTGAGCCATGTCGAAAATATACTAACATTCGGCATCAATCGGCCAGCTAGTTGATGTCGATCATCACATCATGGCCATTTGTGCAATGAAAAATTAACATTCTCGGTCCTTTTCCTCCTGCATCTAGTCAAAGAAAATTCATAATGGTTGCTATGGATTACTTTACTAAATGGATAGAAGTTGAACCCCTGGCGTAGATCACTGAAGGCAAGATGGAGGAATTCATTCAAAAGTTAATCATATACAGGTTCGAATTACCACATACTATAATCATCGATAATGACCGTTAGTTCGACAATCAAAATTTTAGAGAGTTTTGTGCAAAATTTCATATTATGCACAAACTCATCTTTATCGTTCATCCATAATCGAATGGTGAAGCAGAAGTGACGAATCAAATGATCTTACACGGACTCAAAACTCGACTGAATTAAGCTAAAGGCCTTTGGATGGAAGAATTGCATTCAGTTCTATGGGCATATCAGACAACTTCTCGCATCCCAATGGGAGAATCGCCATTCAACCTAGCCTATAGAACGAAAACAGTGATTCCAGTAGAGATCAGGTTGCTATTGATGAGAGTTGAATACTATGCAGAACTAAGTAACTTTGGATCTTGAAGGGCAGACATAGACTTGCACCTTGAGGTTCGATAGTAGACTTAAATTTGGATGGTCGCATACTGATAAAAAGTAGCCCGATACTACAATGCAAGGGTCAAACTAAAGGTGTTTCTCCTTAGGGATTTGGTTTTAAAAAAAGATGGAAGTTTCAAAACCTTTAGACTAAAGAAAGTTATCTCCAAATTGGGAAGAATCCTATAGAGTAACTAAAATCCTTCGTCCGGATGCATACCGACTAGAGACTCTCGATGGAGTGACTATCCTGCGAACATGGAATGCTGATAACTTAAAAATATATTATCAATGAAGTTGTCCACATGTTACAACATTCTTAAAATGAAATAATTGGATTGCAACTTTTCCTGAATATTAGACTAAGTATAAATAATATTTGACCCATGACTCATCGGCCAGAACATATACCGATTAACCGTCGGTTGGATGATTCTACAAACTGATTTTCAGTCGGACAATCCTACAAGCCGACTCACAGTCGGACGACTTTACATATCGACTCCAGTCGGATGATTTATTATGCCAACTCAATCATGGTTGAGAGCAATCTTATGCCCAGACAATTTCGATTTAGTGGGAACCATATTGACTCGACCTCGGTCCATCGAAGTCGAAGGATATTTGACTAACCCCCGTTTATCAAATACTTAAAAAACTATATACCTAAAAGTCTAATTGGTTGATACCCGATTAGCTGGCAAACTCTATGACTATTATTACTAATTGGCATTTAGATTTGACTATCGATTGAAATTCAGATTAACTGATAATAGTTATTTACAATAAGTAAAAGTTCGACACTTAGAATTTTTTTTTTCATTCATATGTGGGAAAATTACAGAATTAGGCTAAGCCCTAGTTGCAAAATTGGATCATCGTTCGGTAACAAAAGAAAAAAGAGAGAAGAACCTATCGCATTTACTCCGATCATTAGTCGACCTCTTCCATCATAGTGTCGGTGGTCGTGGCAGTGTTGGCCCTCTAGCCTTCAATAGCAACCGGCTCAACTTCGACCAACACTGGTGTAGCTTCCTCAGTGGATCGGGCAGACTCCATAGTAGTCAGTGCATCTTCTTTAATCAGAGTGGCTGCTCCTTCAACCGGCTCATCCTCTAACTCTCCTTCAACCTCTGGGATGGTGATGCAGCTTAGATCCAAGTTTGGATGAAACTTTCCGACCGCATCTCTATCGTCCTCATATCGAATCCAATACGACATGTTGCCGCCCTCGAGGATTGCATTCTTGAAATCTTTTGAATACCTATAATCCTCAATGGCTTGCTCCCATGCCTGACTGAGAGCCTCTTGAGCTGACTTCGCCTCCTTGGTGGAAGTTGACACTACTTCGGCGGTTCAAAGCTTCTTCCACTTCTCCTCTAATTCTTTGATGCGACTGTCACATTCCTTCTGGAGCTGGTTGACTTCATGCCTCTTCTTCTTAATTTGGGATTCCTGGGACTTGATGGTCCACTACACCGACTCTAAGTCGATGCGGGCCGACTCCAACTCAGCCTTCATTTGGGAGTTCTCCTCCTCTTGTGTCTTCCCCCATTCCACTGCCTCCTTCTCCCACTCAATTGCCGCTTAAAGACGTTCAAGAGCAATAGCCTTCTTGGCATTTGCAGCTGTGACTTTGTCAGACCAAGCCCAACAAAAATCAACAATTGAACAATATTCTCTCTCCAACACCGACACATCATGCCCCAATTGAAGAAAAGGAGAAAACGAGTCAGGAAGATAAGTAAAAGAAAAGATAACCAAAAATATCGACTAACTTACACTAAGCAATGTCAGGTAGAAGGAAGAGAATATTTCAGACACCGTCTGATTCTTCCTGTTCTCCCTATCAGCTGGAAGAAGGGTGGTGTCGATAAGCCATTGTATCAACCTTTGGTTCGCTAAAGCCAACTCATCGACGAGAATCCTAATATCAAAAAGCTTTGTGGAATCAGTTAGAGCCCCACTGCCAGCAGATGTCGTGGGTGCATTCCCTCACCTCTGGGTTGATAGCTACTCAACTAGAGCCGACATCCATTCGGGTATGGGTGGCATCCAAGATACAATCGGCCCTTGATTGGCCAATCCAACTTCGGGCATTGAGGTAGCCCGAGACACCACTGGCTCTACATTTGCGATTGGTGCTTACACAACTACGACATCATCATGATGCTCTTTAGCTATCGGAGGAGCTTTGACTGGTGGAAGAACCACTAGAGTCGATAATGCGACGACCGCCTCACGATAGTCCCAGGAATAGTAATCGATGGAATGTCAGCCTGACTCATTGCTATCGATGGTCTATCGGACCAACTCCTTTTTGATGCTCGAGACGACCCTGCACCGGTAGCAAGCCTCTTCTTGGTGGCAAATTATCGGACATCAGCCGCCAAAATTTGCACTACAGGCCGCATAGCTATAAATAAAGACAAAATAACTTTGTTACAAGTTCGAAATTATACAAGAATAAAAAATCTAAAGAAACTACATTAAACTATACCTATGACAGGCATCGAAGCAAGTCCGGTGTCGTATAAAGCCTGATCCGTCAATAGATCCTTGCTGTGAAGGGATTTTCATATCTTTTATATTAAAAATTATATCCTAAAGCCAATTATCTAGACTATAGACAGTTGAGCTGATTGTAAAATATACTTAAATTATTAATGAATAAATTTATTATTTTATTTTTTTATTATTTTTATGCATATTTTTTTTTATGAACTCTTCTATGATGAAGTTCTTAGGACTATTTAGAATCGATCAAAAAGAATTTATCATTAAGTCTTTAAATCTGATCGCGATCAAATGATATGTTGTTATCTAGGATGACAACGTTTATCGAGTATAGATCGTTGCATGTCATATGAGTTGGTTGTCCTCTTAACCAAGGAGTATGGAGATACCGATATGGCATGCAAGTAAAATATAGAGGTATATTTTATTGATTGTGATCTAACTACGGAGCTCTCTGCTATCAAGAGTTACTCACGAAGGATATGGATATAAGTATCTCTTAGATCTGAAATCACTATGGTGACTTGCAACCAACTCACTATATTTTGGTATCAGACTATCTGAATTTTTAATTCAATGATGGAAGGTTATTGGGTGTAGTCAAGTACTTGTTTAGTTAGTACTTGAGTCAAGATGGGATTGACCTCTTCAAGTGTTGGAGTAAATGCATCACTGTATTTTAATTTAGCAAAATCTCGATCAGGATGGTCCATATGATGAATATTAAAATTTGAAATACAATGCAGATGACTTTTTTAGGATTGACAATTAAATCTTAGATCATCTTTTGAGCATTGAGATCAAAAAGATGAATTATACGATAACCATATGCCGCAGGTTCATGGATATTGCAATGCGACTATTCGACCTATTCAGACATCGAGTACCATTACTAGATGGTCATATGATTGGTACATAAATTGAATTCTGTGCTATCGACTTTGTGTTCGAAGCTATGAGGTCATATACAATAAAAGTTTCCACCTAATCTTATGGCTGATCAAGAGTTTCAATAATCTATGATTTTATGGTCAAAAGTTCCACTGGACTGAGAGTCTATGACCGAGAGTCCTACTAGACTGAAACTTTATCTTCTTGAGTTCCACTAGACTGAAAATTTGATATTATTAAAGAATTAATTAACAATTATATTAGTGATTAGCTTAATTTGATTGAGTAATGAGGACTGGATCAAATCAGATTGAATTTGATTCGATTAGATTTGACCTGATAAGGTCATGAGATGATCTAATTGCTATAGGAGATTCGATCCTAACTTGATCAGGACCTAAACTTAATTAATTTTTAATTTAATTAAAATTTAATTAAATTAGATTAAGTCTAATCTGATTTGATTTATCCTTATCTAATTGATTTTTGGACAAATAGGTTTGGACATAACCAATTTGGACAGGTCAAATTAGATTTAAATTTTAAACTTCTTCTCCCTACGTCGTCTTTGACTTTTCCATGCCTGTTCTCCATGCATATTTAGTTTTTGCATGAGGTTTCCCATGCCCAAAAGTAGTATTGACGCCTTTCTTCTTTCTCCCTTTGATTTGGTCCAAGTGTTGGACTAGTTCAAATTAAGTTGAATTTCGAATTCAACTTAAGTGGTTGAGGTTGAAACTAATCTCAACCTTGTCCTTTCTCCACACCCTCCCTTTGTTTTGTCGCACTATTTTGAAGAATTCAGAATGTGCACATGCAGAAGGAGAGTCCTTCTATGTGTTAAACACTAGTATGGGCATTGGATGAGGATAGGGTTGCACTTGAATTTTGAATTCAAGCAAGTGGTTAAAACCTTCCTTATCTCTCTCCCATATCCACTCCCATGCATTATTCACACTTTTAGTCATCCATTTAAAATCAAAATTTTTTGGTGCGTGTGAGTGAGAGGAGTAATTTTTAGGGAGAGAAAATCTAAAAGAGGGTGCAAGTTCTGGGCGTGAGAAATTCAAACGCGGATTATCTACATCAACCCTTCCTTTCTTAGTTTTCTCATGCAATTTCAAATGGTATGAAATTGCGTGTGATATTTTTATGTGAAAGAGTTTCATGGGAAAAAACTAAGTGCTGGGCGTGGGGTCTCCTTGGTGTGCATTTTGAGTATCAAAAAAATCCAAAGAGTCTAGATTCCAGTATTTTCGGGCATCAAGATTTTCGGGTGTGCAAAGCCCTAGGGTTAGGACCTAGGGTTCGGGTGGTGACTTTGAGAGCTGTGAGTATCATCTCTCCACCAAAACTTTCACACCACCTCATCATCCTCCAATCCAAGTTTTCTAATCTTCTGGAGTGTCCAAAAGTTTGGGAGAAAGCTAGTTGATCAGATCGACTAAGATCGGCCATCGAAGATTTTAGCGAGGAGCTAGCACTCTGGTGGAGCTGGTTAGGATTAGGAGCTCTATGTGGACCATCCATAGAGGTCGGACATATGTGCGGCTGCATCACAATATGAGGATCATCTTTTTAGCGATTTTAGATTATAGAGATCGTCTACCCATGCTCAACTATCATGTTTTGAATACGAATCGATCAGCAAATATGATTTGCTGATCGAGTGCATTTATTTTTTTTATTACATATAAACATGTCTAGATCCTAGTGTAGAGTTTTATGATCTGATCATAGCATGCATAAAATTAATATTAGATTAATTTTATCTTTCATTGTATTTTAAATTTGAAAAAGTTTCGAAAAGCATGCCTAGTATCCTGCACCGTTCCCATCACTTCAGTCGGAGAAAATATTCTTTGTTGGCAACGTCAACCCGACTGTTCTCATTTGGATTGGTATTCAGATTTTTTCAAGTAAAAGAAAAGTCTCAGGATAAAGAAGAAAAAATAAAGAAAAACTAGATCTTCCAATTATGGATAGAAGAAAGAAGACTAATAATAAAAGATAGATCCTTCCTCGGAGAAAAAAACCACCAACCCTTAACTTTAGGATGGAGGCAGAGTATGAAGAAGGATCGAAAAAGAAAAAGTCAAGGAAAAGTTGGAATCGTATTGCACAACAATGCAAAAGTGATAAGAAGCTAAATAGAATTCAGTGCAAGTTGGGCTAGACAAACTCGGTGTAATCTAGGATGTTCCGAATGAACTCCAGAATCGAAAAGCAAAGACTAACCTAAGATTTTCAACATAAAAGACGACCTGACCTAGAGGTGAAAAAAATCATCCGACTATCCAAACTAGGCACGGACAACTGAAATTATTCTGGGATACGATATTGATTCTAGAGATGGACAACAGCAAACTCGATCAGAGAGGAAATCTCTACTGCTGGACCCAAAAAAGAACCACCAACCAAACCAGCCAGCCAACTACCCCCAGAGGATTGGGGGTTAGATCTTCTGCCTATAGGGCTGTCTTCATCTACCTTAGCTCTACTCCTATCCGCCATTACTAACGACAAAGAAAGACTCAAAAGGAAGAGAAGAGGAAAAAGAAATCTAACATGAAAGTTAAAAAGAACCTGAAAGACCGCAAAGATGGAGGAGAAGGATACTTAAAGCCCTGAGCACTCGTGGAAACTTTTAGTTGTAACAGAAAGTCTAGAAGAAAGAAAGGCAATCCTATATATAGAATCCACCGATAGTCAGGATGATTTCATTCAAATTAAGGTCATCTAGATTTTGACACGTGGCAATATATGAACCGACCATTAGATGAGAGTTTTGATGCACCTATCATCAGATCAAGCCACGTTATCACTATCCACGAAAATAGTCGAAGATCAATGACTACAAGACATATGGAACAATCGACTAGTCCGAAATCAAATTGACCGGATTGTCTGGCTATCAAACTAATGATGGTTACATGATCAACGAAATAATAAAATAGTCAGAAACTCTTCAACTTTTGAGGCAATTATTAATGCCTGAAAATAAAGTAGCCGCCAAATCGAAGCTCGAGATGACACGTGAAAACTTTCATCATCCAAGGTGCCATCCCACGTGTCAAGTCACGTACCATTCCACCTTGGACTTGGAAGTGGGAGGCAACTATTGGAGAAATTGAATCTTTCCCGATTTATTATCAACACTCCAACTTATAGTTGGTAATCTCGATGATGCGACAGTAACATTGAACCCCCAACTGTCAATTGAAAGACCGATTGACTATCGGTAAATGTTTGAACTATTATTGGCATCAAGAAATAAGTAGCCGACAGTCAACTAGTCTCTGCATCTGACTCACCATTAGTGATAAGAAATTGATAGCTAATTATCAATCGATAAATCGATTGACGGTCGGTAACTCTTAGTCGTTATTTTCGATAGATACAATGACTTAAATACTACATAACCGCTAACCAATTAGAATATCAAAATCATCAGCCGACAGTCAGTCGGTACGTCAACAACACCGACATACAGTCATCGTGATGCTTACTGACATAAAATTGGCATATCAGAAACCACCAGCGCAGAAAGTATGTAACGGTCATTCATGGATATTAACCGTTCATCCCACAATCAAATAATATCGGAATAAGTGGGACCCACATGTTTAACCATCGCATACGATTACCAATAGCTTGTCTATAAAAGGAAGATAAATAAATAGTATTGATAAGACACTTATAGGCTGTACTCTGCTAAATTTTTCATTCTATATACTATTCGACTAACTTTCCATCTCTAACTTAAGCATCAGAAGGTCTTCCATCGGAATCAATTTCAGTCAGTGTAAATGTTAATTATTTTGCAGGTTACTCTCAGATAGAGCTTGATGCATCAGAAATTTAGCTGCAATGGATTGGATGGTCCCCACCAAAATCAATTCCGATTAGTATGGACGTTGTTTTGCAGGTTGCTCTCAAATAGAGCTTGGTGCATAAGAAATTTGACCATAATAGAACTAAATAATCTTTTTTGTTCTTCGAGAAGTGTGGAGAGTAATAGGAGAACCCAACTACTAACCAATTTTATTCAAAGTACAAAGTTAAAGAATTTATATCAAGAGATTATATGGTAGTAGTTCCCAGCTCATTACAAGGGTAGAAGCAATAAAATTTTACAGTAAGAAAAAGATCCAAAATGAGAAATAGAGGACACTCAGTGGATACGGTTGGAAATTAACCTAGGTCATCTATCATCGATGGGACAGAGACTTCCCAAATCTCTCTCTCTCTCTTTATATATATATATATATATATATATATATATATATATATATATATATATGTATGTATGTATGTATGTATGTATGTATCTTAAAGAGAAGAAGTGGGAACCAATTAGGACAGGAAATTACATGTCCTCAATTATACATCTAAACTTTTTTCTGTTGGAGATTATACCGATCTTGTGATGGTAACACCATGTATTGTCCTAGGGATGAAAATGAAAGATATTGCTAGCAGATCTCTTTGTTGCACTAAGTTTGTATCCACCTCCTTAAGGGACAAGACGATAAAGTTGACTTTTTGTGGTACAATCAAAACGCATGAACCTCACAAGCTTGAATAATTTTAATTACGTAGCGGACTTGATAAGTATCTAGCTATTGGCAGCAGTCACACTCCAGTTCACCTGCATGTCAAGGCTTCAACAAATCTTGGCATTTTTCCTTTCACTGTATGGCATCCTAATGCGGAAGGCGATAAAATTATTTATCACACAATCATAGGAGCTTCGATTAAACATAACAGTTGTCATAGAGAACTCCAAAACTCTCAATTATTTGATTTCTCTCTCTGACGTAAGTGTTGGCCGCCAACTCTGGCCCGCTCCTTTTTAAATACCAGAAGATGGTCATACCGGACACTTACCGACTCTCTCTTCCTACACAGGAAATAGTAGAGCCAGGCAATAAGAGAGAGAGAGTGCGTGAGGAAGCGACTAGCGAGCTAGAGACCCAAAGGATGGCAGGAGAGAAGCCACAAGAAATGGAGAAACTAGAGAATGGCACAGCACCGGAGCCAGAAATCAAGTATAGCGGATGGAAAGCCATGCCATATGTCATAGGTATCAAATGACACATGAACACTAGCTGGTTTTGATTTCCATACGATAGCTGCTTAGTTTCTATTTTTGGTCAATTGATTCATATGAGATGGAAAATATGAACAGGGAATGAGACATTCGAGAAGTTGGGAACCATCGGCACGGCGGCGAACCTGTTGGTCTACCTCACCACCGTCTTCCACTTGAAGAGTGTTGCTGCGGCCACCCTCCTCAATGTTTTCAACGGGACTACCAACTTGACTCCCCTTCTTGGGGCCTTTCTCTCGGACACCTATTTGGGCCGCTACGTTACTCTGGGATTTGCTTCCGTTTCTTCATTATTGGTATCTCTCTCTCTTTCGTCTCCGAAACTGCCTCTTTTCTTCCTCAGCTGGTTCTGCTCACATATTGGTTACTTCAAGATCAGTGCACGTGTTTGTCGACAGAGTCAACAGAACTTCCGGTCCCTTTAGCACGTGCAGTGTGGGACTTGCTGGTGCATCGGATTGGACCCACACCACGATACCTGTGACTTAGGCTCACAGCATGTGGATGGCTCTTGTCTGCATGCGCGTGTATGCGTTGGGTGCCTTGTTATAAAATAAGTTGAACTTAAGTTAGTATAAAATATGTGCAATTATATATATTGCCAAAAGAATGGTCCAGTTAAATTGGCTCAAGTTGAATTTGATGTAAAATTTGTAAGTAACGTAGCAACACCTTGGTGATGGCGCTTGGCCGCAAAGCTGCTAGCTTGTCTTAAATTTTTTTTTTTAATAAAAGGGGGGAGGAAGAAGTAGAACCATCCTATGTTTTATTAAGATTTAAGAAGAAGAATACCAAAAAAAAAAAAAAAGAGAAAACATCCCTCCAACATAAGAAAAAAAATCAATATTGACAATTTAAAACCCTTCCATACCATACAAACACCAAATGTTATTTAAATTTAAAAATTCAAATTTTAAGATTTACGTAACGGATGGAACATGACCAAGCGCCGAAGAACTCAGTTATTTTTTAGAAGCTCTCGTCTTAAATTCTTTGGAGCTCTCTCTCTCTCTCTCTCTCTCTCTCTCTCTATATATATATATATATATATATATATATATATATATATATATATCGTTTTGGATGTATTAGAAGCTGGCTGACCATTGAAGCATCTTTAGACCTCGACTATTATAAAATGAATTCCCTAGATGCTTCCTCACCCCGGGATTCCATTCCAGTGTATGTATAGTTCTTTACATTTCTATTTATTAATTTATTATTTTTTCCTCATAGCCAATAGCAATTTATGCTTTTTTAATAATAAAAAAAACTTCTATGATGTGCGGCTTTTTAGCATTCTCAATAATATTTGCATATTTCTCTCTGAAATTAGAGGGGCTATTCCCTAACCTCTATCCTATTCCCTTTTCTTTTCTTTCTTTTGTTTTTTTTTGTTTTTTTGTTTTTCCCGATGGATAGGGAGGCAAAATATGCCACCCAGAATTTCTTAGTAAGGAAAGATTAATTAGAGGGACTAATATTCCCTAACCTCTATCCTATATATATATATATATATATATATATATATATATATATTTTTTTTTTTTTTTTTTTTTTTTTTTTTTTTTTTTTTTTTCGGATGGGAAAGGAGGCAAAACATGCCACCCAGAATTACTTAGGCCAAAAAAGATTATTTATGGAGAAAGTAGAGTACTGCAATAGAGTTCAAAACAGAGTAATCCCAACACAGCCAACTGTGAAACATTTACGGCGAACCTAAAACACCAACAATCTCCTCAATCTCTGACCGTAACCATCAAGAAAACCGATCAAGCAGCGACCGGCGAAGCAGAGGTCTGAGAGTCGAGCCATCCTATACTCATCCGCCTTTACCTGGACAAGCCGAGCCATTTCTCGTAAAACCAGGGATTTAAATATATGGGGATTGAAGCGAGGACCAACACTCTTAGGATTCGAAAACCTGCTTCTTTCCACAAGGAACAAGGCCAGCACCATTTAAAAAACCTAAGATTTAACGGTTCTCTCTTTCTCTTCTGGCTTATGTGAGTCGGGTGCACGGCCCGTGTGGAGTCCACTACATATTAGTCACAAGATGAGAGAAGCCTTCACTCTCCCATATGTACTCATGATTCCAGATAGGTGTTTGCTCTATTTCTGGTGTTCTACTTGCTCCAAATGCTAGCTTTGCAGTGGGGATCACTTGCCGCCCATAATTTTTTTAGGCTGAGGAGTCTCCTATGTGAGTCCAAGATTTTCACTTTAGAAGGCTTTTTCATCGGTATTCTAACAAACATATTGGTACGTAAGATCTTGGAAATACGTTCAGCCCAAGAAAGTCTCCTTTAAACGTGCCTCTTTGTGAACTGAGATCGACAATTCTGGCATTTCATTCCAGCAAAAAAGAAGAAGAAGAAGAAAGAAAGAAACCTAACATTTGGACCTTTTTGTCAGGTTTTTACTCCTCTGTTCCTTAGAAGCATGATGATGAATCCATGACGCGGAAAACAAAAATCTCTACATGAAATATATATATATATATATATATATATATATATATATATATATATATATATATATATATATATATATATATATATATATATATCAAGCTGACTTACCTGTAAGAAGCCGATAACATGGACAGATGATTAGTATGGATTACCGGAGAAATTTGCTTAAAGAAATGAATTATTTAGCGCAAAGCCTCAATCGGTAATATCTAAATCTACAAGTGATTTTCTATGTTAATCTATATATGCGAGAACTAGTACGAGTAATTGTGATTTTTAATTAATTAATTTTAATTTATACAGTTTAGCAAATACATTTTTGATTTTGATAGAAAATTCAAATCATGGAAGCAACCTGCAATATGCATCACTCAAAAAGAGTGTTCCCTGTATGAGTTGAAGCAATGAGATGCGGAGGACTATGAGAAAAATAATTTACATACAGTGTCAAACTTGAAAGTTGGGGTCTAAGAGTAGATATAATATCATATAAATTAAGAAAAATCTTAATGAAATTGTATTAGAAAATATTCTTACTCTGACCATTATTGTTGCCTTCATTGAAGGGCATGTTCGTTCTCACTCTCACTGCTGCAATCTCCAAGCTGCACCCTCCGCAGTGCGACCAAGGCCAAAAATGTGCAGGCCCATCATCAGGGCAGCTTGCTGTCCTCTTCTGCAGCTTTGCTCTGTTAATCATCGGAGCGGGAGGCATTCGGCCATGCAACCTAGCGTTTGGTGCAGACCAATTCAACCCCCATACGGAGTCCGGAAGGAGGGGTATCGATAGCTTCTTCAATTGGTACTACTTCACCTTCACAACGGCCATGATGATCTCCTCCACCATCATCATCTATATACAAAGCAGCATCAGCTGGGCACTGGGTCTCGCCATTCCCACCTTCCTTATGTTCTTCTCCTGCGCTTTCTTCTTCATTGGGACCAGGCTCTATGTGAAAGTGAAGCCCGAGGGGAGTCCCTTCACCAGCATTGCCCAGGTCTTGGTAGTGGCAGTTAAAAAACGAGGGCTAAAGCAACCTGATGATCCAAAGACGTCTCTCTTCAATCCTCCCCATCTTAGTTCTCTTGTCACCAAGCTTCCATACAGTGACCAATTCAGGTAATTACGGTCAACATCCTCTCTCCCTCCCTCCCTCGGTTACATACATAACAATCAGAATCCTCTGCAGTACTGTACATCTATGGATGGCCGCCTATCAGAGGATGGCCGTCCATCTCTTAATGGTGGCCATCCACAGCTGCACGGTACTCTGCAGCAGCACACATGCACCGCAGTGGATTCATTTTATATATAAATATTTACAAAATAGAAAAGAGAACTACTGCTAAATTTAGAAGTAACAATGGCAAAACAAAATAAAAAAATGTGGTACGATCGGCCCAATCCAATCCACTTCCGGCACTAGCCTTTTTTATTGTGGAAAAATACTTCCTACACCGCACGCGATTGCACTCGTACGGACCGATATGCAGCATTTAAAAATAATATTTTTTTTTTGCTTCCGGACTCTCATGGATTCCGTTCGAGCGCCAATCACCTAGAAAGTATGCCCCTTTATTGTGTACTTCACCGTATTCCATTGTTTCCTAATTGGGTTTTGCGTTGTTTATGGTGTCAGATTTCTTGACAAGGCTGCAATCATTACTCCAATTGATGAAATCAAACCAGATGGCCACGCTGGAAATCCATGGAGACTATGTAGCCTCCAACAAGTTGAGCAGGTAAAATGTCTTGTAAGAATCATTCCTATATGGGCTACAGGCATCATCCTCCATGTTTCAGTGATCCAAGAAACGACTTTCATCGTCTTTCAAGCCCTTCAAGCTGATAGACGTTTTGGAAAGAGCAAATTTGAGATACCAGCTGCTTCTTTCAATGTATTCGCCATGTTAGCCTTAACAATTTGGATACCTATTTATGATCGCATTTTACTCCCATGGCTTCAAAGAGTTACTGGTAAAAAAGGTGGATTTACGTTACTCCAGAGGATGGGAATTGGGATTTTTCTGTCAATAGTCGCCATGGTTGTCTCCGGATTGGTCGAAGAGTGGAGGAGGAGTTACGCCATTCACCGGCCGACCCTCGGGTTGGTCTCTAGCAGTGGCGCGATATCGTCATTGTCTAGCTTCTGGTTGGTACCTCAGCTAGTGATTCTGGGCTTTGCTGAGGCTTTTAATGTGATCGGTCAGGTTGAATTCTACTACAAACAATTTCCAGAAAATATGAGAAGTATTGCTGGGGGTTTGCTCTTCTGCGGGCTAGCATGTGGTAATTACTTGAGTGGTTTCATGGTGACGATGGTTCATCGAACAACGGGTCACAATGGGAGGGATAATTGGTTAGATAGTGACCTAAACAAGGGAAGATTGGACTATTTCTATTACCTGATTGCTTTAATCGGAGCTGTTGACTTAATGGTTTTTATTGTTTTGGCCAGATGGTATAGATACAAAAGTTTGGGAGATCGTTCTGAAATTGCCTTGGAGAAAAGCAAATCAGAACATTCTCCTTGTTAAACTAGCACTCGATAATGAGTTATAGATTTTTCTTGATGTATGGTATTTTAGTTGTCACAATATTGGAAACAAAATATAAATAAAATGGACGATATTTTCTTGTAAATTCTTTTGCACATTCAATTTTATTTACTTCTCTTGAGAAAAGCTGAGTAACCAACATGCTCTATTGCATATGATTCACGTGTTTAGAAGGTCACCAAGCGGGAGATCCATTGCACCAATGTGCCAAAATCTAATCTTTTTGATGGCTACATGCCATTCCCATTTTTCTGTTTAATATTTCCTTCCATCTATAGGGATTGAAGTCATATTTACAATATATTTAGATATTTCTACGGGATTGGACCAAAAATTTTACAAGAATTGGATCTGTTAGTCCATCTGTCTTGCATCTTCTAATAGTCTATCTAAATCCTAACCGGCTGCAGCAAGAAAAAAGATGCACGAAGATCTTTTTTTCCTTCTCACAATTTTGGACAGGGAGGTCTTTAGTTGAAAGAGTCATGCTTAAATGGGCTACCAAGTCTATAAACACTGCAGGATTTTTAGTCCAATTCTTCCAAATGGACCTTTAAAAGCTTTTAGAAGCCAGCCATTTATAATTTTTTATGACCCTTTATTAAAAAAAAAAATACTCAAGGAATGACTATGAACATGTTAGCAGTGGGCTGGGCGCTAACATATTACCAGTGGACTTTATGGTTAATGCATCGTTACTTTGAAAGTTTTGTTACCTGTCACCGTTTCATTCCCTGCTCACCTTCCTGGTCCTATATTCACGGAGGAGAGACGGGTCATGATGGAGTCTGGCCATTCCATGGGCCCATGTCAGCACTTTATCACCAGCGCCTTGGAATGGAGCAGTGACTTTTAGTGCTTGGAGGCTTTTTTTTCCCATGCATATTAAAAATTACTTTGCCAAGTAGCGGTAAGGAAGTGTAAATTATGAAATTTGATGCAACTTGCTACAAATACTCTGAGTAGTCTATGATTAACCTTAAATGGGCCGATGCTGTCGAGTTTCTTAGTCCACGTAATCTTCCTAAGTACTCACAATAGATTGTTTTGTTTTCTTTAAGCATTAAGCATCACAGCCTATCCAAGATGGGGCAACCATTTATGGGCGGTAGGATGTTCTGCTGGAACTCCATAGGAAAATTCTTTGCTCACCGCTTTCGGGCCGATGGTGTGTGCGGAAGTTTACCGTCCGAAGTAAGCAAAATATTTTCCTAAAAATTAAACATCACAACACTTTCTCCAGCTATGGGTGTGATAGTGGTCAGCCCATATATGGATACAGCTGTCTGCAGCAGCCAAGATCTGCTTTATGCTCACAATTATAGTATGTATCAGGTTTTTTAGTTTAAAATATTTGTATGTTTGCTTGTTTGTTTTATGTATTTTTGCAATTGGAAAAGGATGAATCCTTTATCTCTATAAGAGGCCCTTATGGGTTATGATCATAATGGAATTTAGCTTTTGTTGCTATCAAAAATAAGTATAGTCCTTATGGTGGAGAGCAGGAAACTCCTTCCCATCACTGCCATCCAAAGACGCTCGGATTATTTTTGGCACAATTGGAGTTTAATAGGAGCGTCTTGTCTGGATACTCTTAATATTATTTTATTTAAAGATACAAAATATCTTGATCATCCATTTCGTGAGATTGTTTAAGAAATTTTATTCTTAATAGATCAGCATGGGATAGCTCCTCTCTTGTTTTATTATTTTTCTGAACCTAGGCACGACTATACCTAGTGAAGATCATACGCAATTCTCTCTATCAAGACTCAAGAGTTACTCGAAAAAATTCTGTGAATAAGAGTATGAGTGATTGAGTCCAGCAAGTCTACAGGACCATTCCCAGGCACCAACTGGCTTCTGTGCATACTTTAGCCCATATTAGTTTTAGCAAATTTATGTGGTGGTGTTATTTTAACAGCATACTCAAATGTTCATCTGTCATATCATAGCGCAGAACCCAAATGGCAGGCTCAATCAATCTTATACAATCTACTGAGGTGGCGAGAACAGTGCAGTTGGCCCTAAAATCTCTCAATGGGTAATAAGAGAGTGTGCTTAATGGTGAGTCATTGATAGACCTCATATAATTTTTACTATAGACATCATACCTTGGAAATTGAAAAGAAGAAAAAAGATTATTAATTACAACTAATTCAATAATTAATTTTGTCTTCTCTTAATCGAAGTTCTATGGAAACCAAGAAAAGGTTTTAAATTCTCTTTATATTGTCAATGCACTTCAAGGGCCTTTTTCTGCACCGGAACAAGTTAGGAACTTTCTCCTTGCTTCATATTTTTAGCTGGCATATTTAAAATTGATAAGATTCTCCACATATTCTAAAACTAGCTGAATCCAAATTATATTTTCTTTCGAAAAAGAAAAGTACGTGGAGTGAAACTCCCATATTGGAATGAGAATTTGAAGGAGCTCCGAACAAGAGGATAACGTATTCAGCACTGCCTAAGCAGGAAAACTATTCCTCTAGTCCATGCCTTTTAAACAAAAGAAACCTCGATCACTAGTCTAAATTCAACAAGATACATACGAGCACAATTTTCTACTTTAAATAGACTAAGCAAAATAAGTAACTTTGGTCGGGATATGAATTGTTGGGTTGAAGATGGTACAGGGATTCAAGTTTTTAGATTATATCCATCCTTTTGCGGTAACACCAAATGGCACTGCGACAAGAAAATTTTCACGAACCGAATGATTTTTTTGAGCTAGATTTCTATATTATTAAGGAGTTGAACCTAAAATTTTATATGATTCATGATCCAACCATTATAAACATTGGATGATACAGCAGATTATTTTCTTCCTATAAGATTTGTACCTGCCCACTTAAAATGTTGTCCAAGATAGTTATAAACATATGCCTAACATATCTTATAATTTAACATTTTTGGTATTTGTGCTAGCGTAGTCCATAAATTTTATGAAATTTTAAGCCTGACCATCCAAATAGACCCTATATATTTTGATCATTATATGGTTACTGTATTGTCCCAGGCTTCTAGCAGTTCTAAACTAGGGTCCAAAGCCTGTTGACGGTGATAGATTATATCCTTGCACAGGAAAAGCTCGCTGATTGGGTAGACGTTGGCTTTTTGGTGCACCAAGAAAACTTGTGTGCTTGCTTTTACAAACTTGGTTTGTGGATTCTTTACTCCCATCCTAAAACTTAGGTCTTCTAGGTCCATTTACCCGTACATTATCCAGCCAAGCAGTCTCACCTTTTCTTAAAATAAATTTAAAAAAAAAAAAAAGGATAGCTAAACTTGACAACCACATGTTGTCGGAAATTTTTATCTTGAATTTGTGGATTACCTAGTTCGGATCTATATAATAAATGTTGCATGGGATATTGTTCGTCATTCACCACAAAATTTGAGGTCTAGATGGGTTGTTTATTCTAACGTTTTTATGTGTGAACTATAGGCACCGAGTGCAAAATTTCTCAAAAAAATT
Source organism: Cocos nucifera (assembly GCA_006176705.1). Classification (NCBI taxonomy): domain Eukaryota; kingdom Viridiplantae; phylum Streptophyta; class Magnoliopsida; order Arecales; family Arecaceae; genus Cocos; species Cocos nucifera. Next base: position 1,460,330 of record QRFJ01000031.1, on the reverse strand, counting down.
TATCAAAACATTTAAGTTGTATTAATAAAAAAAATATATATATATTTTAAAAAAATTCTAACCATTTTTAAGTCCTAACAATTAATGCTATCTAAAAAGTCCATCTAATAGGATTAAGTTGATAAATGTTTGATTGTTTGGAATTGTTGCCGTCCTTCTTGTAAACTCTCTACCATCCCGTAATCTATATTTTATCTTTCTGTATTTATTTATTTATTTCATGCATCTTGAGAGCTGTCTTAGATGTTTTCTTTATCTTTTTTATCTTAAATAAAATTGATAAAGTTTTTTAATCTTTTAACTTGGAAAAAGAAAGCATCTCACGTGATCCATATTCATAGATGCTTGCAACTAAAAAATTTAAATATGAAGATAAGGTGCGTGGACCATAATTTAGTAGTTGGCACCCTCTCAAGACCTTGACGCACATTCCATAAAATATTGACATGTTTATTTTAAATTATCATGGGCATCAATCAAACACCCTGGTTATTTTGCAAACTAAATTGGCTATTCTAATTTCATTATCGCATCCTTTTTTTGACTGTCTTTCTCCCCCTCACATCCTAAAACCTAGGTCCCCTACATCAACTGGCCCATTAGTGGATGATGTTTGTCCCGCCTTTTCTTAAAAAAAAAAAATACCATATAGCAAAACTTGACAACCATATATGGTTGTGACCTATTTTGGCAATGATTAGTGAAATTTTTCTATCTTGAATTTGTGGACCACCTAATCCGGATCTGGATTGATATTTGTTATGAGTATCAAAATTTAAGATCTAAATAGGTTTTTTTTTCTTACTTTTTTTTTTTTGAATATTTAAGCAACAGTCATCCTGTGCAAAGTGCCGAAAAAAAAAAAAACAGAGAGAGAGAGTAAATTATACTAACAAAAAAATAATAATTTTTTTTAAAAATAGAGTCCTGATAATTAATGCTATCCAAGAAGTTTATCTGATAAGTTGACAAAATGTTTGCTTGTTCGAAACCGTCGTCGCCTTTCTTGCAAGCTCTCCACCATCCGGTAATTTTTATTTTATTGTTCCGTAATTCTTTTTTGGCACAGCTGGGAGCTGCCTTTAGATGTTTTTCCGTATCTAAATTTTCTTAAATGAAGCTGGTGGATCTTTTTCAATCTTTTAACTCGAGAAAAGACAGCATGTCACGTGGCCCATGTTATTTGATGCACTGCAACCAAAAATAAAAAAAATAAACGAGAAGACAATGTGGGTAGCCCAAGGTGACGAATATTGCCGTGGGTTCTGTATCTTTTTCACGTGGCTGACATCGATCCTTCGCCCAAAAGAAGGGTACACCTTCCTTCGAGCCTGTCGACCGTAGGATCATCTCCATTTCGCTCCGAGACATGCGCAGGTCCAAGAATGACGTAATTTTGAACGATTTGAGATTTTGCAGTGGATGATCCAACGGTCGATGGTGCGAAGGAAGTTGGCTCCTTCCTCGGGACGAAGGATACAACCAGGTTCCCGCTGATTCATCCCCATAGCCGGTTGCACGGAGCCAGAAAAAAAAAAAAAAAAAATCCAACAACGACCTGCTCCCACGCCTGGATGTGTTCAATTAATCGGCCAGTTCACACTGCCATTTGGACCACCACTATTGCCCTTGTGTTACACATGCACGTCTATGACTCTATAAATACCCGTTATCCCTTCATTCGCTCGTCCATCGAAGCCAAGGAGCTAAAGGAAACCATTTGTAGTTCGCACAACTTCTCAATGGTGGGGTTCAAGATCTTAGGGTAGATCTAATTTATTTCATCAGCAGTACGTAGTTCATCTTATATTAAAGCTAATATGTGATCTACACTGTTACAGGCTAGCAGAGTGGATGGTGCTGATATGTTGGGGCCCTGGGGAGGATCTGGTGGAACCGCATGGTCGTTTGAGAATGCTCAGGCGATCACAAAAATCAAAATTAGCGTAGGGGATGTCGTTGATTCGATTACCTTCCAGTATATGGATGGCCAGACAGCCCGCTGGTCCCCTAGGTACGGGGGTGCCGGGGGCAAGGCTACAGAGGTACAACCTACTCTAAGATGGTCCGTCCGATTTAATTTAATTTTTCTATGGAAGGATTAGTTCCTTTCTTTTTTGTTTGAACGCACGTTTGACGACTCTGCCTGTTAATTAATTTGCAGGCCTCTGTAATAGATATGCATGCAGTCCATATCAGCAAGGCTTGCCACCGTATCAATGATCCAACAAAATAAAATAAATAAATAAATAGATATAATGAAAGCAACCACTTGATCGAACAATCTTATTAAATGCATCCTTTAAATTACTCATCAATGAACATTGGTGCACACCTTCAGGAAGAAGGGAGAATAAAAACTGGAGGATTGCATACGACTCTGATGGTGATATTGGTTGAGCGAGCTATGTTCTCGTTTATACTTTTAAATGATGCATTGCACTAAGGATAGTCGACGCGTCGGTAATTGCTCTGACTGCAACAAATTAAACCTGCTTAGGCAACGCACATAATTAAAGTATCCGACTTCACATGGTTGAACTCCTCATAATACAATACCTGATGGCCATAAATGTATTGTTGAACCCAAAAATGATGGTGTTTTCGCGCACATCGTTGTGAAATGTGAAAGTTTTATTAATCTCATTATTATTACTACTATTATCATCGTCATTGTAATCATGGATATTATTTCTTTTATAGATTGAGCTTGGACCAGCCGAGTTCATCATCTCCATGAAGGGCTACTACGGTACTTATGCAGGAAAGACGATCATATACTCACTCACTTTTGTGACCACCATTCGCGAGTATGGTCCTTATGGCCGAGAGCAAGGAACTCAATTTTCTATTCCGAAAGGTACAGGTTGGATCAGCGGCTTCCATGGACGCTCGGGTAGCCTACTTGATGCAATTGGGGTCTACATGAAAACATACGTTGAGGTAAAAAAAATCTTTCAGCTTGCATCTGATGATTAGATGATATAAATCCCAAAAGAAATCTAACAAGAAAGCCCATTATAAGTTAGCCTTACAAATATACTTTCCTGTAATAATACTTAACCTAAGTATGTATGTCGGCTGGCACCACGTGCACTCGAAAAAACTTCGAAGTCGGACTTGAAAGATGGCATTCCCGCTGTATTTTCTTGAAATAGTTATTTATTTATTTGATGGCATTCTCGAGTCGGACTTGGAAGATGATGCAGAAGGTGACGTGATGCTATAATTCCATCATGGGGGTTGGACCAAATCCATAGCTAGAATCTAGATTGAGTTAATTTAAAAGTTACATGACCTGATTACACTAAATTGAAGATTGGAATGATATTAAAAACTCCAAAATAGTAAAGATTTTTTTGTATGATTTTTTTTGAGAAAAAAGGGGGTCATTTTAGCTCTTGCTCGAGGAAAAGTAGTGTTTTGTCGTTTTATAATGGATGCAGTCCTCTAGCTCGTGATTGCCCATTGCGAATGGTTGTCTGGTATCTAAGGGTGGAGTGGCTTAAAAAATTTATCGATGGCTCATGCATTGAGTGCAAAGTGCCTCAATTTAACAAAAAATTATTAGATGGTTCGGATTCATTTTGAACTTAAGATAAAATCATGATAGGTAGACTCGTTTGACCCTATGATGAAATAATTGTGAGAGTAATTTCACCTTTGATCTATAATGAACTTAGTCTATTTGATAATTTCTCTGGAAGAAAAAAAAATTCTGACTTCCATCTGCTCCCATGGCTAGATGCATGTGCTTTATTAATTGGCCGCTTCATACCTCCATTTTCACAATTACTGCTGTCCTCGTGTTATGCATGCACGTCCATGACTCTACGATAACCCATCATCCCTTCATTCGCTCGTCCATCGAAAGAAACCATCTTTTGGCACAACTTCCCAATGGTGGGTTCATGACCTTAGGGTGCGACTAATTTCATAATCCGCAGTTCTTTTTATATTATCTTCAACTAAAGCTAATATGTCTACTGTTACAGCCTGCCGTTGTGGTAGGGCCATGGGGTGGATCTGGTGGGACTGCATGGTCTTTTGAGAATGCTCTGACGATCACCAAAATCAAAATTAGCGTGGGGGACGTCGTTGATTCAATTACCTTCCGGTATATGGATGGCGAGACAGCCCGCTGGTCCCCTAGGTACGGGGGTGCAGGGGGCAATTCTGCAGAGGTACCACTTACTCTAAGATTGCCTTTCCCTCTAATTTAATTTAATTTAATATTTCCAGTAAAAATTAGTTCTTTCTATTGTTTTGAACATTTGATACTTGTTTAACCGCTATGCCCAGTTAGTTAATTATTTGTAATAGATATGCATGGGGTCAATTTCAGCAAGGCTTGCCACCATCTCAATGATTTAACAAAAATAAATAAATAAATGCAACGAAAACAATCAATTGGTGGAACGATCTCATTAAATGCATCCTTCAAATTAATTATCAACAGACATTGTTATATACCTTCCGAAGAAGGAAATAGAAATTAAGGACAGCATGCGATACTGGTTTAGTGAACTTTGTTGTTTTTGCAACTTCATAGTATATATTCTTGTCTATGCTTTTAGATGATGCATTGCACTAAAGATGGTCAATACGTGGGTAGTTTCTCTGGCTGCAATAAAACCTGCTCTGGCAACGAATATGATTATTATAGGCTTTACCGAGATGAACTCCTCAGGATGCGTGGTTCGATATTCTTGGACCCAAAAATGATGATGTTTTCATCCGCACCAGCCTTATGTTCATCATGGCATGTGAATGTTTTACTAATCTCATTACTACTATTATCATCATCATTATCGAGTTATTTCTGGATCCAGGGAAAGGAATCTAAGGCAAGAAAATATCCTTTTTCATCCAATGTTTGCGAGAAAATGTCGTGACTTTAATATAGAAAATGCAATTATATAGGGCTGACCTTAAATTTTTCATTTTGTTTTGCAGATTGATCTTGGAACCAACAATAACCTCAAGGCTATATCCGGCCACTATGGCAATTATAAAGGCATCATCGTCATAAGGTCGCTTACATTTGTGACCACCACGGGCACCTATGGGCCATACGGTCAGGAGGAAGGAACCGCTTTCTCCCTCCCTGTGAAAGCTGGGAAAGTTGTTGGCTTCTTCGGACATGCAGGTCAATGGCTCGATGCTCTTGGGTTCTACTTGAAGCCCACTTCGGCCTAGTTATTCCAGATTAGCTATGGATGTCTACGTACTTATGGTCGCATTGTAATGAATAATGGAGAGATGCTATCTCCAAGCTTTGTTTGTTGTTGTCTTGTTGATGTGTGCTACCAACTGTGTTTGTTTGCTTATGATGTATCCCCTGCGTAACTAGTGGGATTGTTAAGAACCGATCTCTTTCTTATCATCCTTTGGTAGATTGCATGGCCATGGACAAAAGATTTCATTTGGATTGAGACTTCGAGCATATATTTAATTCCTCGTGCAATAGAAAGCCTTATATAATCCTATTTGTTTGTCAGTCCAGAGCCGGGATGTGTTTTTTAAACCTGAAATATTTACGTTTGCATTCGGGCTGATTCCAGATCCCATGGGCACCAGTCCCATGGAGGCCCATACTGGAACACCGAAGAAACAAATGGCTCTACCAGGCCATCTTCCTATGAATTCCGTCAACCAGCTCAAAGGCATCTCTTTTAACAATTCTATTAGCGGAAATAGAAACGCCAAGATAAGTGAAAGGCTTGCCCATGACATCCAGTTGTAAATTTCGGATAATCCGTCGTCTCACACTCAGATTAAAAATAGAAATTTGGGAGAACCAATTATAAAAGAATTAAATCATGTACCAAATCATGCCAACCATACCATGCAAATCATGCCAACCATGCCATGCAAATCATGGAATCAAATCATGCCAACCATGCGATGCAAATCATGCCAATCATGCAGATTGCATCAATAAAGGAACCAAATCATACCAACCATGCAGATTGTGTCAACCACGTAGAGGATTCCAAAGATCAGCAATGAAATAAACCGGCTTGGTCAATATTTTATTTTCTTTTATTTTCTTCTTGACTTTCTATAATCAGCTAATAGTCATATGCTTCTCTTATAATGTTTTTTCTCTATAAAAAGAGACTACTCAATGAATATGTGGGATGAAAGTTACTCCAAAACTTCCTCTTCATACTTTATTTCATTTTGATATCAGAGCATTAATATTCAGAAAGTTCGATTGTGTTACAAACCTGCTACATGGCTTCTCAAATATCCTCCACAATGAATCCCAATACCACATCAAACAAAAATCCAAACACCTCATCCACCGATCCAGTTCTTACCCTGCAAACCTTTCATCAATGCGCTATCCTTGTCTCTATTAAACTCACCAACAACAACTTTATTATTTGGCAATCACAGATCATTCCTCTAGTGCGTAGTCTTGGCCTATACCATCACTTATGTTCTGACATTCGACCTTGTGTGGAAGTAGGCTCTTCCTCATCTCCGGCGGATGCTCAGCTTGACCTATGGATCACCAACGACGGACTTCTCATCACATGGCTGCTCTCACACATGCAAGAAGAAGTGCTAAGCATGGCCTTTGGTACAAGCACTGCTCATCAACTATGGAAAAATCTCCATGAATTCTTTCTTCCAACAACAGCAGACAAAGAAGCAAATTTGAAGAATTTATTTATGACTATCACAAAGGGCTCTCAAACAATTGAAGAATACTATCGTCAATTCAAAGAAATCTGTGATAACCTTATTGCCATTAACAAGTCTTTATCAAATCTTGACATAGTGTTCTAGTTTTCAAGAGGACTTGGTCCGAAATATCAAAACTTTCATATTGCTATGCTCACAAAACCTCCATATCCAATCTTTTCATAATTTTATCTTTCCTTACAGAGTCATGATCAAACTATTCGTGCTCAACAGGATGAAGAATGCAATTTTATTGATAGAGCATAGGTTTTCTTCAACCAAAGAGGTCGTGGACGATGAGGGAACCGCGGCTCCTTCACATCTCATGGTCCTGGGTTTCAGCGGTAAGCAGCAAGTCATCCCTTACCTTTAAATAATTTTCAGCAAGCAGGACATCCTTTTGGCAATCGATCACGATCCAACATTTCTTCATCATCTTCACAAGCAATACAAACCTTTCTCTAATGGCATTACCTATCAAATTTGCGGACATGCCAATCATGCTGCTCTTAATTGCTGGTATCACTATGATTACTCCTACCAGTCCGATGATGTTTCTGCTACCTTGGCAACTCAAGCAACTACAATCAATGATGGTTTCACATTTTATGTTGATTTCGGTGCTACTACACACATGACAAATGATTCAGGTAATCTTATTACCTCTCAACCTTATAAGGGCGATGATCTCATCTATGTTGGTAATGGAGAAGGCTTGCCTATCACTCATGTTGGAAATACTTGTGTCAATACTAGTGATAGTAAACTACTACTCAATGATGTGCTTGTTGTTCCTAATCTAACAAAAAATCTTATCTCTGTTGGTAAACTAACAACTAATCATCCTTGCTCCATTGAATTTTCTTCGTCTGGCTTTCTTATCAAGGATCCGAACAACAAGATATTGGCAAAGAGAACTAAACAAGGCAAGCTGTATGCTTTAAAAGGTGATGTTCATCAGGCTTTCAGTTCCATTCAACAACGAGCTACTACCTTGACTATATAGCATGATCGACTGGGATATGTTAATTTTAAAACTTTGTCGCTCATGAAGAATAATAAGCTCTTGGATATCAGCCACTGGGTTACAACTCCATCTATTTGTACTAGTTGTCAGATGGGTAAAAGTTGTAAACTTTCATTTTCTTTATTTAATACCATTTGCAACTTTCCACTTAATAAAATTCATAGTAATTTATGGGATCCAGCTCCTATTACTTTAGTTCAAGGGTTTCGTTATTATGCTCTCTTTGTTGATGATTTTTCACACTTTATCTGGGTCTATCCACTGAAAAAAAATCTGAATTTTTTTATTGCTTTCTCAAGTTTCAAAAATTTGTTCAAAATCAATTTGACAAACGTATTAAGATTTTTCAATGTGATGGGGGAGGAGAATATAATTTCACTATTTTCTTATCTCACTTGACCCATAGTGGTATTCAGTTATAAGTATCGTGTCCTGGCACACCAGAGCAAAATGGTGTCTCTGAGCATAAGCATAGGCACTTGATCGAAACAGCACTCACAATGATGTTTCATGCAAATTTGCCACTCTCCTTGTGGGTTGAAATTTTTGTCTCTGTAGCTTATTTGATCAATCGACTGTCCACTCCTCGTCTCAATAATCAAAGTCTGTATCATCGTCTCTATGGCCATGCACCTGCTTATGAAGGCTTGCGTGTTATTGGGTGTCGATGTTATCCATCTTTGCACCACTCTCTTCCTCACAAGTTTGCTAAGAAGATGTATCCTTGTATTTTTATTGGATACAGTCCTCGATATAAAGGATATCAATGTCTTGATCCAGAAACAAAGTGAGCGTTCACCTCCCAGCATGTAGTATTTGATGGGCAATATCTTTCTTTTAAACGTGGCCACTCTTCCAATTGCTCTGCAACAAATCTTGATACGGTTGAGTTTCCTGATCTAGATGAGTGGCTTCCTTCTACTATGGGATCATCCTCTACATCCTTCTCTTGTACTGATTCTCCAATTTTGAAAGACAATTCAGCTCCTGTTCCTACCCTTATAGCTGATGAACTTTCTGAGGAAAATCTTATTGTTTTCATCAATCCCTTGGTATCTTCTGATAATCCTTCTCCTGCATCTCCAATCATAGAACACTCGATTCCATTATTAGGAACTCTCACTAGCTCCGCCAACTCTGACTCTTTGTCAGATGTGTCTGCTTCATCTTCCGATGGTCATTACAATTATGATGGACTTCCTGGTTCACTAACCATGGAACTTCCACTAGCTCCACTGTCTCTCAACTCTCATCCCATGGTCACTCATCATAAGGCTCAGCTAAATCTAGCCTTGAAGCTGTCGAACTTTTTACACGCTTTTGCTACAGAATAGGAGCCCCGAACTTGGAAAACCGCAATAAAGAATGACCAATGAATTGCTGCTATGAAGGAAGAATTAGCAGCTCTTGAAGCAAATCAGACATGGACTCTAGTGCCTCGACCTTCGTCTACTAATGTTACAGGTTCTAAATGGATTTTTCGGCTGAAATATAAAGAAGATGGGTCTATTGATCGCTATAAAGCACGGCTAGTTGCTCAAGGCTTCTCTCAAGTATCTGGTATTAGTTATGAAGAAACATTCAATCCAGTAATTAAACACACCACCAGCTGGTGGTGGCTCTCTCCCTCTGTCAAGATTGGAAGATTCGTCAATTAGATGTTAAGAATGCCTTCCTCCATAGTCACCTAAAGGAAACTATCTACATGGAACAACCCCCGGGTTTTGTAGACTCTTATTTTCCTTTCTTTGTCTACAAGCTACAGCGGTCTCTTTATGGACTTAAACAGGCACCTCGGGTCTGGTTTGATCGCCTCTCTCAATTTCTATTAAATATTAAATTTTACTACAGTCGAGCTAACCCATCTCTCTTTGTCTATCACTCTCATGGTACTGTTGTTCTTCTTCTGATTTATGTTGATGACATCCTTGTAATAGAAAATGAGAACACCTTTATTCAGGATCTAATACAACGTTTGGGCCATGAATTTTCTCTTAAGGATCTTAGATTTCTTCATTACTTTCTTGGTATTGAAGTCACTCACTTCCCAGGAGGACTTTTCTTATCCCAAAGAAAGTACATTTTAGATTTGCTCCAAAAAATTGGGATGAGTACTTGTTCTTCTACCTCTACTCCCATTGTTGTTAAAGATTCTGGTCACTACTCCGATCATGAGGCTGTTGATGACTTTACTTTTTGTAGTCTGGTTGGGGCCTTGCAGTATCTTACCTTCATACGACTAGACATTGTCTATGCGGCCAATAAGGTTTGCCAGCATCTTCATGCTCCCACCTATGCTCATTTTCGTGCTGCTAAGCGCATCCTACGCTATCTCAAAGCTACTCCAGATTATGGGATTCGCTTTCTCTCTTGTTCACCACTCTCTTTTTATGGGTTCTCCGATTCTGATTGGATAGATTGTCTTGATACTCACAGAAGCACTACTGGTTATTGCATCTTCCTTGGTGCTAATTGTATCTTTTGGAGTTTGAAGAAACAAGCTATAGTTGCTCGCTCTAGTTCGAAGGCTGAATATTGTGCAATGGCTGTCACTACAGTTGAAATTACTTGGATTTCTTATCTCTTGCATGATATCAGTGTTCCTCTACTTGCCTCGCCTCAGCTCTTCTGTGATAACATTAGTGCTCTTCACTTAACTATTAATCCAGTATTTCATGCTCGTACAAAATATATCGAGTTGGATTATCATTTTGTTAGAGAAAAAGTGGCTGCTGGTCATCTCATAACACGCTATGTTCCATCCTCTTCTCAGTTAGCCGATCTCCCTTATCCAAGGAAGTCTTTCAGCGTCTACGAACCAAGCTTGGGCTTCACTCTTGTTCTGCCAGGTGTAAAAGAACCAAATCATGCCAACCATGCCATGCAAAATCATGAAACCAAATCATGCACCAAATCATGTCAACCATGCCATGCAAATCATACCAACCATGCAGATTGCATCAATAAAAGAATCAAATCATGCCAACCATGTAGAGGATTTCGAAGACCATCAATGAAATAAACCAAAATAAGAAGGCTTGGTCAATATTTTATTTTCTTTTATTTTCTTCTTGACTTTCTATAATCAGCTGATAGTCATATGCTTCTCTTGTAATTTTTTTTTTTCTCTATAAAAAGAGATAAACTACTCAATGAATATGTGGGATGAAAGTTACTCTAAAACTTTCTCTTCATATTTTATTTCTTTTCCAATGACTTGATGCACTCTATTACTGGCCGGTGATGTGCTTCCCGTAAATTCGTCATGTGGCATCTCTAAGGAGGAAAAATTTCTGGTTAGAACAATTTTATCATGTGTATGATGCACCATCTAATAAAAAATTATCATATCAATCAAAAAAAATGATTTTTTTTCATTCAAATCAATAAAACTTATCAACTTATAGCTAAAATAAGCTTTTTGCCTTCAAAATTATCGACCAAATCTGGATAATAATAGTATCCCTTTTTCAATAAAGAATGCTATGGTAATTTTTTATTGGATGATACAAGATATATATGGTAAAACTATTCTAACAAAAAATTCTTCTCCAATAAGTTTTTATCCACTCCTAATGGTTTTTAAAAAATTATTCGTTAGAATAGTGATACTATGTTTATCTTGGATCATCCAATAACAATCCAGCATGTCATTTATTATTGGAAAAACTACACTGTCATTCAAATTTGATTGAAAACTTTGAATAAAAAAAAATACTATTAACTATGATTGGTTAGTTGATAATTTTTACTATTTTGAATGATAAAATGTTAACTTTCTTGAATGATATAATATCTTATTATTAAATGATCTAAGATATATACTACTCTACCAAATATTTTTTTCTATGATCCCCACTCTACCTACCCACCACGTCACCATCCCATCTCCACATCCACTCAACTCGTTTTGTGCAAAATTTAAAATGAGAAATCCCAAGCAATGATCGCCACTCGAACTCGAGATTCCGTGTAGATTAAACATCCTCAATAGACGGCGGATGCAGAGAGACGTGCGTAAGACGAGCACGATGGAAGCTCTATTACCGCATCTCTATTTTTATGGTAGAAAAAATTGGCTAATTTTTATTTTTTTAATGGATGTCAGCAGTGTTGAGAAAAACACGACTAGCAGTCCTGTCAGTTTTAGTTTAAAAATAGTCCAATTGACTTGCTTCTCACACAATTTTGTAGAACCTATTAATTAATAGCTTGTTTGGAAATACCATAATTTTTGTTTAAAAAAATATTTTTTAATAAAAACTATATTTTGATATCAAAAATTGCTTTGGAATAAAGTAATTTTTTATTTAGCTATCAATATCCTAAAACTATTATTAAGTTATAAAAATAATTTACAATATATTTGATTAACAGACCTAAAACTATTTTTGAAATGATAAAATGACTAAAAAAAGATAAATATCTAAAATGATCCTATAATTGTTTGAATATAAAGTTTGCTATTTCATTAGATGGGGATGGAAATGAGAGGAGTTTAATTAAAAAAAGAATCATGATACATAAGAAAGTTGGGCAAAAAGGAATGTGGAGATGAAAAGAGATTAATATAAAAAAAAAATCAGATAAAATGAGAGAAATAAAAGAAGATTGATAATCATGTAAATCAGAAAAAAGAGGACATAGACAAAGACGAGAGAGATTAATTGGGGATGTAGATATTGGAGATGAGATTAATTTGAATGAAGAAAGAGTCTTGATAAACAAGAAATTTCAATAAAAAGGGATGTAGATGGAGATGAGAGAAGATTAATAATCGATGTAGATATACAGAGATGAAAGAAGATTAATAATCTTGAAAATCGAAAAAAGAAGGTATAAATGGAGATAAAAGAAGATTAATCAAGGATATATATGAATGCAGATGGGATAAGATTAATTTAAAAATAGTGAAGGTCCTAATAGATGAGGAAGTGGGAAAAAGGATCTTATGAGAGATATTGAGAGGGTAACATTTAATTTTTCCAAAAGAAACTAATTTTTGGTGAATGCATGGTGCTGCATCCACGAAAAATAGGAGGAGGTCAGCCTTGCTAAACAACATTTTAAGGGATCTTAAACATGATCTAGAATTACTTTTGGGATCTAGCAAAATATTTAAAATTCTACTTTTTGATCTGAAATCATTTTTGACAATTATAAATGCATTTCCAAACATGCACTAAGGTGGCAAGTACCATTCAATTGGTAAAAAAAAAAAGAAAAACAAAAATCTCAATAGGTAATAATAGTCCGCCTTCACATAATTTTGATCGTAAACCTCAGACCTTGGAAAAGGAAAAGATGAAAAAACTTGTTATAGCCAACGCAATTACTTATTATTGGCATGAAGGCCTCTAGAAATAAGAAAAGAAAGTATTTAATTTTCTTATTTTATGAATATTTTTATCACTTCAAGAGCCTTGTTTGATATTTGAACAAATTAGCAAATGGTCTTATAAAAAAATAGAAAATTTTTTTTTAACCTGCTTAACTCAAATCTTTCAAAAAAAAATTAGCAGAAGATCTAAGATTGCAAAAATAGGACTCAAATATCTTTTTCTTTTATTGATTGATTTTCTTTATCATAAAGTGAGGTATATAATTTTTATTTATAATAATGAGATCCATCCTTATATAATTTGGATCAATTTTTTTTTTTTTTTTTTCAAAAGAACGTTCACCTTTAAAAAATTTGGATCGGATTCATCTTTCTAATTTGCATAGGATTAACTCTCTAAAAAAGAACATTATTAATAAAATAATAAAAAATACTAAAATTTTATAGGAGAAAGATTTTGACTTATAAATCAATTTTGCCTTATACAACTTCATCTAATTCTTCATCGATTGGAATATAACATTCAATTAAAGTTTTTTCCTAATAAAAAAGTTTTAGTTTGATCGGTCCATTTCAAGGTCTAAATCAAAATGAAATTTTGATCCGATTTAACCTTCTTAGGGATTGACTGAAAGTTGCAGACCTCGAAAAGACATTCGATAAAAGAAAAAAAAAAAGATCACACAATCGGACATTTTATGCCTTCCAAAGTTTGATACATAATTTGACTTTATGATATGATAGATTTTACTTATAGATCCTATTAAGTCCTACTCATAGTAGCTAATATGATCCATATCGAATTCTCATAGTAGCAAAAGTAATCCACATCGAATGTGGTAATTCTATTGAATACTCATAACGCCCAAAGTGGTTCATATCAAATTTGGTACTAAATCCTCCTGAATATCTATCAGGATCAAAGTATTTCACATCGAGTTAGATGATTCTTCTGAGGACCTGTAGTGACTAAAGTGATGGATATAAAGTATGATAATCCATCTAGATCAGCGAATTTATCCTTGCTTCATATATTTTGTAGCTTGAATGTATAAACTTTATAAGAATCCCCATATTTCTAATACTAGCAGAATCCAAATTATGTTTTCTTTAAAAAAAAGTATAGCTGGGGGAGGGGAGCTCCACCTGGTAAGCTGTGAGATTGAAGGAGCCAAGAGAGAATAACGTATCAACCATTATCGGACCAGAAAAAACTACAACACCAAAGACATGCCTTTGAAACAAAAGAAGCCTAGCTCTATCACCAGTCTAATTTCAGAAAGATACATAGGAGTAAGATTTTCCACTTCAAACAGTCTAAAAAAAATAATAATAATAATTTTTGTTGGAATATAAATTCTTGTGTTCAAGATTATATGGAGATTTGAGGTTTTAGATATTGTAAATTTCACCAGAAAAACATCAAAGCCACCCTGGAGCATTTCGGTTCATCCCCTTGATCCAAATCGCACTGCAGACAGACAAGCGGCGAGAAAATTTTCAGCAACTGAACGATTTCTTAGAGTGAGATTTCAAGATTATTAATCATTTCGACCTTTATATGGCTTCGAGATCGTCCAGGGCTCCTAGCAGTTCTCCGATACAGTGTACGAAGCCTGTTTGATAGTAATAAAGCTACATTCTTGGACAAGAAAAACTAACTTTTAGACGTTTTCAAGTAAACTTGCGTGCTTGCTTTTACAACTTGGTCCAGTTGATTCTTTACCCACATGCCTTGAGGGTAAGTCCACCCGTTTATATTCCCAGACGTTACAGTACTGCTTGATCCACCAGATCTTCTTAACCCGTCCTCTTGACTCATTTAATTCCAGGTCAGAATATTTGATCGGAATCTGTCACTAAGAAATTAAAGAGCCCTGATCCACACCCGTCCTAGATGGAGCTGGGTTGGGTCGGACTTTCGGATTGGGTCAATTTTGGCCACCCTTGCTATCACTCTATGCATGTCCAAGTACTCTTTGGGTCTCTAATGCAACATTCTCCTCGCATTCTGTCTTGAGATATGTAGTTCAGTATTTGACTTTCTTATAAGCTTATTAGTATTTCATATACAGGTCGAGGAGCACGTTAAAGGATTTTTATCTTGATTTCGTATGCGTTAAAGGAAAATTTATTTAAAAGCTTTATGTTTCTGATGTCAGGTTGATGTTCCTCGGATGCGCGAGCCTTCATGCATCAAATTCAGAAAACTAGGAACGGAACATGTTTAGGAATTATTAGATTTTATCATATCATTTTTCCCCTTTCAGCCTAAATTTTTGGCCCGTACTCTACTTTGACACAAACCGGCCGGTTTAAAGAAGGCAGGCCGTTTGAAGAAAGGAGCGGCGACCGGCGAGAGAGAAAGAAAGCGATCTAGCCAGTTATTATTTGGGCGGATCCTAGATCCCGGATTCCATTAGTAATTGAACTGATTGCAGAGATCCTGGATCCTGTATGTAATTACTTGAGACAATTCCCCTTATTCGTGTAATCGCGGGACCCCTCATCCTGTATTTGGTTCAAAATGTTCTTCTTATACGTTTGAAATGAACAGTTGGAACTTAGGTTATTTCAGGCCCTCTTATGTTTTCAATTCATGAAGCCAAACAACCAGTAAGGTGGCATTAATCAAACTTGACAACTTGGAAAATTTGAGCTCCCCTTACGTTTTGTACGATCTCGGACCGACGCGTGCTGGCGGTGGGACGTGCCTTTGTCGTAGGCCCTCATCAGGACCTTACTGTTGTCGATCCCTCCGGGTTCACGAGGAGTTCGAGGTGCATGAGAGGCTCCTTAAAGGAAGAGGTGCTTTGCAATACGTTCCATGGGGATAGCTGCAACTGGGAACAATTGTGTGAAGGAACTCGTGCAGGAACATGGGGTAGCTGACAGTTCCCGTCCCTTGTATTCGAAAGTGTGGATTAAAATTTTAAAACTCCAATGCCTCAATTTTTCAAATGCCACGCATTTCCCGTTGCATGGATCACTATTAATTTGTATTTGGGTACGACGAGGCCATGGCCTCCTTCCAAGAGATGAAGTCCGAACGTAACGTCCAGGCGGTCTTTTTCGATCGATGAATTCTCGAGTATGCTGATAAAGTTGAATTAAAATTTTAAAACTTTAATGCTTTAAATTTTCGAAGTGTCACATTCTTCGTCCACATCTGGCTTGGAGGTGGGAAACTTTAGAATTTAGAAAGAATCCAAAAAAACAAAAATATTAGAAAAATGAGCGGGCATGCTTCCTTCCGCTACTCCTGTCTAAAAATATTGTTCTGAGTATGGTTAGGTGCCGGGAGAGGAACGAGGCCGGTGGCAGGAACGCTACGCTCCCCCCAGCATACTTCTCAAACGCTGTGGATATGGCACTCTGGATACTTATTCTCAGCAACCAACGGGAACTCTCAAACTTTAATAACAGAGAGAGAGAGAGAGAGAGAGAGAGAGAGAGAGAGAGGGAGAGAATCAATTTATGATAGGATGAAATATCAGAGAACAAAATGCTGCTGCTAGCTATAACAGCATGTCTTCACTGAATTCTATGTTCAAATGAAATATACACATATATGATCACCTCCATGAATCGCAGGATTTTTTCCTATCATATTGCATGGATTACTATTTATTTTAGATTAAAAATGCATATTATACATAGAATAATAGATGATCTAATTGTATGCAGAATATACTATATAGAACAAAATAACAATATTCTAATATTATCAATATCATCCCAACAAGACCTTGGTTTCATGGTATCTTTATTTTTTTAAATGGAATTGGTGGATTTTTTTAATCTTTTAACCCGAGAAAAGAAAGGATCTCACGTGGTCCCTATTCATCAATACTTGCTCCCGAAAAATTTAAACACGAAGGACTCGTTTGGTTCATAAAAAGTGGAGCAAAAAGTAACAGTTCCTAAGAAATGGAGAGAAGTTTTCTTGTTTGGTTGAAATTTTAATATGAGAGAGTCAGGAAAACATCCTTTCCATATTTCATGAAAAGTAAAAGTACATGACAGAGATGAATTTTAAGTCTTTCCATGAGATGAGAATTGATGGCTATCTTTTCTTTCCCAAATTATCATTATAATCAATGGCTAGAAATCTACAATATATGAGTGGATGGTTAAGATAAAATTAAATAGTGATATATGCCAAAATTTTTATTTTAAATATTATTCTTATAAATATTAATATAATTTTATATAAATATTATCCTAATATTTATATTAATATAAATAATATGATATTTATAATATATTAATATTATT